>VZRM01002778.1:114364-137076 GCA_013397955.1 Grantiella picta | reverse complement strand
GGGGGGGGGGGGAATAAAAATAAAAAAGCTTCTGTGTCCAAAAATGACAGAGTGCAAAATTGCCCATTTTATTCAGAGCAAACAAAACCAATCAAGGCCTTTCATAGGAAATGAATGGAAGAGACCCACCAGGAGCACTGAGCCCAGCCCAGCTCTGCAGTCCCACCAGGGCCTTTGTGGTGGGAAATGTCAGAAATGCTGCTCAAGACGTGAATTCCCAGCTCCCCATTTTCCCTGGGATGCTCCAATTCCCTTTTCCCCACTGCAAACCCACGGAGGCAGCAGGGTGCCCCAGGAACCCACAGGGGAAATCATTCCACATGTATTTGTAACCTGAATCAAAGTTCTGTTCTTCCCAGGCTTGTCTGGGGCATAAATTGGAAATCAAACACCCAACAAGTTCGTTCCATCCCTGCTGAAAGGCTCCAGGCTTAATTTAGTCAAGGCTCGGAATTAATTTTCCTATTAAATGAATGCTTTCTTAAAACGGAGGGGGAAAATGTTTTCACTGATAAGATTGTTCTGTGAACCATTCCTAATGAGCTGCTGTGTCATTCCCTTCTGCCTCCTATTTATCTTGTTTAGATCCCTTCAGTCTGAAGTATTCCAGTCCTTTGCTGCCTGCTAAGAGTTGGTTTCATTTTAACTGGGAGCTTCAAGTAATTTTTTAAAAGGTAATGGAAAGTGAAATAATTAATTTATTTGTTTATATTGGCTTTTTTTCCCAGNTACCTATTTCTGTAAGGTTTATAATCCAAAGTGAATTTTTTATAACTGGCCATGGTTATTTCCCAAGCACATTTTCCCTCTTGCCCCAGGAAGGTACTTGAACTCCACAATGGTTTTGGAGGCCTGGCAGCTCTAGGACCTTCTGGTGCTGCCTTTAAGGTGATTTTTGATAAAACCAATAATTTTTTCCCAGCAGAGGCAGATTTTTACCCCATTGTGCAGCAGGTGCTGTGTGGTGAAGGATCCTCGGTATCAGTGACACCCAGCAGTGGATTTTGGCAGCTCTGCATTCCTTTCACATGGTAAAACACTCTTGTGGATACCAAAAATATCTCAGAAAACATTTTCTGAGGCTCCTTTAAAAGAGGAGAGGTGAACACTGAGGGGGGAAAAATCCCTGAAGAATCCCCATCGCTGGGGAGAGCCCGGCAGCTTTTACCTCACTGAGACTCTCCTGCACCCCCATCCATTTCAGTCAGAGGTTTTCAGTCAGAGGTTTTCAGCTTCCCAGAATATTTTAAGGAATTGAGCAAATTAGAAAAACTATTGAAGCAAGAGCTTCCCTCTCCCTCTGTCAGGTAACGCCGCGCTCGGAATTTATCTGAGCAAAGAAGAACTTTCACAAGCCAGCGATTCCACTTTTTATTCTTTCTACACTGTGAAGTATCATAATACTCTTTAATAGTGTCATACTTATATTTCACGGTCTAATCCACTTTTCTTCTGCATTCCCATTGTATTTTCTCCAGCTGGAAGTGAGGAACGTGCTCAGGATCAGCTGCTCCAGGCAGAGCTCAGCCTTTCAGCAGGAATTGTCTCCTTTTGTTCAGCTGAGACACTGCAAACTTTGGGCTCTGAAGAATTAGAATGTCTCGTGCATAATGTACATTTTCTTTACCTTTCCCATTATCTGCTTTGCAGCGCAGTACATTTGTCACTGGTTTTCTTCCCGGGTGCCTTAATGAGGCTCTGGGCGTTGGGGATGTCTAGCTCTGTCCTTTGTGTCTGATCTGTGCCCTCTATTTCTCTCCCCCTCTCGGAGATAAAACTGCATTTTGCTGCTGTTGCAGTTCCAGATGAATTTGATCAAGATAGAGGAACTGACTCATCACCTTTTCCCCAGTCTTTAGGAGCTGCTCTGGCACACGAGGCCTGGAGGAGCCAAATCAGCGTCTGCTCAGAGGGACAGGAGGCTTTGTTGTTGTTTTCACCCACATGAAGTCTCTTTTGGATCCTGAGTCCCTCGATTTTATCTTTTACAGATGGAGAAGGAGGGAAAAAGCTGAGCTGATGCCTGAGAGGACACAGAGTGTAAAGCTCTCTACACTGTTTTCTGTGGCTAATGGGCCAGGATGGTGGTTGCTCTCTCCAGAAAATTGTGTTGGGAGCTGTGTTTAATTTATTATTATTATCATTTAATTAATTATTAATTATTAAGTTAATAGTTGTGGGCAATGCTGGAAATCTTTTCTTCTGGCATAACAACAGGGCTGATAATTCCAGCTCCACCATTCCCTCCCAGCTCAGCTGGATCAATGGGAAGTTTCCAAAGGCCACTGAGTCACTGTAGGGCACTGGGAAGTGGAGTTTAAATAGAAATTCCAATCGAATTAACCCGAGGAAGTGCTGCTTAACAAGCAGGGCCACTTCTTTGCTGTGTGCAGGAGGGACTGCTGGGGGCAGCGAGGCTTGCCAGGGAATTGGGAGCTGCATTTCTGCAGGATTGCTTTGAACTATCCCAGCAAGCAGCTTTTTTTGCAGCCTGAGAACAGCAATTCCCCTCTCACCGTCAGCAGCTCCTGGCTGGGATGTCCTGGGGGTCTCTTGCCCCTTTCCTGGTGGTTTTTATGGAGAAGGAGGCTCTGCTCAGGAGCACAGGGTGGTGGAGCTGCTCTGCTCAGCACCTCCAGGAATCAGGAAAATTGAGTCTCACCCAGGGCTGCAGTGCTAATTCCCTGTACAGCAGAACTGTGTTTGCTTTGGGGAGAGTTCACTGGTCTGGGGACTGCAAGGAGATGATTTTAGAGCTCTTTTGCATCATTTTACAGCCAAACATTTCCCATCCCTTCACTTCCCTGAGCTCAGGGCTGTTCTGTGCCCCAGCTGCAGGCAATGGTCCAGGAGAATATCCGGACATGACTTCTCCATATATCATGGAGCCATCCAATGGTTGGGGTTGGAAGGGAAAGTTTTAACTTGTCTGGATTCTGATCTTCCCAAGGGAACTAGGGAGTTTAAATTCATATATCCATACATCTGGCTTTAGTGGGTCTGTAATTTTAATTTTTTGCCCCATGTCCCGTTTGTTTTCCTGTTCCTCACGATGGGTATTTTTTCCATGACACTTGGTTTGTGTCTTTTTCTTACTTTTTTTTTAACTTTATTCCTTTAAGCCTCAATCCTTTCTCTTCAATTTTATAAATTACTGAAATTTTCTTTTTTGTTCCCAGTGCTGGGGCTGGGGGAGTTTTTGAGTGTGACAATATTTTTCTGTGGAGATTCAGATCCCATGTTTTAATTACTGCTCAGGCCAGGAAAGCCACTTTGGGGTTTTTCCCAGGAAAACAGCCTTGGCTCTGGCAGTGCTGCTCTGCTCCCCACTGTTGCTCTGCAGCACCTTCCACCTCAGATGTTTTCTGATTTTATTTTGGGCAAGCCCCCTGAAATCCAAAGATTTTCCTTTAGTTTGTTTTGCTTTGCTGGGTCAGAGGTTATTGCTGCAATCTCTGCTACTGCAGGGAAATTAAAATGGGGTTTTTCCCTCCTATTTTAAGAATCTAGTGGAAGAAAGTGTCTGTGTGGAGGGAAACTTGGAAAGGGAAGGGAAAAGCTGTTGTGTTATGCAGAAGAATTTCCTTGTTTCTTTTAACTGCCTCTTGAGATTAGAATTCTCTGCCTTTATTTTTAGCAGTCAGGCTGGTGGCAGGAACAATTCCTTCCCTTGGCTTTGTCAGTAGGTAAATACCATTTTTATTTTATTTAGAGCAAAATCTGGATGCACAGGAAATGCAGCAGTCCTCTGAGGAAAGCCTGGAGAGCTGGAAATGCAGGCACAGCTTTCCTGCACTCATAATATTGCCATTAACACTGAATTCCTGCACGCTGCCTTTATTTAATGGTAACTTTTTGTTTGAACAGATGGGGCTGTGGAATGTAAAGACAATCAATTCTCATCCAAACATGATAAATGAAGAACAGAAAAGCGTTTCATATTTATAAGAAGTTTCAACATGTTTATCTCTGTTACAACGAAGGTTCTTCTAACGAATAATTGCTCATTAAAACAGCTTTTATCACAGGTGAACTGTTTTCCTGCCTTTCCTCTCCACTAGGTAGAGAAATATTGCCTTTTAGTTTTGATTTGTCCTTTTCTAACCCACCAAATCCCACTTGAGATTTGTGCTTTTACCGAAATAGAAAAGGATTAAGTGACATGGTGGAGCTTTAGATGTTGTGCAGCAAATCAAACTGTCACAAACTGGTATAAAAACTCCCAGGAATATGAATTTACATGGAGTCGGAGAGAGCTCTTTTGGGTTTCAGGGTTTAAATATGATTATGAAAGGGGGGTGGAAAGAGGCAGAAAGAAAAAAGAGAACCAGAGGAATGCTGGGATTTAAATTTGGGTTATTTTCTATTTAAATCTGCAGGCAGATTCTCCTGAAGGAGAGAGCCCAGGCAGCCCATATGGAAACACTCCTTTTCCCTCCCCACGGGAATGTGCTCTCCAGCAATTCCCAATATTTCTTGCCAGCACTGAGGGAATTAGCACAGGTTAAATCAGGCCATGGTTTCTCAGGCAGCTCCTGGAGGAGGAGGAGGAGGAGGAGGAGGAGGAGGAAGAGGAGAAGGTCCCAACCCCAGGAGTGCCCAGGCTGCTCCCAAGGGGGACAGGAGGTGACAGTCTGGGAATGGGGACAGGAAAAGGTCAGGATCCACCAGCAGAGCAGCTTGGGCTGAACTTGGTCTGTCTTGTTCCAGTGGGAAAGCAAAACCTTTGCTTTGCTCGAGCACCCAGTGGAGCAAAGAGAATTCACTCCCCCTGAATCTGAATGCCTTTTTCCCACTTGGAGGAGGGAAAAGGGTGGGAAGGAAATTCCCTGCCGAGGTCACAACAAAGGTGAATCCTGTGTGTGGTGTTGAAGTGGAATTAAAGCAGGTTTTATTAGAGTAGGGCCTGGAAACTCCATTTGTGCCACAGTGTCACCTGGAGCTGGGAATGCATTCCCACTGAGAGGCTAATCCCACCTGGGAATCCCAGGCTGATCCCAGTTTTCCTGTTCATTTTGCCTCACCTCTGCACAAATATTTCTTACCTGGGCACACTTGGCCTTGCTGTGCACTTGGCATCTGAAATTCAGAGCTCATTCCTGGCTGAGGCACAGAGCTGGGAGATCAGGGGTGAGGAATTCAGAGCTCTTACACGATCCCCCAAGAGGTGCAGAGCCTCCTCTGGAAAGCTAAACCCAAATCAACATCCCAGCGCCTTCTCCATCAATCTATTTCAGCTCCCAGCTCTTTCAGTTTGGTTGCTTTTGCAGAGGCTCAGAAGGCAGGACTGGAAATTGCGCCTAATTCCCCCCATTTTGTAGAATAAACAAGCAGATCTGGTGGATGTGATGCTCAGTGTCACATTCCAGCTCTCAGCTCGACCTACTCGGGCTGGCAGCCTTTGATGTCATTCCTTATTGTTCGTCTCACACAGCTTTGGCTGGGAGGGAATTCCTGCCTGACAGCCACACACGATCCCAAAGATCCACGCTGTCAAAACACCACATTCTGCCCTAAATTATTTGGTAGCAATGGGATAAAACACCTGCTTCCCGAGAACACTCCTTCCTTTTAATGATCGCAGGAATTTGGGGGGAGATGCATTATTTAACGTGGGAATGACAGCCCTGGGCAGGAGCAGGGAATTTTTGATTTTTCTTGTTCCACACTGACATTGGGCTGTGCTCTTCTGATTCCCTTCTCATCGTGGGGGAGCAGCTTTCCCAAGGTGAAGGAGATACATCCTATTATTTCTCCATTACAGCTCTGAGGCATATGATATACACAACCTTTTTGGGCTAACTGTGCAGCAAAGGCTGCTTGTTAATTATAAATACATCTCAAATATGCAGGAAGGCAAAATTGACAGGAGGAGAAGGAAAGCAGGAACAGGAGATGTGTGTCTCAGAACCACTGTGCTGTGGGAATTCTGGAAAATTAGTGTTCTAATATTCAGAGGTGTATGTTAATTTGATTGAAAAATGTGACATTTAGAGTGACAGGCAGTGCTATTTTGAAAAGGAATTCTTCTGCCTGTCTAAATACTTGCTATGTAATATTTATATTTCTCATGTGTTTTTCTAGATACAGGAGTTCTTTAGATACTTAAGTTTATCATATGAAAAGCCTCTTAAAATTCTTGTGTGTAGGTTTTAATAGCATTTGGCAATTTATAGGGTTGGTTGTGGTTTTTTGCAGATTTTTTTTACAATGTTAAGGTCTCTCCTTATTTTTTTTGCAATATTAAGTTCTCTCATGAACTCCAGGGTTGTCCCTGCCCAGGAGGGAGCAGCTCGGAGCAGAGTGTGGAGTGAGGGGTGGAAGCAGCTCCAGCAATGGAGATGTTTTTATGACATCTGGTGGCCATAAAACCTCAACTCCTTTAAGTGAAAATGGCAGTTCAAAGCCTGTGGAGAAAAGAATTCCTTGTAAGACACACGAAAATAAATATATCTATGGATATGCAGCTTTCATACACACACACACACACATATATAGATATATTTATTGTATTGGACTTTAATGTTCCCTCCCATCCATTGCTTCAGGCCTTTTGCATATTTATTATCTGGAGGTAAAGATGAGCATATTAGTAAAAAAAACCAAACCTATAAAATATTAAAGACGAGGAAAAAGGAGTATTTATTTAGCCAGGAGATTTATTCGATGCTAATGTGAAATCTGTCAGCAGAAAGATGACGTTATTTGGCTCCTGTTCAACAACCCTGGAGGTTACAGCAGCAATTTTCACTCCCAGCATTCGCTGCATTCAGCCCAAAAGCAGAAGTCATGCTGCTCCTGTGCCTTTGGAGTCATTATTTTGGGAGTTTTCAACCAGAAGGGGATTTTGATGCAGGCTGCAGGCTCTGGGAGGGACCATGGCAGGATGGGTTTGGTTTATTCCTGACCCCAGGAAATGCAGATTTGCTGCTCTGATGCTGTGGAACAGTGCTTTGGATATGGGAGAAATTAGCTGGTGTAATTAAAAATGCTTCTAAGGCTTCAGCAGGCTAAAATAAATGGAAATATTTGGCTGCTAATTGGCTTGAGCTGGATTGGGCCCATTGTTCACTGTGCTTTTTACAGAAGGCCAACTGCAAACCTGAATTCTTTGTCATGCTCATCACAAGGGGTTTGTAGGCAAATGAGATTGTTGCTTCTCGCCTGACCTAAATTATTCTGATAGCAAGAAATGCAAAAACCCAAGTTAAATTACTCTTTAGCAGAAATTCCAGGCAATGGACACTTTCCCATGCATATTTCATGGCGAGCTATAAATAATTCTGTTGGATTTGGAAGATCAGAAAGTGACTACTGGGATGATGTAGGGCATTTATGTAAGGCTGATCGCCTCGTGCTGCAGGAGACACATCCATTCATGCCATTCTGCTCATGTGTGGGCAGCTTGGACATTTTCCCTTTCAATTTCTCAGGAATTGCTCCTTGTTTCAATTTTTAAGACTGGGACAGACAAACAGAGCTCTGTCGCTCACCTCTGATGTTACCTGAGAGCAAATGGAGAGCTTCTCACAAAGCTTTTCATTTGCAGGATGATTTATTCAATATTCTAATGCCAGTGCTGGGTAGATTGTGCTCATAAAAGAGAAGTTTGGTAAGTGCCGAGGTGCAGGTCCCTCTGAGCCTTCACTCAAATAGAAAAATCAACTCCACTTGATGGAATTATCTTCCTTAAGAACTGACTTGGGTGGGTTTTTTCCTCTGTAAACGGTGGTAATTTTTTCATATCAATCAGGGGGGAAAAGAGAATAATTAGATTTGTTTCTTCTCTGTGTCACAGGATGGATCTTATGAGAAACAAACAAGAAATCAAAATATTATTATATTATTTAGGTCGGAAAAGTCCTCTAAGATTTCAGTCCAACCATTCCCAGCACTGCCAGGGCCACCAGTGCCCCATGTCCCCAAGTGACACATCCACAGGGATTGCAAAGCCTGTGCCAGGGCTGGAGAGCCCTTTTGGTGAAGAACCACAGTTTAATCCTTCTGTTCTTCTTTTGGTACATAGGGTTTGTTCCAATCACATCCTGCTTCGTTTTCCAGGGATCACAATGCTGATTCAGTTCACTTTCCTTCCCCTCTGTTTAAAATCTTTCCTCTCTTCTCCCCTAGCAAACCAAGGCTCGTTTATGCAGTTTCCAAGCTGTATTTCATTCCCCTTTTCCACAGTCTCTGTGATCCCTTTTGTAATGCCAAAAGTGCTACTTGTCCATGAGAAATCTGGAGAGCAGCAAAGAACTTTTCTGTCTCTCCTGTGTTTGGGAAGAGCCCGGAGAAGGTCAGATTCCATGGATACAGGAGAGAGGAAGTCAAGAGGAGGTTTTCTATCAAACAGAAATCCAAGTAGCTGGGAAAGTACATAGGGTGCAGTAAAACCTCCCATGAAATGTCTGGGTGGAGCACTGAGCAGGTGGGGAGGATCCATCCCCTGCCAGCTCATCCCCAGGTGACAAAGGAAAGTAGGAGCAGGGATGTGCTGGGATCATCATCCCCTGGCATTGAATTCTTTTCCATTCTTTGCTGTGCCATTCAAGCTTCCCCTCTGCTCCTTTCGCAGCTAGTATTTAATTGCCTTGCGCTGGAGTTTTGCCCAAATTTCATTTTTCCTGAGTTGTTCTGTTCTATTTAGAGCTTTTCCAAGTGGTTCCTTGTGAATGTGGAGCTCTTAAAGGCTGAGAATCCTCCTCATCAACCCTGGGAGACTGGGGATCTTCCTGCCACTGGAACACCAGGCTACAGGGCAGGAATAATGTGGGGAGAAAACCACAGTGGACGTGTTCTGGATCTTCTTAGGGAGGCCAGAAGGAGTTAAATAAAGCAGATCTGGAAGGACATTCCCAAATCCATAATGCACAAGATTGGCATCCTCTCTGCACACAAATAACTTGGATTAGCAGGAAGTGCCATTGCTTTCACCATAAAAATAACCACTCTCACATTATTTTAAGATCCTTTCAAAATAGAGTGGAGTTAAAATATTTGTTTTAAACTATCCAGGGATCCTTGCACAATCTTTTTGATTGCTTTTTATAGCCCTTCTTCACCCTGAGTCATTTAGCAGTTCCCTTTCCCAAAATACCAGTGGTAGCTCTCTCTCCAGTCTCTGTGATGGATGTTTGTGTGAATTCATTTCACTCCTTGGAGAGAAGCCTTTCAGCACTGCCTCTCCAGTTTGGGACAGCCTAAGTTGGGCTTTTTGAGCAGAATATTGGGGAAATAAGGTTATCCAGAGGAGCTGTGGCTGCTTGGATCCCTGGCAGTGTCCAAGGCCAGGTTGGACATTGGGGCTTGGAGCAGCCTGGGACAGTGGAAGGTGTCCCTGCCATGGCAGGGGTGGCACTGGATGGGACTTAAGGTCCTTCCAACCCACACCATTTGGGATTCCCTGATCCCTTGCAGTGGGAGGTTTTGAATTCACCACAATTCACATTCCATACTCTTTATTTTAAACCCTGGCATTTAACTCTTGATGCAAAGGGCTTTGAATGGCAGGAGGGACTTCGTGAAGCTCTTTCCCTGTCACTCACAAAACCTGGGAGCTCTTTGGGAGTTGCTCCTCTGAATCTGGACTCTTTTTCATTTCTATCTTTCATAGCCAAAGGTAACATCACAATGCGTTCTTTTCTTGCTTTTATCAATTGAATATCCAGTTTTCTCCTGGCTCCCCTCAGGAGCATCTGAGTGAAATTGTTTTCCTGTCCTGCAAAATACTTCAGAAAGTTTCCCTTCCCAAATTGAGGTGAGTGGTTTTGCTTCTCTATTGTTGTTTTTTTTTCTGCAAGCAATCGGTTCAATTTGCTGGGCATTTTGAGGCACTTTGATTTGTATCAAGTTTGAATTTTAACCTTCTTCCTTTGTATTTCGGAATGAAAAGAATTTTTCAGCTTCGTGTTCTGCCAGTTCAGGGCTTTTTTAATATCAGTCCTTTCCCACAAACAGCATTGGTTTGTGCACGTTGGATTTTAAAATTAAAATATTGGGTTGAAGGTCTCCCAGGTGTTTTTTTTTTACTTAACCCTTCCCTGAGAGGTGAGGTCCAGAGTATCTCCAGCTGTGGGGATCTTTTCCTTGGAATCTCAAGTGTTTCCAGCTAATTTTGAGATCTAAAATATTTTCAAGTTTCCTTCACACTCATTTTTTTCCCTTTCACCTGTTCCAGTTCTCCTGAATTCCATTTCTGTGCATTTCCTGGATTTCCCTCTTGTCCTGGATTGTTTTCCACCTCTTTCCAACACACAGAGCTCCATTAAGAGGTTGATAAAGTCTTTAAACAGCTCCAAGAAATCACCAGTTTTCCCTGCTTTCAATCATCTCCTAATTCTTTACCGCTGCAGCAGTGTAGGGTTTTCTCCTCCGCCTCTCAGGCTGTGTAATTAATGTTGTCTCCCCATTCCCCCAGCTCCCACATCCCTTCCCTCCCATCCCTCCATGGCCCTCTTTCCTTTGCCATTCAACTAAACCCATTGTTCTGCCTAAAAGGAAAGAAAAGTTCAGACTGTTTTTCATGCAGCAACGTCAGCTGAAGTTTTGCTTGCAAAGTGCTGCAATATTGCCTGGGAATGGATTGAAACTTTTCCATTGCAGCTCTCCGTGGGAGATGGAGCTGGAGGGTGTCCCTGCCATGGCATGGGGTTGGGATCAGGTGGGATTTAAGGTCCCTTCTGACCCAAACCATTCTGGGATTCTGCTCCAGGAGGGGTAGCAATTCTTCTTTTACAGTATTTCAATGAAATTACTGCAGTCCAAGGAGCAGGGAGCTGAAGCTTGGAGTTCGGTTCAGCTTTAGGCCACTGAATTTTTTTTTTTTAAATTTCTTTATTTTTAAGAACTCCATGAAAAATGAATATTTGGTTTTTATTTTTGATACGGCTGTTAAAGATTTAGAGCAGAGATCACGTTTCTTTCTGAATGCCACAGTCAGGAGCTGTGCAAACCCCAAAGTTCTTCCCTCATCTGCACCGTGGCTGCTGAGGGTGGGAGTGTCATTGCCGTGGGATGGAAAAGGGAAATCTCTTGGCAAGAGCAGCCTTTTCCTTCTGCTTTCTGAGTTTCCAAGATGTTCTCTGAGTGTTTCCAAGCGGAACAGTTCCTGCCACACCTGCCAGCAAGCAGCAGAAAGGGTGATTTCATTTCCCACGGGGATCTCAGACCTTGGGGGAGATGACAAGCCCAAACCCAAAGCCAGAGCTGGTCACTCAAGCCATCGATTTTCATGGAGACTCCAATTGTCATGGCACTGCCCCAAAGCTGCCAGAGCTCCAGGAGCGTTTGGACAGCTCCTCAGGGCCAGGGAGGGATTGTTGGGGTGTCTGTGCAGGGCCAGGGGTGGCACTGGGGGTTCCTTCCCACTCAGGATATCCATAATTCCAGGAAAGGCTGCTTGCATAACTTGAATTCACTCCTGAGTTGAATCTGCCTGACTCAGCTGGAGATAGCAGTTGTCCTGGTGCCTCCACATTCCTGGTTGTCCTGAACACATTGGGAACACTCAGTTACTTAATTAGTTCTATTAATAAACAGAATTCTTGCCTCTGTGAGCAAAAATCAGTACAAAAGCCAAAGCAAGAGCTGCTTATTGCTGCTGCCTTGGCTGGACGCCACAGGGATCAGCCGTGGGGTGCAGCCAAATCTGCTCCCTGTCAGCACCCTGGGCTTGGGGAGGGATGGGAATTCTCTTCCCTGCACAGTGTTGGATGAAAGCTGTGGTTGGTGATGGTGGAAGGTGTCTGGGGTGGACTGGATGGGCCTCAAAGTCCCTTCACCCTAAACCATCCTGTTATAAAACCCACATTTTGCAAGAAAAAGGTTACTAATTCCCCTGCTGGAAAGAGGGGAAGAGGAGATCTCTCCCACGTGGAATTTCTCCCACAGAACCTTTCCCACACTAAAACTCTCCCAGTGCTGCTGTGCTGGGCGAACAGGAGGGTCAGCCCAGGGGTGTAAAGAGAATATCAGTGCTGCTGTGCTGAGCAAACAGGAGGGTCAGCCCAGGGGTGTAAAGAGAATATCAGTGCTGCTGTGCTGGGTGAGCAAGGAGGGTCAGCCCAGGGGTGTAAAGAGAATATCAGTGCTGCTGTGCTGGGTGAGCAAGGAGGGTCAGCCCAGGGGTGTAAAGAGAATATCACTGCTGCTGTGCTGGGTGAGCAAGGAGGGTCAGCCCAGGGGTGTAAAGAGAATATCAGTGCTGCTGTGCTGGGTGAGCAAGGAGGGTCAGCCCAGGAGTGTTAACAGAATACCAGCGCTGCTGTGCTGGGCGAACAAGGGTTACCTGGGCTCTGCTCAGCCTCAGCTGCACGCCCTGAGCTGCCCTGCTGCTCCAAGCTGCCCTCGCTCAGGAAATGCACTTTGCCGTTTGCCCGGCAGAGCTGCAGCAGTGGATCAATACTGGATTTCGGGGCGCTGGCTGTGCGGTGTGAGTGTCCTGCAGGAAGAGCCAGGGGCTGTGTGAGGTGAGCCCAGCGCTGTCAGACACCGTGGTTCTGCTCTCAATCATTGCTGCCGGGATGGGATTTTGGGCACAGCGCTGCTCCTGCCTGGCCAGCTCAGGGGTTAACCTGGCCAAGCAGCATCCATCACGATGAGCAGGGAGGTTGCTGTGCCAGCTCAGCTCTCAGGCTCTCGAGCGAGGCTTTTAGGCTCGGTTTTTAAGCTCCTGAAGCGGGAAAAGGATCCCTTGTTGTACCAGAGCCTCTCACGCTGTGATTGCTCTCATTTCCCTCTGCTCCAGCCCTGCAAAGAGACACCAAATGACTCCAGCCTCGAGGCTTCTGACAGTGTTTTCCTAAAAATTGCAGCTTTCCTCCCCCTTGAAGGTGTTTGTCTGTGCCCATCAGTCTGGGAGAGACGCAGACTCCAGGGAGAGATGTGCACCTGGCACAGCGAGGAGTTCCCTCGATGGGCAATCACACACCAGGCATTTCCTGAGCAGATCCTGCCGCTGGGATTGCATTCCCTGACACATTCGGGTTCTATCAGTTTGTTTGGGAAAGGTGCCAGACAATGAAACTCCTCGGGAAAGGGAGACACAGAAATTTAAATAAATGCAGGTTATCTAGAAGACATTATTTCATTTTCACTGCAGGCTTATCAAGATATTCCTCAGCTGAGAAGAGTGCAAAGGATGATGTCAGTGTCAGGAGCATTGATAAATTAATTGTACACAGCACTGAACCCAGCTCTTAAGCTGATTTTTTTGCTGTAATTCGTGTTCTACAAGCACAGGAGAGCCATGAGAACTGCTGCTGGAGCCTGACACAGCAGTGAATTCTCCTGCAGCAGTGAGTTTGGCAATGTATGGAATCTCCTCCACACAGGAATCATCTGTTGCGCCGCACTCTGCCCCAAAGCAGCTGCCAGCAAAGGATGACGCCCAGATCTTCCCCTGCAAAGGCTGCTGAGGACTAAATACCAGCTCTGTGATTGAAGGGCTGTGCTGCTGCTCAGGGTGTGCAGAGCACAGAGGAAGCTGAAGTGCTTTGGGCACAGCAATGAGCTCCTTTGGGCGTGCGGAGGGTTCGGGATGCTTGGAGTCAATAAATCGTTCTGGGAGTGCAGCGCTCTGCTCCCTGCACAGCACCTGCAGCAGCCTCTCCTGGGGCTGCAGCAGCCCTGCTGCCTGCATTCAGAGCAGGATGACTCCCGTGGCTCCAAACTCTGCACTTGCATCCTGGAAGGTCCATTTGGACTCCACGAACTGGGAGCCTTCATGAGGATCACACAGTCCTGCATGCCAAGGCAGTAATGAGGGATCTGCTTGGACTCCCCCAGAATTTTGTATTTCTGACCATGATTTTAAATCCCAGCTCAGCCTGTCTGGGGAGAAGAGGAAAAAATATCAGTGGAGCTCCACATTGAGGCTTTGATGTCACAAGATCATGGAATGGTTTGGGTTGGGAGGACCTTAAAGCCCATCCAGGCCCCATGGCAGGGACACCTTCCACTGTCCCAGGCTGCTCCAAACCCTGTCCAGCCTGGCCTTGGACACTGCCAGGGATAATCAGGGCCTCCCCACCGTCCCAGGGAAGGATTCTTTCCCGATTTCCCATCCATCCCTGCCCTCTGGCAGTTTAAAGCCATTGAAGTGATACTGCAGGGTATTGCTCTATTCTATAGACAATTCCTATTTAAATGCTTGTTTATTGGACACGGCAAAAATGGGGTTTATGTGCTGAATTAATCCAGGGTTCTCTGCTATGGATGACTGAAATTTTTAAACAAAAATTACTCTCTCGTGTTTTCCTACCCTCTGCCTCCGTGTCCCTGCTCTCCCACTGTAATTACTCAGTGACTGACTCTGCACATCAGGTGTTTAATGGGGGGGAGGAGGGGGCTGAACAGTTCAATTAATTAAGCCAAGTTGGAGCAGATCATCATCATTTTTCAAGGTGTCAATTGAGAGATCTCTGGGAGCGATGCAGATGAGCCAGGACCACCTGGGAATTCCGGCTCAGCTCCCATCACAGCATCTCCAGCCCTTGGAAATACCTGTCAGACCAAGTTAACCCCACAGTAGCTACAGAGAATATCTGCAGGGATGTCCTAAAGGTCCTAATTTCCATCCCTGTAATACAAAACCCCAGTGAACCCCAGAATTTTCCTGCTGCTGTGCAGAGAGGATTTTTGCAGGGTGTTGAAAAAGTCAGTTGCAAACTAGAAATTTCAGCGCTAATTAAAACACAGAATGCTGCAGTTGGAGCAGTAAAGGAGGGGAAGGCAGCAAAGCAGATATTTCAGATGAAGCACAGAGATAAATGTGAATTCTGTGGGTTTTTTTACATGTCCAGGTAAGA
This sequence comes from Grantiella picta, assembly GCA_013397955.1. Taxonomy (NCBI): domain Eukaryota; kingdom Metazoa; phylum Chordata; class Aves; order Passeriformes; family Meliphagidae; genus Grantiella; species Grantiella picta. The sequence continues at coordinate 122,269 of VZRM01002778.1, read as the reverse complement.
AAGCTCTTTGAGTTTATGCCCAGCTCGATGAATCTGAAGCCATCCAAATCTCTGGTTTGCATCTGTGCCTTATCCAACCTGAAAGCAGCCTGGACCCCAGTCAGTCCTGTTGGCTCCTAAAAAGCAACACCACAGGAATTTCAGCCCCTGTGGCTCCGGAACTGGAAAGGTTTGGTGAGGTGGCTGAGTGTTCTCACCTTGGTGAGCTCAGAGAGCTGAGGGACACAGAGTGCCCTGCCTTGTCACAGCTCTGGGCTGGGGAAACCTCTGTGCCTTCGGTGTGCAAAGGATTAAAGATCTTTAATTCATCCCAGAGATGTATGGGAAGGTTTATAATCTGTAAGCTTCAGCATGGCTCCCTTTATGGAATTTTTCTGCACAGCTGGTTTTGAATATTTTATAAATAAACTATTTTTGATTGTTTATTTATATTTTTGAATGCCAGGAGTACCTGCAGCCCCCGAGGCAGCCCTTTTCTTTGTAAGCTTTTACATCTCAGTGACAATTCTTGTTGGGTTTATTGCTTTATCACCACTCATTCTGCAGCTGTTCATGGCTTTATCACCATTTATCCTGCAGCTGTTGGGCTGTTGGGTGGAAAATCAGAATGTGGTGGGGCTGAGAGGTGGGGTTGGGGTGGGGAAGGACAGCCCAGGGATGCTCAGCTGCTATTTGGGATCTTTCTGCAGAGAGGAGAGCTCTGACCATCACCCCGAGGTTATAAAATGAGACTTTTCTGGGACTCAGGAGCTGCTGGAAGGAGCAGGAAATGTGAGCAAAATGAAGATAACAAACAGGTAGATTTATTTATATGTGTTAAATGTATTTTCCTTTAGTAGAGCTGCATTTTTTGTCTTTGGAGAGTTCTGTTGTGGTGGTTTTCTGTCCTAATACAAGAGGTAGGAATGTCTTTGATGTCTTTCTACAAAGTTTTATCTCTGTGCCCTGGCTGACTCAGAGTCTTGTCACAGTGAGTTTTATTTTAATTAACCCAGTGCAGAGAGATTGGTTTCCCCACACAGAACAGCTCCCTGGCCAGCAGCTGCCCAGTCATTCGAGGGCAGACATGAAAAAGTCTCAATTCTGCTCCAGTTTGCAGAGATTCTGTGAGTGGAGACAGCAGAAAGGCAGGAGGGAAGGAGGGCAGTGACCAGTGGAGCCTGAGCACAGAACTTTTGCACTCCCGTTGGGTGGAAAATCAGAATGTGGACTTATTACTCTCAAGGACTTATTTAATCCATAACTTAATTTTACATTGTTAAAACCCCTGGGTTTTCAGCCTTGTTTTCAGCCAGTTCACTTCTTTTGCCTGATTTTGTCTTAGAGTAGAACTGTTTCTTCTCTCTTCCTTATTTATTTGCTGGTACATAATCCAGCTAATTTCTTTGGCTAAATAAGCAATTTTGTTTTAATCTTATCCTCTGTTCCCACTACTTGATCATCCATGCAATCCTTGTATACACTGAAATTCATCTGTCTTGAGCAAAGATGTACAAAATTATACACGAGATTCAAAATTGAGTTCTTTGTGTTTCTGCCTATTGGAAAAATGATGTGTAATAGGATTTAACTTTTTTAATTGCAAATTCCCATTCTGCATAAAGCACGCTTGGTTTCCTCTTCTTTGACTTCTGAGTTCCTGGTATTTAACAGAAATTCTTGTTGTTGCCTGCAAAGAACAACATCTTTCATTGAACTCCAGACGGGTTTTTGTGTCTCCCCACACAGCAGTAAAATTGAGTCACTCTGTGGTTTGGCAGTGCGGAGTTTGAATTGGATTTCTTGGGTTTGGAGAGTAATTTGTAATTGGATTTGAGGGAAATCTCATTTCTTCTGATTGCTGCTGCTAACTGTGGGGCTGGAGCTGGGTGGGGAAGGGTGTGATGTGTGCAGGGTGGACATTTGCCGGGATGTGTAAAGGAATCTGCAAGAGCACAGGAGCTGCTGGGCTGGAATCACGGATTGGTGAGGCTGGAAAAGAGAAATTCAAGATGTTTACCAAAGTGAGGAGCTCTTCCAGAGTCCCAAACAGCTTTGGTTTCTTTCCTTCTGGAGAGGAGTGAATCAGCACCTCCATTAAAGCATCACAGAAGTTCTGTTCCCTCCTGTGCATTGGCCCAGGGCTGTGACAAACACCTTTTCTGTCCCCTCCTTCCCAGCCCGTGGGGTACTGCAGGAGCTCTTCTCTTGTATTTCTCTTTTATTTGCAAACTTGCTGCTCACTCCCTCCATGAGCTCTCAGTGCCTCAAACTCTCTCCTCAGAGGAGTGGAAATCCATGGATCTCACACGTGCAAAGGTGTTACCTCATCCCTGAAAGTGATTTTTTGCTCAGATTGATTCTCCAGGACAGATTTTGCAGAAGTCACTTGGCCTGTGACTCAGGAGGATCAACTCTGCTTCAGCCATAATTTATTTGCTGCATGCTAATTTTTCTCCTTTAATATTCTGTCTAATTGTGGTTCTTAATCTTGCTCATTACTTCAAATCATGCTCTGCCAGCCATCCTTTCTCTCAGTGCCAGTAAAGGTTTGTTTTTTTTCTCCTTGGAAGGTGCTTGTATTTGGATATCAGTGTCTCAATAATGAAGATTTATTGGCTCAGGCCACTGAGGATTGAGTGGGAAAGCAGCACACTGGGTTAAATAAAACCCCAAAAACCAAAAAGGGAGAGGAAGCTCAAGGCCTGTAAAACACTTTGGTGATGGGACTGGAAGTCAGTAGAACTTTGAATTTCTGTCCAAACCCCAGCAGCTGAAGGTAAGCCGCTAAACACAGTGGGTTCCAAACCTCAGGCTCAATTCGGGTGTGTCAGGCTCTCCAGGTGAAGCAGTTCTGATCCAACACAGGGTTCCTGCAGGGTTTGGGATCTGAGCAGTACCTGCATGAGTATTTTTGTATTTGTGGTGGCACAGCTAGCTTTGAGGGTTCAGATAATGCCCATGAAGTAGGAAATATTTGTGTTTAGAGCAAGAATTGAGCTCTGCAGAATGAGGATTTGCAGTTCAGCCTTGGGGAGAAGAGGAGAAAGAATGGAGAAGTCACTGAAAACAGAGTCAGATTGTGATGGGACAAGTTAACAGCTATGGGACTTCTAAGGAGATGGCTAAAATCTCTTTTTGATGATTAAAAATGGATGTATAACTGCTGGAGTTGTAATTCCTGTCGCTAGCACTCCAGATTGTGGCACAAATCACAGTTGTCTTTTGCACATTTGAGAAACAGTAAAGTGTTACTCGAAGAACAACCGTTTTCTGCCCTGTTTGATGGAGATTTCAGTTCCTCTGGATGAAAGCCACGTCCACTCTGAGCCTTTGCTTTCCAGGGAATGGATTGATTTCACTCTCCCTTTGGGATTTGCTTGTTCCCCACACCCCAGTGTGTGCACCTTGATTTTCTGATCCTGACTGGCTTTGGACAAATATTCTTGTTCAGAGCATGAATAAGCAGAGATGGAAACTCCCCTGTGCTGGGGATGTGACCTGCCTGGGGAGGGACAGCGATTGACAGGGGCACTGACATTTGGGGTAATTTGCCTTCAGGACCTCTGATCATTGCAGGCTCAACCTGTGTGAAATGGAAATTTTCGCTGAGGGAGAGGCTGGGAGAGGAAGCATTGATCTGGGAAAGCTGCTGGTTAGAGCTCAGCCCTTTCCCTTCAAACCACGGAGACGATTTGGGGAATTCTGCATTTAAAAGCTTTTTTCCTCTTCGTTTATTTAGTTTTCCAACACCTTCAACTATGGATAAAATCTATTTTGAGGTGAGCTGTGGCTGTGTTCATTATTTTATCATCCAACTGGAAAGCAGCTCAGAATTTTCAATCCTCCAAAATCACCAAGTCCTGATGAATTTCCACAACGCTCAATTTTATGTGTTTTCACTCAGTTGCAGAAACTCTGAAAGAAATGTGTTGTTAAAAAAATACTTGAATATTTATAATAATAGGAAATGGTGTTGGAAAGAACTCATGTGGATCATGGAGAGCTTGTGTTGACTTGCTGGAAGGAAGAATATGGCACTGGAATTATTAAAAAAAAGAGAAATCTAATTGTTTAAAAAGAAATCTAATTGTTAAATACAGCTAAGGCAAGGCTTTTTTTGCTTCTAAAACTTATAAAACTGAGTTGAGCCCATGGCAAATGTGGATGTTTGAATGAAGCTGAGTCAGATTTCTCCAATGAAAGATGAACTTTTATTTTTAGAAGTCCCTTAAATTCTTATTGAAGATGGGCGTAGATCACTTGGGATTAAATGTAATTCGTGTTAGTCTTAACATCAGCTGTGGATTTGAGCAGAACTTGAGTGTTGTGGACGCTGAACATTCCTCTGCTGGTTGGGAAGGTGCTGAGCTCCCTGGGAATCTCTGCAGCCTCTGCTGCTCTTTGGATCTTCCACACTTCTGGACATTTATTCATCTCCAGGTTCTGCTTTATTAACACTTCGTCAATAACTTTTCTGACTCTGTGCAAAATAAATCTCCTGAATTCAGAGCTCTGTTGGAGTTTTCAATTAGACATTACACAGAAGCTAACAGCTCACTCTGGTGTTCTTCTGCATCCTTTCTCCTCATAAATCCTGGGATCTGACAAGTCCTGCACAGACACTGCTGCTTCTGAGCAGGAATGATGTAATGGGGTTACCAAAAAGGGCAATAATATAGATTTTCTTTAGCCATTGTGTCATCAGAAGAGTGTAAATCTGAGCAGTTTGAACAATCCAAATCAATTTATTGTGTATTATGAAAATTCCTTGATCTATTTTCCGTAGTGCAGAACATTGTCGCTTCCAAGCGCTTTGAAAAGCAGAGCTGTTACTTGTAAAGAGATTTTCCTAAATCAAAGCATGGCCATAAAAAACTGAAGGTGGCAAAGGATATAATTTCCCCCCCCCCCAGTTTCAGATCAGACATCTTGTGTTTTAAGAAAAGGAGACAGTGGAGAAATGTTTTCCCTTTGGCAATACCCATAAATTCTCCTCAAGTTATGTGATACTTGACTAAAATTATTAGCTTGGATGACAAAAAAAAAAAAAATCCCTGCTATCTCTGTGAATTTTGTGTGACGTGGTCAGAACCCTGTGGCAAATTCAGAAAATGTAATTTTCTGGATGGATTGGGATGAAATCCCCCCTGTGAGGAGAGTGTGGAACTGGGGTGGTGTGGGCAGAGCCCTGCAGCCCCCATGGAGCCCTGCAATCGATAATTCCCCCAATAATTCAATAACTCCTTTCGTCCCTGAGGTGTCCTGGCTGGGATGGAGCAGCTGGATCCTCCTGCCTCTCCTCCCTGCTCAGTGCTGGCTGGATGGGCAGGGCAGAGAGGAAATCATCTAAAACTCTGTTTTTTTGACCCTGTGGTCTGATAATGGAACCTGAGGTACAGTCAGGAGTGTTTGTGGTGTTTATGGACAATGCAGTTTTCCTGGCTTTTTGCATTTCCTCTCCCCCAGCTCTGCAGCTGCAGTTTTCCTGTGTGGTTTTCTGGGGCAGGCAGAGGTAGCTGACCTGAGGGACAAAGGATGATTTGTTTGCATCTGCCAAGGCTGGAGAGAAGTCAAAGCCATGGGCTGGCTGGAGGTGTCTGTAAGGGGAGCTGAACAGCCCAGGAATGGCCACAATTTTGTAGATGTGAAGCTCCAAATGACCAAATTACACCGGAAATAAGAATAATTGAGCCAGCCCGGTGGCAGAAGGTGGAAGCTGATCACAAACTCCTGTTTCCTGCTGTAACTTCCAGCAGCCATTGGGTTTCTTTCTGTGCCAAATCAAAGCTCCAGCCCAGCAAACTCTCAGGTGTGGCAGAAGACTCACAACATCCAAAGGTGACATTACCTTTCACTCAGGGTAAAGGTTTTATTCTAGATTTAATACTGTAACCTCAAAATAGGCAGAGTTGGCAATGTCATTTAGAATTTTCCAACAACAAAAATGTAGTTTTGATAGATGGAAAATTCTGGCAATAAGTTACAGCAACACCACTGTAACAGTGATGTTATTGCAGTAATGTTGAGGCAGCTGAGTACCCTGCTCAGCAATAGTTAGGACTAATGAGCAAAAGCCTGGCTATTTCTCCATAAATTCCGTGACAGCCTTTCCAGCGTTCCTTGTCTGGGAGATTGCTAAATGAATATTGATTTTGATTGCCCAGGACTGTGTTGGCTGCTGAGCTGTGCTCTGTTCAGGCTGGCAGTGTCTCAGTGGGATGTGCTGGGAATGCTCTGGGGTGCTGTTTGTGCCCTGAGCACCTTCCCTGCCCCAGGCTGGGCTGAATGGGGGGTTTGACACTTGGGGGCTTTAAATGAGTCTCAAAAATGATTTTCTGGGTGAGCTCTGACCCCGCTGGAGGCAGCTCTGGAGGTTTCCCCATGGAATGTTGGCTCTGCCTGGAGCTCAGCAGTGTCCCCTGCTCAGGGTTCTGCAGCTTTCTGCCACTTCTTGGGAGTGAGAGCTGAGATCGTGAGGGGCAGCGAATAAAACAATTCCCATTTCTGAGGGGAAATGATGGTGCTTTGTGAGTTATTCCTGCAAAAAATCCCCATTCCCAGAGGGATTTTGGGAGCTGGGTGGACGTGGCCTTGGCAGTGTTACATTAATGATTGGTTTGCATTTAAAATGATTCCCAACTCAAATGATTCCATGATTCTCTGGGAGTTCTGATTTCATGAAGTTCTTCTTCCAGGGAAAACCTTTCAGAAATGAGATTCATGAATCCCAGGGTGGGGGGAGTTTATTGCATGCTGGGAAATGGAAGGTTTTGAGGAATAATTGAATTTCACTCCTGGTTTCCCATCTCAGAAGCAAACCCAGCCAAGAATATCAGGATGGTTTCTGGTCGGATGAGTGTTCATCTCACAGCTCCATCTCTTCTCTTTGATATATCTGCTTTCTCTTCTGCTGGATCCTGTGCTCTGGAAAAAAACGGGAAAGGGAAAGAAGTTTCCAAGGTGTCTTCTTAAGTGAACTCCTGGGCTCTTTTATTAGATTAGCAAAATAGGTTAATTCCAAGAGTTGTTAATTGCTCAGCAGCTTTTATTGACAATTTTTAAAATTTCTCAACTGTTTTGACTACCAGGCTTTTCCATTCCTCTCTATTTGAAATAACTTTACAAGAGATCTACTTAGGTGATTATTATGAGCTAATAGTTATTATGAACTATTCACAGTTCAGATTTCAAGGCTTGCAGATGGAATTTTAATTAAGTGATGAAGGATTTCTACCATGTAAGGATAATTTCAAGGGGGGGAAAGGAAAAAACCTAAACCCATCAAATGAGATATTAATTGCAAATTATTAACTCAGATTTAATCAGAAAGGATTTTTTTATATAGGGAGTAGAAAGTGTATTAATCTAGTTTTTAAAACTGTCTTATGGAAATGAATACAGAAATATGTCCTCAATGGGAAATTGTAATGTTTCAGGAATACAGTGTTGAGAGAGCAATGAATACATTATAAAAGAGTAATTGCATATTTTAGAGGAATTATCCAACTAATCATAAAATTCCTGTTGGAAAGAATGATTAGGAAAATGTTTAGATTGTTTTAAGTACAGGAATTGCAAACTGACAGCAAAGGTCAGAATCCCCTGTAATGAGGACTATCTGAGTGGTGGGTGACCCGTAGCAGTCCATACGTAATTTTTAAGAGTTCTCGTGTTTAAAGATGGAAACTGAAGAATCCATTTCCTTCTGTTTGGCACAGCCTGGGAGCTGAAGGCAAAAGGTGATGGAGAGATGAACTGGCAATTTCCTTGGGAAAATGTCATTGCCAGCCTGGGCTGTGCCTGCCCGCGTTGTGCTCTGCCCTATTTCCTGCTGGAGATCCCTGTTCATGTCCAGCTACCTCCTCTAAGGTGGAGATCATTTTCAGCCCCTGATTGCAGTGCAGGGCCTGGCACAGAATTCTC
>VZRM01002778.1:102960-113861 GCA_013397955.1 Grantiella picta | reverse complement strand
CTCCCCTCCCCTCCCTTCTCTTTCTCTTTCTCTTTCTCTTTCTCTTTCTCTTTCTCTTTCTCTTTCTCTTTCTCTTTCTCTTTCTCTTTCTCTTTCTCTTTCTCTTTCTCTTTCTCTTTCTCTTTCTCTTTCTCTTTCTCTTTCTCTTTCTCTTTCTCTTTCTCTTCTGGAATTCTCAGTGCTGATCCTCCAAAACCTTCCACAGAACCACGCTGGAATTTGGGGAATCTATGTGTGATTTGCTGCCCTAGTGGTTTAATTGCCTGCTGGTGGGTGCTGTGACGGGCAGGTAAAGAACCCATAATTTTTGCTTAAATAGCTCTTTTTTTCAAACAGGTTTTGTGTGTATTAGGTGTGTGTTTCACTGAGGTATGGTTCACCTACCTGTGCTCCCTAAAACATTTCCGTGTCCCTCCCTCCACACTGAGGGAGTGGAAATGAGTTTGGAAATGAGTGGAAATGTTTAAATATTGGGGTCAGGCCACCTGAAAGAAAAGGTGAAAAAAGGGGAGGGGGAGAAAGGAAGTCACATCCTCAAAGGAGAATTGAGTATAGATTCTTAAGCAAATTTTTTTGTGAACTTTGGCTACTTCTCCACGGGTGGGTCACTGAAGATTAAACTCAGAAATATCTCTCTCCAGTGCCCATAAAATAGATTTTTCTGCACATTTGGTACAGTTTGGCCCCAGGACCAAGCTCCAGGTGTAGTTCAGAGCTGTCAGAATTCCAAGAATTGGCTGCATTCATATTAACTCATATCTTACATACAGTTTAATATGGTTCAAACAAACCCATTTATTTAGCACTTTTGGAATGAAGATCCTAATTTAATTTCCTCTTGAAGAAATGGAGTTGGTGTTCACCAAAACTGCTCTGTGCCTTGCATTAATTCTGGTAATTGGGACTGATGAGAAGATTTGTTCCTAATCCACTCTGGCTCTAATCACAGCCCTGGTGCAGAATGAGCCTCGGCAGATGACCCTGAGGTGCTCCTGATGGAAGACACAGGAACGGTTGTTGGGAAGGCTGGGATTTCCGCTGGAGAAATCAAACCTCCTGCTTTTGAGATGACAACTCACAATATTAAAGAGATTTAGCAGAGGACTTGACTGTGCAACACGTTAATTGTGGTATTAGAAAGCATTGGCCCCACGTGGCTCAGACAGTGGTGACACTTGTCACACAAAATTGATTAATTTCTGCAGGAAATGGGCACAGGCAGAGTTCCTGGGTGTTCTCAGCAGGATTTCCAGGCATAAGGAAATGTGGGCTCATGAAAAAGGGAATCTCATCTCCAACTGAGTGTCTCCACAGAGGACCTTGAGTTTTCATTCTTTCTCCTTGTGACCTGCAGACTTGGATGTGACTTGGGATGGCTCTGGGCACAGGGATTGTCACGGTCATTGTCCCCACTGTGGCTGTTGGGTGTCACATCCAAGCCCACGGGAGTGCTAAGCCTTTGCACTTGCAGGATGTTTTGGGAAGCATCACCTCCCACCTTTCTCTCCTGCGCTCTGTCAGTGTGATCAGTGATGGCTGGAATTTTAGCTTGGATGGAGCTCTGAGCCCCCTGGGACAGTGGGAGGTGGGATGGGATGAGCTTTGAGGTCCTTCCAACCCAATCTATCCCATGGCTCTCTCCACACTGAGTCTTGCTGATCCCCAGAATTAAATAAATTAAAGAAATTCTGCTTTAGGCCTGGAATTGCCCACGTAGCATCACGTCATGGTTCTCTTTACATTCCAGGCTGGAATTTGATCTCTCCCTTCCTAAAGTGAATTATTCAGCAGTGTCTCCTGAAGCTCAGCAGTGTGTGCTCAGTGCTCTCATCTGAGAAATGCCGTGACATTGTGGGATAAGCAAGTGAGGGAAAAATCCTTTGATCAGACAGCTTTGTTGCTGAGAAAAGAGAGCAGAGTAAATGCAGAGTAAAATAACTTTTTTTTCCCTAAAAATTGGCTATCTTTCCAGATAAATTTAAATAATTCATGGCAATTTAGTGCAGATTTTTATTTAGAACTAATTAGAAGCACTGTTTCATCACATGTGCTCTACCTCGGAACAGCTTCACCTTCTTTATGAGATATTTTTACATGAGTATTTTTGGGCCTGTAATTAATGTGGATTTAAAAAATATTCACTTTAATATTCTCTGGGTAAAGCTTTAAAAAAAAAGGTGGTTTTTCTCCCCAGGGACTCGGTGCTCTGAATCAGAAGCAGCATTCGGTGGTGAAAGGTTAAAGCCTTTAAAGCTGTTCATGGGAACCTCTGGGACACCACTGCACTCCTCAAAGAATCTATTTCTGTACTCGCCTCTTGTGACACGAATTTGTTAAACTAGGCTGACTTAATAACCTCCCAAAGCAGCCTCATTTGCCGAGCAGTACATCCTGACACGTTTTTATTGGGAAAAGCAGCACTTCAGCCTTGTTTGTTTGCACGTCGTTGTCCTATTTCAAACACCGCTCTGCACGCCGTTGTCACTTCCAGCACCGAGTTACTCCCGCAGCTCAGCAGTGCTGGAGAATGGTTGGACTCAGTGGGCTCTGAGGGCTTTTCCAGCCTCAGTGATCCTGAGATTTTAAGAGTCTTTGGGTTTTGGTGTTGCTGAATTTATTGCTAGGTACTTTTTATTGCTGGGTATTGTCTGGGAGTCCAGCTCGAATTCTTAACTTTGCTTAACTTCTCCTGAATTCTGATAAACCATTTTAATGTATATATTTAGTTTAATGTGTTTATTTAGTTTAGTCTTCTTGGTAGCATAGGAGGAGTTCTAATCTCTAAAAAATAAAAGGAACTCACTCAAAGGAACATCGTGTTGGATGGAATTTGCATCTCAAATCAAAGAGCAAATGATGAAAAGGGGGTTTGCTCCTATCACCCTTTTTTTCATTGCTGTCCCTGTGGAGCAGGAGATATTTCCCCACTTCATTCCCTTTCTAACAATGAGTTGGTACAACCCTCAGGCTCAATGCTGGGTGTGCTGTCTTGGTGCAGGAGCCTCTGGATTCTTGGGTAAAGCTAGAATTCCATCAACGTGCCTTTTCCCCAGTGTGAGGCTGGTGCCACTGAACAACAATAATCCACTTTCATGGCCAGCAGTAGAACAATGAAATTGTTTTATTAAGTTTATTCAAGCAGAAGAACTCCTGCTAATAAATTAGAAAAGGAAAACAAAAAGGCTCCTGTGGAGGATGTCCAGTGGAACCAAGGCCAGCCATGGCTGGGATTCTTACAGTCTGTAAACTGGGGGGTTTTCAGGATAAACTTTTTGGTTAAACTGCTGAAGACTGGACTGAAAATGAATAAGATTTGACCATCATCCTGGATTTTTATTGGGAGATGGGTGGAAACCTCCCCTGAGCACTGTTCACAGGAGGGCAGCCCATAATGCTCTTAGTGGATGAATCCATTTATCCAATACTCCCTGGATAAGGAAACATTTCCAGCTTGGAACTTCAAACAGCAGAGATAAAGGCCTGAGATGTTTTGTAGTGTTGATAGATTTAGCAAGATCACACTCGAGAAGATTTTCTGTGACTCACCAAGTGTTCCCTTGGTTTGTTGAATTTATCCCTTAATAAGTGACTCACCTGTGCTGTGAGCTCTAACCTCTGATGGTGTCCTGATAAGACAATCTGAGATAACATTTGCTGTGATAGATTTCCTCCTCTCTGGTTATCATACACTAATTCAGGTGCTTCTTAATGTGTAGATTTTGCTTCAGGAAACTACAGAAATACTAGGAGGAAGTTATCTGCCAGAAAGGCAGGGAAATTCCAGGGGACACCTTTGCTCTCCCCCACTCTGGGTGACTAAGGGTGCTTTGTGCTTCAAGGAAAATTTTTCATCAGGTTATGAAATATAGCAGAAATAAAGGGAGAGCGCTTGATGTGTCTTGGGGTTTGTAATTTTTTCCCCTTATTTCCTGTTCTCTTATCACTACTTGATTGGGAAAAGTGCCTTGAAAAAGTAGAGCTCCATAACTTAGATTGGATTGCTCATCCTCTAGCAAAGAATGTGCTCTGCAGCTCCCTGGGGTATTAAACAAATAAATGGAAAAGGATTAACACCAGCTTGTGGGGCTACCGAGGAGTTAAAGCATTACTTAAAGCAGTAAAAAGGATGTGAAGATTTAGTGCTGCTGTGCAGTGCCCTAAATAACAGCAAATTAACTCATAAAACATGTCAGGAGTTGGTCCTTCAGCCACTCCAGGCGTGTGGAGCTGCCCCTGGAGCCAAGCCCTGGGAATGTGGCTGGAGGCACCTTGGGAGGAGCTGCTCAGAGGTGCAAAGTGTTTGTAGGAGACTTACGTAAGGCAGAGATGGAGTGACTTTGAAGAACTTATTCCTTTTTACTTTGAAATGTTTTTAATGACCTTACTATAAATGGAAGTGTCTGTTCTCCATCAGGAAGATTCTTAAATCAGGCTTGGGAGAAGGGAAGAGCAGGAAAACACTTGCTAATGTCAACGTGAGGTTTGTTATATAAATGAGACTCCTTGGGAGCTGTTAAACACCCTAGTGATGGTTGTGGTACTCCTACAACAGCTGCTTAGGGTGTTTGGAAACTTTAGAGTGAGGTTTTTCTGCAGTATTTTCAGGCTTTGGCAGCTTCCCAGCAGCCTGGCTGTCCTTCCCCTCTCCTCCCTGCCCTGGCGGTGTCTGAGGGCTGCAGTGACCACAGCCAGAGTTTTATGGCCAAATTTCTGGGTGCTTTTTCACAGTATATTTAGTGTCTCTCTGTGGGCAGAAGGGAGGCTCTTGGCTTTATCTTTTCTCACCTGCCGTGCTCCATCTCCGTTCCCTCCAGTTCTTGTGCTGTTTCCTTGTGCTGTGATTCCATCTCTGATTCAGGAGCCTCTGCTGCACGGAGATCCACCCCTCACTCTCCAACAGCCTTTCCTTCCACCTGGAGCAGGGACTGCAATATTTAATTTGCCCAGAGCAGCTCTGGCTGCCCCTGGATCCCTGGCAGTGTTCAAGGCCAGGCTGGCACTGGATGGGATTTAAGGTCCTTCCAACCCAACCCATTCTGGGATTCTTTGTTTTTCCTCAGTCTCACATCAAGGCTGAGAAATGTTTTTATTTCTGTCTTGCTGACCCATTGGGAGAGGTGTTTGTGCAGCTCCAGCTGCAGCCACAGCCAGCTCGGTTTGTCCTTGGCAGTGCCAGGCTGGCAGGTGCCTCCTGTGCTGGGCTGGCCTCTGCAGGGACAGGGCAAACCCTGTGCTTGTGGCACAGTTAGTGATGGAACTCTGCTCCAGGTGGGGAGAAAACACTGGGAATTAGATATAATCCCCAGATTGTGAGTACATTTGCTGTCCATCCCAGTGTGAGCCTCTGCTTTGCTCTGCAGAACCAACTACCAGCGAGGCTGTTTGTGTTCCACCTAAGAGGAGCTGATTCACCCGAGTAATGAGATTATTAATTTCCCACCAGCTGGAGGTTATTTTGTTCAGCCAACTGTGGCCACTTGTGTGAACTCATTCTCTTGTCTGTGAATGTAAACACTCTCCTGTCATTAAATAATCCTGAAATATTTTTGTGGTGATAAATTTTATTTAGGGCCAAAGGAAAACTTCACAGACAGTTAGAGTTCATGACTTGCAATGTTCTGAGTTTATTTGTGCTCGAGTAGAGAAGCTGTGGAGTGTCTTTGCTGCATTTTAAGATGGTTTATTTGCTGTTGGAGTACAGTGCAGACGGTCTGGGTGACCTCCTGATAAACCTTTCACCTCCTGTGTGGGGACAAATTTACCCCAGACCATCCCACCTCAGAGTCCTGAAGATCAAGCAGTCAAGCTTTCATGGGAGCCTTGAGTTTGCTCAAGGCTTCGTGGCTCCCTTTTAAAAATTCTGGAGCATTTCTGTTTTTCTCCATGGGATGTCAGATCCTATTAATGTTGTATCTGAGCATCTTATTAAGAAAGTAATTCCCTAATGCCTGTGTGCCACCAGAGCTGTCCTCACAGCACCCTGGCAGGGCACTGCAAAGAGAGCCTGGTTTAGCAGCTGGGAAAACTGGAATGTGAAGGATTGATGACTAAAGAGTTTTGGGGGGCATTTGTCCCAAAGTTGTGATTATCAAAATCTCACTCAGCTGGTAAATGAATTTGTGAATTCCTTCAGCCTCAGAGGCCCTGGTGTGTCTCCTGCTCTGCTTCTCCCTGCCTCGGCAGGACCTTGGTCAGCTCAGGGTGGGCAGTGGGGCTGAGATATCCCCGTGCTGCTGAGGGCTCCAGGCACAGAGCAAAGGGGGTTTTCGGCTCTCCCCACCCCACAGGGCTGAGCAAGCTCCTGCTGATGCTGCTGGGACAAACCCCAGCCTTGGCCCTCCCTGGAGCTCACAGGGCTCTGCTCAGCAGGATCTGGAGGTGTTTCTGCACTCCCACAGGCAATTCCATCCTAGATAGGAATGTGCTCCCAGTCTCCATCAGTTCTATTCCCCTGGGTCTCAGCTGAACGGAAAGAAGGATAAATAATTAAAAAATTGAAGACGTTTATCTATGACATTTAATTAGTGAAAAGGGACTTCTCCTGCTCCATGAAATTCCCAGTGCAGCAGGAGCACATCCAGCCCTCATCACCGATGAGGTGATCCATCAGCTCCCAGCCTCTTTTCTATTACCAGAAGTTTATCCTCAGATCTGGCAAAGGCCATTCATAAATTCATTGGAGAGGAGTGTTGTTTGGAGCTGCTATTATCCAGTGTAATTCCACAGCTCCGAATCAAGCTGTGATAACAGCTCCCTATCTGACAGGCCAAGCTTTCAATCACACTTTATCACCAGGGCAGATGTCTGTAAAGGAACAGGTTTTTCTCAGAAACAATAGAGATAAGCAAAGGTGGCTGAGGAGTAATTTAGAGAGGAAAGAGCCTGGGAGACGTTTCCATTTCAGTATCCGGAGTAAGAAAAAGCACATCAACACCTCATATTAGAAATTACTCTGAATAATTCATTAAGATGACTTTCAATCCCTCAGTTCTTTGCTCCAAAGTAGAAATAAAGGAATTAATGCTGTGTCAGCCACACAGGACCTTGTGCAGAGACCTGCTGCAAGGGCTGGGGAATGAAAATCTCCTTTTTCCGTTCTGGAGAAAGGGATGCTCCAAGGAAAAGCAAAATGGGCATCAGAGGGAAAGCAAAGAGGATTTTATTCGCCTGGACTGACCCTCTTGTCACAGCTGATCCGTTGGGAGTCACTGCTTCTGCTTCCCATTTTCTCCACGTCTGTGGAAGTCTGTGGGTGCCGAAGCTGGCAAAGGAAATATCCCTCCCCTATTTTGTTTTGTTAGAAAAGCAACTTTGAATTAAGTCAAATCTTTAAATAGATATGAAACTATTCCTGAGGCCTTTTTTTTACTTTAATCTTGAATTGGAGTTTGAAATAATGCAGAATTCTTATTTATCTGAATTCAGTGTAAATTTTAATTCTTCTGATGTACCTGTTTCAGATCAGCTGAAACTGCATCCTGGGGCTCTTCTCGTGACCCTGAGGCTCCTCAGTTTGGATGGGGCTGCTTTTTTCCAGACTTTTATGCAGTGATGGATCATTTGGCAGGAAGAAGAACTCTTACTGGGTCTGTACCAGTTGCTGCTGTATTTAAATCCAGTCTTGTGGGACCCCTGGGCTGTACTTGGAGTCCAAAGAGCCACTCAGGAATTTGTATCTATTGCCAAAAAGTGAACCCAACGCTATTTTTTGTTTGTTTATTGGAGTCTGAGGACCAGTTTAGCTCCAGCTACAGTATCTGAGAATTACAGTGTGGTAAGGTTGTCTTCTCACAGAGGAAGGAAAAGATACAACAATTGGAAATGGATGAATCTGTTGGGAGAGGAAGCCTTGGAATTTCTCTAATAGACCTCAGAAATTCATATATCTGTGCTTGATGGTGGGAGCTGTTGGGACTGGAGCCATGGGCTTTCCCAGGAATTTAAAGTAAAAAAGTGGGGAAACCCCCAAATTTTTGACAATTGAATATATATTATTCAATACCCCAGCTTTCTTGTGTCCCTAAAACTTCTCTAGTGAGAAATTAAGTGTGAAGCAGCCCCTGGAATTGAGAGAAATGTGATTTATTCTTCGGGAGGGGTGAGTCAATATTCCATGGCTGAAATACGAGCACACCCTGTTAGTGTCCATCACCACAGAGCTGGGGCTGTTCCTGAGAAAGGAATCTGCCAATGCACTGCCCAGGCCTTGGGGTTTATTGATAGGAAAGACAAAAACTAGAAATCCCATCCTGTGGAGAATGAAAGCAGGAATGGTTCCAGAGCCTGAATCAGAGCAGCATTGACAGTTTTAAAAAAGAGGTGGTTTCGTGGCAAATGTGTATTTGCACAGAGTCACTTCAAAGTGCATTTCAGGAGAAATTTAACTGCTGTATAATTTAAACAGGCAGCTTTCCTTGGACTTAAATAGGAATTGAATAATGCCACAGGCACTTCTGCATTCATACATGATTTAAGAATTATTAAGATGGATTAACACCTTTACAAATGCTGGTAAGAGGTGCCCAAGTTACGAGAGTGATCATCGCTGGCACGCAGAGCTCCGTAATTGATTACTAATTATTGATCCGAACAGAACTCCTTTCATATAACAGCAACAAATGTTGCAGGATAATTTCTATTTAGAGGATAATTATTGCCCAAACCAGGTGCTCGTCTGTATACAAATAGAATCTGTTTAAACCCCTTTGTGCTTTACGGAATGGAGAATAGTTTTGAAGTGCTTGAGTGTGATATTGTCTTGATCAGAACCAGCAGCTGCTGCTTTGCCAGCATTTCAGGAAAATGCAGGAAAAGGTCCAGCAAGACAGAAATGAGCTTTAGTAGGACTTCAACAATCCAGTCCCTCATTCTGTGCCTTGCTGGGCCTCCAGATGCTTCTGTGTGGCTCAGCAATAATATCTCAAATGCCACTGCTTTTCATTTTGGGTTAAGTTTGGGGGTAAATGCTGTGTATCCACCTGGCCTGATGGCTTCAACCTCAACTGCTCATAAGGTTTCTTTGGGGTTGGTTTTTCAGCTCACTTGGTGCAAGACTTTCAGCCCCAGCAGGGCAGGAACTCTCCTGTCACAGTTCCCAAGGCTGGGTTGTGTTTTGGGAAGCAACCTCGGGTCACCAGCAGTGTGGGCAGAGCCAGTTCCACCTTCTCTTCCTCTCCCCCATTGTCAGAGAGACCTGGCAGAGCAGAATGATGAGCTTCGAACAATTTTCTCCCAATTTCCCGCTCGCTGTCTGAAAACAAATGATGATATGATACTCATGGTACTGAGAAACTGCAGAATGGTTTGATCCTTGCCGTGCAGAAGGACAGAGCTGGATGGGAGGGGAAGAGGAAAGGGGAAATTCCCATCGCCTGTGCCGGGTGGGAATCAACCTAAGCTGATTGAGAGGGAGAGAAGGGAAAACGGGGCGGATCTTGGAGCTGCCTGAGCTCAGCACGAAGGGCTGGAGTGGAGGTGTTGGGGTGGCAGAGCCATCTGGGAGTGGCGGCCGGGGGCATCCCCGGGGGGCTCCGCACCTCCCACGCCTCTGCCGCTCCTTTCCCAACCCACCCGGGAGGAATTCTCCCGGAGCGTGGCTTCCAGCTGGCTGTGGGAGGTGGTGCTGCATCGCCATCTGCTAAGGAGGTGGGAGAGAACAGAAAGGGCTTTTTCCCCGTGCTATTTCGAGAAAGGAATCAAAGGGATTCATGTGTTTCCGTGTCAGAGTTTGCAGCTTTCGGTATACACAGCAAAACCCCATGGAACAGCTGAAGAAGTTCTCATGTAATGGGAAATAATTATTACAGTCCGTTCTTTTCAAGGATGTTGTAGCAGCATTTTCTTCCAGACCAATGCTCTCTTACAGATAAAGAGTTAACAGTCAATTCTGGGCTCCTACACTAAAATTGTATTATTATTATTATTATTACTACTTTGAATTGGAATTGTCGAGCCACAGCATAAATGAAATGGGAAACAGTCAGTCAGTGCTGCTCACAGGCAAAGGCAACAAGTCCTGCAGTGAAGAGTTTCCTCCTTCCAGTGTCTGAAAGGGGGAAACAGAGAGAGAATCTTCAGCAGGAACTGCAGTGACAGGACATAGAGTTTGAACTGAAACAAAGCAAATTTAGGTTACATATTAGGGATAAATGCTTCCCTGGTGAGGATAAGGTTAATGCATGTCACTGTTTATTTTTGAAGCCCTGGCATCGAGTACCCAGAACGGCAGGCTGTGATTTTCCTGACAGCACATCTACAACGCTCCATCGTCACGTTCTCATTTCAAGGTGAATATTTCCCTGGTATGCATCACTCTGCGACGCTGATCTCCCTTGGCTCAACGCTGCTCGCAGTGAGCTCTCGTTTCCAACACAGCCTGAGGCGGGAGCTCGGTGACACCGCCTGGGTGGCCTCGGTGACATGGTTATTTCAGCTCCTGCCGCTCGGGGTGGCTGCAGCAGCTCAATCAGCTCCAGCGCCAGCTCTCCTCGGGCTCTCGGTGTGACACAAACACGCCAAAGCTCTGGGTGTGACTGCAGAGTGGAGAACGTGAATTCCTTTGCCGGCTCGGGGAAAGCTCTGCCGCTCGGCTCGGCAGAGCTCTGCGGATGCTCGAATCGCTCTGGAAAGGTTCCCGGTGCCACCGTGGCCGCTGGGGCTGCCGGGGGCAGGGCTGGCTGTCGCGCAGGGTGCGCAGGGCAGCTCCGTGTGTCACTAGGTGTCACCATCCGGTTGCTGTGCTCCGCAGCGCGGATGGAGCGCGGCTAGCACCGCGCCTGAGCAACTGTGCCGGGCTCCGAACCTGCTCTGGGACATGGTTATCCACCCAGAACTGCTCCCAGCCCTGCTCCGGGACATGGTAATCCACCCAGAACTCCTCCCAGACCTGCTCCGGGTCATGG
>VZRM01002778.1:83462-102650 GCA_013397955.1 Grantiella picta | reverse complement strand
ATCCACCCAGAACTGCTCCCAGCCCTGCTCCGGGACATGGTTATCCACCCAGAGCTGCTCCCAGCCCTGCTCTGGGACACCTTTATCCACCCGGGGGGTTTTGGATACGCCAAGAGGAGCAGACACTGAAGGCTTTGCTGGCTCTCCGCAGCCCGGCTCGGTCCCAGTGTCACCTCTCCCGGTTCCGGCGCACCGAGCTCCGCTGAGCAGGAATTAGCTCCCGTTCCCTCCTTCCCTCTGGAAAGCTGTGCTGACTCCCAGCTGAGCCTCGGGGATCAATCGTGGCCTTCGTGGCTGAGCCTCCCCTGTAACCACGACAGGTTTGCTCCCCGGTTTAGGGCTCCTAAACCTGGCTGAGATGGGCTCGACGGGCTGGGGATGCTGAAATCCCATGAGGGCAGTGAGCAGACTTCCAGGAAGGGCTTTGGAGGTGTTTGTGAGCAGACACGGCCCGGGGGAGCGCAGGGCAGGATTATTGCTGTCCTCATTGGCCGTCCATCTGCAGGACATGTGGACAGGAAGAGGAAGAGGAGCGCTGAGAAGAGCAGCTCTGGGATGCAGAGCCTCAGCTGGGCCCATCTGAGCCAGGGAACCCTGTGGTACCCCAGGGACTCTGGGAAGGACAGAGGGACAGACTGAGCACTGCTGGAAACCGCAGTGACGCCCAGGAGATATTCTGTATAAATGTGCAGTGTGAGCTGGGGTTTCACAGGTGCTGCAGCTGTTAACACCCTTAGATCAGCACCCTGTGCTGTGTCTGTGACTGCAAGTGCCCAGAGCTCTGCTAAAAGCTCCAGCCGTGCCCAGGATCCTCACCTGGATGGCAGTTTGGTGGAACAGATTCATTTTCCCTGTGTAAGTGGCTTTGTGAGGAGCAGAGGAGCTTTCCAAACTCAGCTTCAGCGCAGCCACTTTCATATCCACCCTAATACTGTTTCCTCCAGTAGAAGTGGAGATTTAAGCTAAATCAGAAAGGCTCAGATATGCTTATACTTTCTATTCCTCCCCTCCTCTCTCTCCCCATTCCCTGTAAGTGCTGACATCAGTTGAAACAGCAGTAATACCTTTTCCACAGACCTGGTGTGCAAATGACACAGGATTTATGAACCTGGAGAGGGTTTGCTGCCCTTCCCAGGCTTGCAAACTGAGAAAAAAAAAATCACCTCAGCCCCAGTCCCACATAGAATTTGGTTGCCATGCAGGTGAGACGTGAGGGCAAAGAGTGGTGTTAATGGTGCAGCAGAGGTGAGGCAGTGCAGGGATTCTCGTTATTGTTACTCAGTGACAATATTGGTGAAGAACAAAATAATTACCAAACCATCCTGCTGCAAGAATGGACCTGGTGCTGGCAGCGAATCTGCTTGTAGGCTTTTGTGGAGAATGCAGGATTATCCCCTTCATTTCACCCATTCAGCTTCTTTCTAGCTCATTTTGCTTTGCTATTTCTCTAAAGAATGCCAGTTGTGGTTCATGGCTCCATCCCTTCCTGGCTGACACATTGATCCTTCCTCAGGAGGCTCCACAGTCTGGTCCTCAGTAGCTCAATATTATATTTTAACCTCAGTCTAATGATTTCATTTTAAATACTAAGATTTTCTCCTGCTGCACATTTAAAATCGGGACACTTGGCTGTGGTGCTGCTTTGCCTTTTTTTCCCCCCCCCATTCTCAAGTTGTTTTATTTATGCACTTGTTTGGGAGCAGCAGCTGAATCAAACAAGTGCTCTGGGTGTGGGTTTTTTTTCCTTTCTCCCTTATTTTCACACTGGGAGGACTGGGAACTTGTCTTTCCTTGCAGTGATGCCCCCTGGGCTCACCCTGCTTGCAGTGATGGATTCCACCTTGGAGAAGGACAATCAGTGACCTTCCAACTTGCAGCAAAGGCGAGAAGCGTTGGTTATAACCAACTTCACAGACCTAGAGAGGAGCTGCTGGTGTGTTTCCTTCTCCAGACCCCAGCAGCTCCTCATGGCTCCTCAGCAGCTCTCCTTAAATCACATCACTGCTGTGCTCTGCTGGCAAAATCAAAAGAAAACTGAGCAGGGAACCTTAGAGCCAGAGTTGTTGTGATATTTCCTCTTTTCCTCTTTCCCTCCTTTGCTGGGTGTTTTGGTTGTTGATAATTGCCGTGCCTTTCCCAGCCTTGCCCAGATGCCGGTGGAGCCTCAGGTCAATGCTTCTGCATTGTTATTTCATCCTGTGCTCCTCCTCTCCACCAGCAATTCCCTGGCACGTGATGGTTTGCTTTTCCTGGCACCTCACTTACATTTCACTTCTCTTATCAGTTGATTTACTGCCTCTAGACAGAAGATGAATAGTTTGCACTTTGTACTCTTAAATCAAAACGGAATGGGAAAGACTGGTTTAATCATATTTTATTCCAACCCCACTTATCTGTATCACCTATTGCTTACCCCTGTCAGCAGTGATATGTCTGCAATTTCCTCTCTTTGCTGTTGGCTCAGCTCAGGACTGAGGCTTTGTTTCTCCTGCATTGTTTTATCCCAAAGCAGCTCTGCACGACCCCCATGGCTCAAAGAGTGAGACAGAGCTAAACTGGGCAAAATCAACCCAGCCATGGTTTATTTTGGCATTGGAACCACATTTGGAACAGGATCTGTAAGCCTGGGCTTAGTTCAGCATGGCATTTATGGCTGAGCTCCACATTAGGCTTATTTCAAGCTTTTCAGCCGTGTTTCTGTTTTACACGGAGGAGTAGCAGCCAATGTAGCTGAAGGAGTAAAGTCCACTAAGCATTGGCCTAATGGTCATTTCACCATGGCCTTATGTAACTTGGGCAATCTGGGGCTAAGAGCATGAGGTGCTTTTGATTTCTCATTGGAGTTTTATCTCTTATAAAAGTTAAAAATTAAAGCTACTTGGATAAAATGTTTTAATATATATATATATATAGCACATATATTTAATGCACCTTTTTTTAGTGATCTAGTATTTTAATCTAAAAAAAAATATTTGGGCTGATTTTTCAATGGACTTTGAATTTCATGGTTCAAACTTCACGGCTACACCTCCCTAATGCTTGGATAATGCATGTGGAAACAAGCAATCCATTCCTTTCATGGTCAGAAATAAATCATTAAAACGATTGCAGTGCAGCTTGGCAATGCAAAATGGTTCAAATCTCGAGGTACTACAGGGTGAAAAAATTAGATCTGAAAATTCAGCAGCGGAGTTTCTCTCCATCCATCCATCCGGTGTGTGTGGAGTGTTCAGAGGGGTTGTGATCCACGGGGAATCTGCTGGGGGCAGAAGGGGCACGATGGGTTTTGCTGCTTTCCTCTTGAGCTGGATGGGAGCTGACAGGGTGTGTGAGGAGTCGCTGACCTTTTCACGGAGCTGCTTTTCCACCTGAAGCACCTGAAGGTTTCTGCTGGGCTGTGCTGAGCTCTGCTTTCAGCCGCAAAGCAATTGAAGATATCCTTTAGTTGATACCTTGGTGTAATTTTATTTTCCTCCCTGCCCGTTGCCAGAACCCGGGATGGTATTGCTGGAGCAGTTCTGCATGTGCTGGGAACAGTTTATTCAGAATTTCCCGTCGCTTCCACTGGAGTGCGGCTGCATAAACGATACTTTGTGGTTTTAACTTGTTTGCTATTTTATTGGCTGGGAATCAAACAATGAACAGCTTCTGTTTTCAGTTTCCAAGGCTTGGACTCGGGGCAGGGTCTGGGCCATCCCTCAAGGCTGTGGCCTCTTTGAGGGGACTGAACTCAATTGAATTATATCTTCTGCAAGGCTGAAGCTAAAACCAGAGCCCTGGCTAAACAAGGCTTCTCCAAGTTATGCAGTTCGCTGGTTTATTTTTTAGAAAATCATTTAATAGTATTTTTACAGCTTTTTCCACAATCCAGTTAAAAATCCCATTTTCATTCCATGTTATTATGTACAAATTCCTTTTCAGCTGCCAAAGGAAATTATCATAGCCCAATGATTAGAGATGATCACAGTGTATTTTTGAGATAAAAGACAACTTTCAGCTCTGTGAGGCTGATTGAGGCTGCTGTGAATCTCAGGACATCCACAGGCTTCTCCTGCCTCCTTCACTCTCCCCACAGTGCTGCATTGCTGCTCTTCCCTGGCAGTTTTTCTCGCTGTATTTGGTATTTCGAAGATTGATTTTGCACCGTGTCTTACCTGGGTCTCATTGAGGTCTTACTGAGTGTTTAAAAATGAGGCTCATCCTTTTGGGCTGAGCCTTGCTTGGGCTCCCTTGGCTGATAAATGAGGGAAATATCCTCTGGTGGTTCTGCTCTTCCCCCAGCAGCGCTGGAATATCAGCTGATGATGCTTCAGCCGCTGAGATTGAGGTGAAAAACGCCCTCCCTGTCCAAAGGCCACAGCTGGGAACTGAGGATGCTGGAAATTGCTGGTTGCCCTGCGAGTTATTTAACCCAGGGAAGAAATCTTCCTCATTTGCATCAATTCCAGTCGCTTTGCTTTCTTCTTTATCAGGAAAGCAGGAGTAGCTGCAGGATCCGTGGCTGGTGTGTGCTTGCTGTCTCTGGAAATAATAGAGGACTTACGGAAATCTCAGTTAGGAAAGTGGCAGTTTTGAAGTGAATCCCTTCGGTTCAGTTTCTCGCAGAACACATTTGAAGAACTCTCAGTAATCATTTTCATGCTAAAGCTCAAATTGTCTTGTTAGATTGTTGCTTTTGAGTGGAGAAATGGATTGACATTGATTTTTTTCCCTCCCTTTTACACTGATATTCAAGTTTTTTGGTGTCAGTCTGGTTTGACAGAAACTGAGATCTGTCTTTATTATTTTTAGACTGCTGACAGCTCAGTGTTTTTGACAGATAGAGGGATATTTTACACCCTTCTGATAGGGATTACCCTGCTTAACATTCTCTCTTCCCCGCATTTCTCTTGAACGCATTACAAAGTTCCCCAGCTGGATCCTGGCTGAGACACACGGAGATTTAATACATTCATTAATTAATTATTCGCTGTGGTTTCTGGGGTTCGGGCAGCACACCCCTGACTTTCCCGCAGCCCCAGAGGCCTCGGCAGCATCGCATTCCCCAATTCCCGCTGTCAGCACCCTGGACAGCACCAGCCCTGCCCTTGCTCCTCCAGGAGCCCCAAAACTGCAGCTTTTCACCTCAAAAAGGGAGCGCGAGGATGCTGAGCGCAGATGCATCTCTCTCAGTAAATGTGTCCCCAACGGGGCGAGAGCTTTGCTGGAAGGTTTTCATTTTCTCTGCAGGTAAAAGCCATTTCTGTGCTGCTTTGGAATGAAACCAAAAAGAAATCGTGCCTGAATGAGCTTTCTCTGTCAGAGCACAGCTCCGGCTGACAGCAACCTGAGGGACTGGAGGGAACTGAAGCTACACAGATTTTTTGGGGTTTTTTTTTTGGCAATTCTTTTTATTTACATTTATTGAGATTAACTTGTGAGCTTGCTGTGGTCGCTCAGACCGACCCAGCGCTGTCTCTGTCCCAGTTTTACCCATGTTGTGTCACTCAGCAGAGGAAAGCAGCCCCAGCTTTGCCCTGGCTGTGGCAGGGCTGGGATGTCACCTGTCCCACATCCCAGGGCAAAGCCAGGCTGCCCCATGGAGCTCATCTGCCCGGAGCACTGAGGGTAACAAGGTTGTCTAAGTGATTTCTGAGCAGCCTTGATGAGTGGGACTATTTTGCAGTGTGAAAATGGCTTGATTGCCCCAGCTCTGTGTACTCCCTGGGCATGAATATTTAGAGTTGAATGGAGATGTACTGTGACTGCCCAATAACACTCAGCTCCCTCCCTTTTAATTGAGATATCCTCTGTCACACTGGCCTTGCTGCATCTCCAGGGAGGTTATTCTGTGAAGCTCACGTGGTTTACTGAAATTACTTTTGCCATCTGTATCACTCTATTTTCACCATCATTAAGGCTCTGGTACCTCTAATATTTAAGTTTGCCTTTGCCTGTCTCCCTCTCTTTAAATTGCAGTTACTACAGACGATTTCAGATTCCTCAGTGTGAGTTTGGAAATGCAGGGAGAAGGAGGTGAGTCTGTTTGCGAGGAGATGCAGACGAGGCCTTGGGGCATTAATTAAAGAAGTGCTGTCGCTGCAGAGTCGTGGGCTTTCCCTGCCTGCAGCCATGGCAGCTCTGGGATTTCCCAGCCCTTTATCCTCTCTTTTAGTGCTGCACTTAGCTCTCAACAGCTGCTTTATTGCCCCTACTGCTGCACCTTGATCTTGACCCAGAAAGACAATTACTGAAAATTCCAGGGATCTGTTAACCTCTGGCACCCTGTGGCAGCCAGGGCAGGCCAGGAGCTGGAGCTGAGCCGTGTGTCCTGCAGGAAATGTTCAGGGATCAAAAGGGCACTGCTGGATGAGGAGGCAGCAATGATTCATGGAGCTATTTCTGCACTTGAGGTCTCCTTTCAGCAGGGCAAATGCCCTGGGAAACTCACTGGGGAATTTGTGTGCTTTTCCTCACAGCCTTGGTCGTGGAATAGCTTAGGAATAAATTCAGTCCAGCCTTTTAGTGACTGTGGTTTGACACCTGGAATTGGAGATAATCCCTGTCATAAAAAGTTGTTGCCTTTCTGATGGTGCAGCCCTGCCTGAGTCTGAGCCGAGTTACAACCAAAACCTCTCACTGTTAGCTCTTCTTTTATGGAAAACTGCACTGTTTCCTTTTCATTTCTTTTGTTTTTTCCCCCTCCCTTTCTAGACCAGACTGGAAGATGTATTTGGCCTCCTGAAGTTAATTATTAAAGAAGGAAGGGAAGATTCATTCCAAAAGTAGCTGGTGCTGAACCCACCTGGCAGTGAGCGAGTTTTCCTCAGGCTCATTGGCTCTTTATCCATTTGTTGCTAAATAACAAATGAAAGAAAGACAGACAGAATGGAAAGGAAGTTAACTATTTCATTTTCAGAGGTGATAATATGGCCTTTCCTTGCCATCCACTGCAGGAGAGAGGGTGAAGATTTGGGACTCCTTTCTCTGTCCTTCATTAATTTCCAAGCCATGTTGCATCTGCTCATCAAATTAAAGCAATTTCTACAGGGAATAGGGGAAATGAGTACAAAAAGCAGCAAAAATTTACCAAACCCAAGTATTCTGTGCAAGACAGCAACATATTTAAGTTAGTAAATGTAGGTGAAATATTCCTTGAAAGACTAATAGTCCTTTGCTTATGGAAACTGTGTTTAGTGTAGGAGAAATGAGTAATCTGAACTAAATGTGCCACTTACTGTGCTTGTGCTGGGAGTCTTTGATAGGCTTTGGATAAAACTCCCAATTCACTGCGCTCCAGATGAGTTTGGAGTCTTTCACTTCGAAGATTCATTAAGAAATATCCATTCCAGGCAGAGCTCCAACCAGCTGCAACGTTGGCTACCAACCCTTCCAGAAATAGGATTTAAAGCCTTCCTTTTGCAAGCCAACAGCTCCAGATCTGTGGACTTCCCTTCCCTCCTCC
Organism: Grantiella picta; assembly: GCA_013397955.1. Taxonomy (NCBI): domain Eukaryota; kingdom Metazoa; phylum Chordata; class Aves; order Passeriformes; family Meliphagidae; genus Grantiella; species Grantiella picta. The sequence continues at coordinate 95,206 of VZRM01002778.1, read as the reverse complement.
TCCCATCCCACCTGAGGCATAAAAACATCAGATATTTGATCCTAAAAAATGATGCTGCATTTTGAATTCTTGCTTCAAACCCACTTTTCCCGGGAAAGCAGCCTAAGGAATGAATTCTCCCCCATTTCTGGTGCAGTTTATGGTGGGACCTGCAGAAAGCTCCTGGGAAGGTCCAGCCTGGGCTGAATACCAACCTGGCACTGCACTTCAGTAATAAACACAATTACCACCTTGTTAAACACCCATCTTGAATCAAACTCATGTTTATAGATATATAGGATGTTTAAATGTTAAGTGGAATTAATGCTAATCTGAGTGTGTTTCTATCTTAGGTAGAGATACAACAAATAAATGATTGTTTCTGCTTTCAATACTGTAATTACCTCACTTCCTTCTAGAACCTGGGGAATTTCCCAAGGGAAAATAATGTCCAGCCCATGAGAGTTCTGCACGACCAAATATTTCCACCCTAAAACAATATCCATGGACTCTAAGATATATGATAGAGATGTTATTAATGGAGAAGTTTTCTGCGTGTGAACTTCAGGTCAGGTTCTGTGTGTGGATTACAATGCTGGTGGGTTGAGTGGCTGTTTGCTAAGGCTGTACAGGGGATTATTGTCCCCCACCCTGATCAGTGTCCAGCCTCTGTCCCCATTTGTCACTGCAGGTTTACCTCAGAACACTTGGCGAGGAGTTGCTGAGGAAGTGTGATCCCAAAAGCTCCAGCAAGGTATAATTCATATTTAACAGCGTGGAGGCAGAGCTGCTGCTCACCCCAGACAATTCCAGAGGCTGCAAAGCCCTTAAAACTCCTTGCTGTGCCAGCTCTGTCCTGAGCTGTGTCAGGCAGGACCCAGGAGGGAGAGGGGAGGGACAATCTGCTCAGTTTGTTTTTCCTGCCGTCACAGCAGAGAGGCTTTTTGTTCCATTTCTGTCAGGCACTGACAAGTGTTCTTCCTGCAGCCCTTCAGAAGTGCTGGAACATCTGTGCACCATTGCCTTACCATGTATTTTCAAGTTTTGATCTGAACTGGGGTCCTGAGGGTGTGGGTTCAGTTGGCTGTGTTGAGCAGAATATTCCCTGCCCTGAGGTGCACTCGGGACAAGACCCCGGGACAGGTCAGACTGTTGGAAACCCCTGCCAATCTGCAGGAATTTCCCCTTAAATCCCTTTTTTTGGCCTTAATGAGGGCTGTGTGATTTCCCTGTCCTCCCTGGGCTCCTGCACTGACAGCAGCCGAGCTCCTCTGCCAGGAGTTCTGCCCCATGGGTCCCTCTCAGAGAGAATCTTCTACTTCAAAGGCTCTGCTGTACCTTTAGAAGTGTCGTTTGCACTAATTTGCAAGAAATATTGGAATTCTCTCCTACCGGTTAAATTTTTTAAGCCAAAAATTGGGGAGGTTTGCTCGCAGTTATCAATAAAATCATTTCTGATTGATCACACAGAGCTGCTCCTAAGCCCTGCCTGTGTAAGAAGCGGCTCAGTTTGGGGTGATTTATTCTACTCAATAAAAGCTTTACAAGTAGCTTTAAGGATCAAGCAGCTTTAAAGATCATGTTAGCTGATAACTGTTGTGTTATTGTGTCAGAATTAGGACATAAAATCATTTAATTGCCCAATTCTGTGTGCTCAGCTCCTCGGGATGTTTTCCCTCTCCACCTCAGGAGATCAGCATGTTCCCAGGCAGATTGCAAGGTATGAAATGTAAAATATCGCTGGCAGAGGTGAGGACTCAGGGCAGCAGAGGATTTGGAGTGGGAGGCGAGAAAATACAAAGCCGAATTTGCTTTTTCTCTTTCTGTGAATTTGTTTCCTTCAAAGCCAATTAATTTATCTGGCAGAACCTTTGTGGAGACAGGTAATAAAGAATATTCATGCAAAGTGAGTTTTAAATTCAAATATGAATATAAATGTCGGACAGTTGAATAAATGAGTGGTTGGTGTTTGCTTTTTGTTATTTTGGGTTTTTCCCTGCTAACTAAGATAGAGCAAACATTGTACTGCAACTTAAACCTCCCTCTATGCAGCAGAACTGAACTCCCCTGTGAAATGGGATAACAAATATTTGCATTTTAACTGCTCATAAACCATGGCTGCCATTTGGTAATGGTAGTTAAATCTACCTACTGCCTAGTAAATCACACAGTTAATCATTTTTACACGAGGCGGGGAACTCGAGGAAGGAAAAGGATTGCTCATACACTGCTGGTAATCAAATTCATTATTATTATTATTTCGCTCAAATAAGAACAATTTTTTTCTGTCCCTCACAACTTTCCTGGCTGTCCATATTTATCCCTGCTGTCTGTGCTAACAAAAATAACTGTTTTAATCCAGTGCGAAGAGATTTGGGGCTTATTTGGGAGCTTTTAAAAAACTTTACAAATAGAATCACCCAGTTCCAGGATGGTTTGTGTTGAAGGACCTTAGATCCCATCCAGTGCCATGGCAGGAACCTCTTCACTGTCCCAGGCTGCTCCAAGCCCTGTCCAAGGTGGCCTCAGAGCTGTTGAAATGTTATAGAAATGTGAGAGATGCAATCAGACCGAAAATGAGCAAAATCTCTTGCTGGTCCTTCAAAAGGAGGCTCAAAAGAGGAAAGCTGTGGGAAAATGATTTAGATTTGAGTTTTAGATTTGAGAAAGAGGGAATGGATTGGTGACAACTCCATCCAGCAGCTGCTCCTTCCTCGGAGAGCTTCCTTTGCTTTGTTTGTTTTGTTTTAGGAGCTGCCAGGAGAGATCCTTTGGGGCTGGAGGGACATTTCAGGGTGAGAAAATGGATTCACCTGGTCAGGAGAATTCTAAATTCCTGCAGCCAGCCTGGCCTCCTGGCCCTGCCCTGGCTCAGAGCTCACAGGAAGAGCTTCTCTGCTCCTCCTGACAGCTCTGGGCTTTGTGTGTCTGATTTCTGACACAGTCAGGATCTGTGCTCCACCAGAATTCCTGATGGCTCACAGCCTTCTCCAGGGACTGCTCTGGCATCAATAAAATCAATCAAATCAAATAAATCATCAAGGTGGATGATTTATTTTTATGGATAAGCAACCAAAACTTTAGGTAACGTTTTCCCTTTGGCAAAAAATAACAGCCTCAGTCTTCTGCTCCACTGCAGAGGGCTGGAATTCCACATCTAGCAGTAGATTATCCAATATTTTCAGGAATTCTTGGTGAATCGTGTGGCCCTTGTGATTTTTAACATCTATGCAAGGATGTCCTCACATTCAGTCACCCCATCTCCACGCTGTGCTCCCGCAGGGAATTCCCAGGAGCATCCAGGAGCAGATCCTGCCGTGGGAATTCTGGGGATAAAAGCACAAATGTGCACCAGGCTTTTTGCACAGACTGCTTTGGGAATGCACTTTTAATTCCACTGCAGCAAACAGACCAGCCAAAGGTGGGTGCAAAAATGATCCTTTTTGTTTCTCGCTGTGAACATCTTGAGGATAACACAAAAATATTGAGTTGCCCAAGAGTCCAGGTGAGTGGATTTGTAGCTTTGCACACTTTGAATGGTTTGGAACGCATCCTGCTATTTCCAGGCTGGCTCCTGAGCATTCCAGGGCAGTTTCAAAGGTGGTCAGACCTTAAAGGCCACACTCAGCCCATGCTCAGATGTATTTTTATCTCAGAAATACATTTGCCTTTGTTCAGTGCAGTTGGCAATCGTGGATCACCAGAGTGCCTAAAAGAAAACTCTCAGCAGCTGTGGAGGAAAAGTGATTTTATATCATAAATTGGCTTGCTGGGACTGAGAGAGCATTTGGATTGTTATTTCCTCGGTGGAATAGATTGATGTGACATCTGAAATGACAGTCAGGAATAGATTCTGAACTGCCACCTTCATCTCTTAATTAGTACAAGTAATTCTTTTGAACAAAATATGGTTATCATCAAGTTCATCCTGCCCCAGTGAGATTAAAGAGTGCTTGAAATTCACTTTTTTTTTGTCCCAGGGGTGGGATAATCCCTGTAATTACCTCATATTATCCACTGATATTCATGCACCATCTCTAGTGATAGTGGGATCTTCTGCAGATCACTTTGAATATTCAAACAAGACTTGCTGAGAAACTCATTCAGCAGCTGAAGGTTCCTCGGGTGGAAATGGTTCCTTTGATATAAAGGTCCCCTCATTGCTTGTTAAATACAAGGAAATGTTGTTAAATGTTGAGTTTTAAACTCATTGTATTAAAAATATTTTAAATTCTGGGATTTCAGTGGGTATAAAAAAATGGTACCTATTTGTTGCTCCCATTTGGAATTCAGTGGTGCACAGTGAGAAGTCTTTTCACAGCGTGCTTTAATCAGAGGAATAAGAGAAAGGAATAAAGAGATTTTCATTATTTTAGGAAGAGCAAGGAAAGGCTGCTTTGTTTCATGTATAGCCAGGAGATTTTCACCTCTGTACAGAGAAAAAACAGAAAATGTCATATATGCTCTGAATTTCAACCAATATTTCTCTCTGAAACCATCATGTTCTTCTCACAGTTGGTGTCATGTGGATTCCTCAGGAGGCACTGGGAGTGCTAAGCCCATTTCATGCTGGTGAAATGTCAACATGTTCAAACTAATAAATCCAATATCCCAACCCAGACATGGGCGCTGTGCTGGATGAAGAGGTCGAGCTGCTTCCCGAGGATTTCAATGTGAGTTTTCTGTTGGAAGAGCTCTGATTTTTATTCTCCAAGTTGTGTTTCTGCCCTGCCAGCTCTCAGGTTCCACCAGACCCATCACTGCTGGGAACTGGGGTTGGGATGTGTTGGTAAGCAGATAACACTGCTGAGCTCTTTGTCAGCCCAGCCTGTCCTGCACAGCATCACCAAAGGCTGGGGGAGCTGGATTTGCTCTGGGATGGAGCCTTGCTTTGCTGTCCACGCAGTCAGAACGGATCTCCTAAATTCGTGGAGAAAAATCCCCCTGGCAGCCCTGGAGGAGCACCCTGCGCCAGGAAATCCCTTCCTCGGGGGTTTTGCACTGTGAAATGGGATTTGGCTGTGATGGATGCTGCATGAAAACCAAATCTTCCTGCAGGCAGAGCTGGGAGGGCTGTGGGGGCAGTGGGGGTGTGAGGAGGAGCTGAGCAGGGCTGGAGTTGTGGAAACAGAGTGCAGTGGCTTTGCCTGCATTCCCAGCTCTCTGCAATTCCCAAAGAGGAGCTGAGCAGGGCTGGAGTTGTGGAAACAGAGTGCAGTGGCTTTGCCTGCATTCCCAGCTCTCTGCAATTCCCAAAGAGGAGCTGAGCAGGGCTGGAGTTGTGGGAACAGAGTATAGTGGCTTTGCCTGCATTCCCAGCTCTCTGGAATTCCCTTGGAGGAGCTGAGCAGGGCTGGAGTTGTGGAAACAGAGTGCAGTGGCTTTGCCCACATTCCCAGCTCTCTGGAATTCCCTTGGAGGAGCTGAGCAGGGCTGGAGTTGTGGGAACAGAGTATAGTGGCTTTGCCTGCATTCCCAGCTCTCTGCAATTCCCAGGGAGGAGCTGCACACCCAGCCCTGACGCACACAGCACTAATTCCCACCGCACATCTGGGATGGGGCTGGGGGTTACCCAGGGGTTTGGGGGCTCCCAGGTCACTGTGCAGCAGCAGCTGCAAGGCAAAGTGTCAGCAGGAATGTCCCTTTGTGGGTTCAGCAGTCACTGACCCCTCTGGGGACAGAGTGACCCCAGTCTGGGCAGCGCTGGGGTCAGAGCTCTGTGCACTGCCCTGGCACCTCCTAGGATCAGCAGCCACAATGGCACAGCTTGCTATAATTAGGAAAAATGCTAAAATAACTCATTACTCCTCCTGGAATTAGCCCAGCTGCCTTTAAAATATGGTTAGATAAGAGTGCAAGGCACAGAGACTCTTCATACACAACCACAGCCGCAGAGTTCAAAGAGCTCTGTCAAAAATGGGATGCCCAAAATGATGACCTATCTTTCCTTCTGTTTCACATTTCCAGGGAGTTGTTAAAAATTCAAGATGCCTTTAAGGAGCTTCCCAGAAAACTGTGAAAATGTAGGACATAGTGTACCAGCAGGTTATAAAATGAAGCAACTTTTTATGCAATATATTGTGCTGCAAAGTAATTTGGTTCCAAGTGTCTTGAGTATTTCAATTAAGAAAAATAATGATCAAGGACAAACAATGTTTTAGTAGGAGGGGACTGGATTATTTCTATGGTTACGGTGCTGGAGCTGCCACTGGCATCAAAGTTTTAAGATGCAGGTTGCATTTACGTTTGTTAAAATATTGATGCTAATGGCTACCTTTTACATAGGCAAAAACTTTGGGGTTTTTGTTTATTGTGGTGTTTTTTTAAAGGATGGGATAGTGGACAGCTCAAGCTATGACTTATCTTTATTGGTTTAAAGTTGGTTTCTCTGCTTCAGCATCAAACAAAGTGAAGAATTTAGATTATTCCACTCTTTTAACTCAACACTTTTAAATTGTGATCGTACACCATTGTTTCATTTTTCTCTTTTTGTTGTAGTGCAACTCCACAGACCAAAGAGGGACCAAGAAATGCATTCATTCTCCCTCCTGCTGAACTCTTGCAAGACCTTGAGGAAGCCACTGCCTCTGCTAAAAGCAGATTTATCTGTTGGAACAGAACAAGGTGAAGCAAACTGGGGTGGATATAAAACACTTGTGGGTTTCTGCAGCTGCCCAGACTGCCAGTCTGCCAGGAAATGTCTTCTCAAAGCCAAAGGCTCCTCTTCCCACGTGTTTTCCCGGAGCTGGGGTGGAGTAACCACGATTAATAGAGGGGCTTTGCCAGGAAAGGGCTGTGTTTCTTTTTAGTGGACGTGGCTGCAACAGCTGGGCTGGAAAACATTTGTAAAGGTCTTTTAAAGATAGGGAAGAAGAATAGAAAATAGGGAAAATTCCCGTAGAGTGTAAGGAAAGCATTTTAGGGTCAGGCTGGCTCCAATCTGGACTCGCTGCCCCTCCTTGGGTGGTCAGGGCTCTGCTGGGGGTTTCACCTCAGCCAGCAGGAGCAGCTTCTGCCTGGCACAAAGGCAGGAAAGACACAGTACAGAAATTAAAGGAAAAAAAAAAGAAAAAAGGAAAAAGAAGGATAAAAGCAGAGGGAAGAACAGAGGAGCCCAGATCTTTCCCTCAGGCACTTGTCAGCACTCAGCAAGGTGGTGACACAAGGACAGCAAAGTCCACTTTCTTCTCCTGCTCTATTAAAAGTTTCAGGGACAACATTTGTTTTCCTTTTTTTTGGGAAGTGTTGGAGCATGACGTTGGTGGCACAAGCATTGCCTTGAGGTGAGATGACTCTGCTTGGGTTTGGGGACAATTTGCTGAGTTTTTCTGTCTCCTCAAACGTGAGATCTCAGGATGTTATTGTTCTTCCCCCACTGCAGCCCATCCCTCCCCAGCTCAGCAGGCAGAGCCAGGAGTCATTTTGGTCATTAGGGGATTTCACATTCAAATTAACTTCATTAGAACAGGGTGTTGTTTTTACTGAGGTGCTGGAAATTGTCCTTTTTTAATTACCCCTCTTCCACAATTTCAAATTAGAAATAATTCCTTGCAATTCCCACGCCTGATTTGCAGCTCAGCGTTCAGCTTTAGGTTGCCAAAGCCTGGCCAGGAGGTTCAAAAGGTCACCCCTTTGCTCTGGGGGTGACCACGACTGAAGGAGAGCCATTGGTACCCTTGGGATTTGTTCTGCAGGTTTTTCCACCGGAATTTTTCCCCTGGGATTTTCCCAGAAAGGATTGGAGGAACCTAGTTCCCTCCAAACTGGTGAGCTCTGCTTGTATTTTTGACAGTTTGTTTCTTGTGGATGCTCAGACTTGTCAGAGAGACTCAGGCAATGCTCCTTCTCTCTTGTCTGGATACGAAAATTATTTGGATAGGATATTTGGGGGTTTGGGGTTTTTTTTTAGTATTCTAGTCAAACTAAAATATATAAAAATATTGAAATGATAACAAACTAGGGGATTATAACCTGTTCTTTGGAAGGTTTCGATAAGAAGTGGCAATTTCTGCCTTGCTGCAGTAACTACACTTCCCAGAGCACACTTTCCTTACCTTGGGAAAACAAGCAATTGTGTCATCATCCCTGCACAATTCCATTACTAAATTGTCAGAACAGACCCACATTTCTGGCAGAAATGATCCAACTCCATTTTCACTTCCCCACAGCTCAACAGTGACCTTGACATCCTCGGGCAGCTCTGGTGTGGTTCTGCAGGTGCCAGGAGAGAATTCCCTACCATGGTTGGGATCTGGGTGTGGAATTGGCTGTGGCTCTGCAGGTGCCAGGCTGGGGGAGAGAATTCCCTGACCGTGGTTGGGATCTGGGTGTGTAATTACTGCAGCTCTGCCCTGCTCAGCTCTCAGGACCTCGACTGAGGGTTTTGAATGACCAGCAAGCCCTGAGCCATCTGTTGGTGCAGAGCTGTTGGTTTATCCACTCCGGCTGCTCCTCTCAGAAATGCTTTCAGCGACACCTATTAGCTAATTTTTCAAATGGACTGTCAGACAAAGGAGTTGTTGGATTAGTGCAGAGGTGGGATCGTTGTGATGCAGGAGAGCATTGGAAGGCAGCAGTGCCTTGCAGAGTCCAGCAGAGCAATGTGAGCTCAGGGAGTGAGGGGTTTGGAGCTCTGGGATGCAGGATGGAGAGCACAGATCTCCTCTCTGTGTTTGCTGCTCACCCCATTAATGCCTGGGGGACATCAGTGCCTTTCCCAGGGAGGTGTGCTGGAAAGCAGCAGAATTATGGGATCACGAAGGTGGGAAAAGATCTCTGAGATCACCAAGTCCAACCAGCACCACCATGGTCACCACTAACCCACGTCCTCAAAGCTCCTGTCCATGTGCTTTTCAGGGTGGCACAGTCTGACTTTTAAAGTCTTTTTCTTCTGTTCAACTTGTTGCTCATAAAGCTGTCACTCCCCACATTCCAGGCATGGAGGCACATTTGGGGTCAGTGTGAGATGTGTGCGTTTTTCACTCTCCCAGAGCAGAGATCTCAGCAATGTGTGAGCCAGGGAGGGCCAGGGCTCGGTGGAACACATCTGTCAATGTGTGAGCAGCTCCTTTGCTGGATGTCCAATGAATTATGCAGGGCTTTCAGAAGTCATCATTTCCTGGTGTAACTCGGCTGTGGGACAGGATAATGATTTATTGACGGTGTTTCCTCCCCAAGACAGCCCTGATCAGCTAATCACAGCGTGCCAGCCTGGCTTCCCTCTGCTCTGCCCTGTTTCCCTCACGGAGAGAGGAATTCATCTGCACAGAGTGCTGCTCACCAGGGCAGTGTGGCTCTGCTGCTGAGAGCAGCTCCATCCCTGAAAGATCTCTGCCACATTTAGGTGACATTCCCACCTACTATCGCAGCCTTTTGATAGTAAAACCAGCCCTGGATCATTTTCATCGGAATCCATACCAAAGTGAAACAAATGCAGCAGCTCCCTGATCAGAGCTGGAGCGCTTTGTGTGCTCCTGGCAGTCACTGCCTCGTGTTGCCATCCCAAAATGAGTTGCTTTATCTGAATAACAGACGTGGCTGCGTGTTTTATTTAAAGTTATCATTTCACAGCCATTACTGCAAACATCACTATCTGCTGCTGGCTGCCAGGGATGGCATTAGAGGGTGAGATATCACTGAGGACTGGTGCCTGCACACAGTAATTCAGCAGCAAATTAAACCTTAGAACACTTGAACAGCTGTTTCTTTGTCAATTCCACACATTTGGGATGGTGGTTTGTTTCCTTCATTGAGGATCTGCAGTAAGATAATTTCATGTTCGAAATCTGTGTTCTGGATTTTCTGGTTTTCTTCTTGGTGGAGACACAAGATCAGCTGCAGGATAGAAATTAGCACCTAACGCGGAGGCTTTTGTTGTTTGATGGTTTTCCTTGTCTGGTGGCAGCAGCTCCTAACCCCTCATGATCCTTTAAAAGGTTAAAACCCCATGTCTGACCACTTCATTTCTAAAACAAATGAAGTCCAAGTGTTTCTTAAATGACTTTGTACCTAATTAGTGCACTAGTGCTTCATACAATGATGTTTATTTCCCCCTCCAGTGCAGGTGCAGAAATACCGATTGGTTTGTGAATCCCTTCAACCCTCGGGGGCAGCAGGAGCTCTCAGTGCCTCAGGGGACGCTGGAAGTGTTTCAGGCTTTCCAGGAGGTTGGGATTGTCTGGAGCAGGCAGAAACAGCATCAGCTTCCTCCTCTCCCTCCGCACTGCAAGTGTCTCCCCATCTCCCATCAGCAGACTGGAGTGAGGCCAGGCAGGGATGTGGGGTTTGTGTGGTTTTATTTTAGGTTCTGCAGAATTCCCTGCGAGCAGCTGCAGCCTGGCTGTGCTCAGTGGGCAGAGCTGAGCCCGAGTCACTGCAATGTTCTTTTCCCTCCGAGCTACCAGTTATGCAAAGTGAAGCTTTACCTGAGCAGGGATTACGATTTTCCATGTTTAGCTCAGAGCATTTAATGGAAAGTGATCTATCTGGGGAGAAAGGAGGGGCGAAGAGCAAAAGCAAAACCCCCTTAAACACAAGCATCTTATTTTAGTGCTGTGTCTTCCATAAATCCTAAAGGTTGTTTTGTTTCTGCCAACACTGTTTTGTTTAAAATCAGCTTATGTTGAGGATACAAGGAGGAGGAGGAAGAAGAACCAGATTCAATAATTTTCTTCTGCTTCTGGTAGTTGTTCCTTACTTGATTACTTGCCAAAGTGCCAGAACTGACAAATTATCCAATAACACAGAAGTGAAGGCAGCGCTGCAGCCGCTGTAAAGCTGGATTAGTTTATAAAGTGTCCCTGTTGTGTTTCAGAGAATGAATAACGAATATTAAGCAAACCTGTTGCAGCTCCTTTCCCCCTTCCTTTCTTTCCTTCTTTCTTCCTTTTCTTTTGGGCACTAAAAGGAGAGGAAAGTTACACATTTATTTACTTGTCAACAGAGAGGAAATCCTTCAAAAAGAAAAATTATGTGCTACCAAAACCATTTCAGGATGGGGAAGGGAATACATTGGATTTCCAGCCTGCCTGGTGCTCCTTTGGGGAGCTGATTTCCTGACATGAGAGGGCAAAGAGTTTTGAGGCTGAGGATAGTGCGATATAGTCATTATTTTCCAAAGGATAACACCGAGATTCACTCAGTGAATTATTAAGGATTATATCTCCAATTACAACCAAGAGCTGATTTCATGTTAAGCTTAGGATGCTCTGAAGGCTGCAGGCAAACACAATGCATCAGAGCCGGCAGCTGAGGCTTTCCGGCGGTGAGGGCTTGTTTTTATTTGTGTTTTCTCTGCAGGCTAAGGCTGCTGTCTGCTGCTGCAGGTTTGATGTGCTCCTGGGCCACAGGGTGCCCGGGAAGAGCAGCATTCCCGGGAAAACCCAGCCCTGAGCCACGGTGGGAGCTTTGGGATGAGCTTTTATGTTTGACTCACTTGGTGTTTGGGGAGGCTGAGCCACTCATGGAGCACTGAGAGCCTCAGCGATGAGGAAGGGAGAGATACCAACTCCTGCTTTTATGGAGAGAAATAAATATATAAATCTGTGTGCAGGTGGGGAGCACAGCAGAGTGTGCTCATCAGCACAGCTCGGGGACAGCAGGGTTGGGCTGATGGGCTGATGGGCTGTGCTGGGCTGATATTCTCTGCTGGGCTGATGGGCTGTGCTGGGCTGATGCTCTGTGCTGGGCTGATGGGCTGTGCTGGGCTGATGTTCTGTGCTGGGCTGATGCGCTGTGCTGGGCTGATGGGCTGTGCTGGGCTGATG
>VZRM01002778.1:0-82419 GCA_013397955.1 Grantiella picta | reverse complement strand
GCTGATGGGCTGTGCTGGGCTATTGGGCTGTGCTGGGCTGATGCTCTGTGCTGTGGTTGATGCTCTGTGCTGGGCTGATGGGCTGTGCTGGGCTGATGCTCTGTGCTGGGCTGATGTTCTGTGCTGGGCTGATGGGCTAATGTTCTGTGCTGGGGTTGATGTTCTGTGCTGGGCTGATGGGTTGATGCTCTGTGCTGGGCAGAGCTGCACTCCTGGAATTGCTCTGCTCAGCTCTCTCTCCCTCCCCAGCTCCTGCTCTGCTCCAGGGATGGAGGGAGGTTGTGAGGAACCCCCAGTGCTGCATTCTGCTCCCAGCCAAACCAGGCTCCTGCTGGCCCAGCCCTCTGCAATTTGATAACTGTGGAATAGTCTGTGGCATGGATGTCAGTAGGAAGGAGCAAGTGCAGGTCATGGGGAAAGCACAGTGAGCTGAATTTGTCACAGAATTCCTGAATGGGCAGGGAAATAGAAGATCACCTCACTCCATCAGTGCCAGGGCAGAAACACCTTCGGGAGACCAGAGAGGTCCAGCCTGGCCTTGGACATTCCAGGGATCCAGGGGCACCACGGCTTCTCTGTCACCCTGTGCCAGGGCCTGCCCACCCTCCCAGGAACGATTCCTTCCCAATATCCCACCCATCCCTGCCCTCTGGCAGTGTGAAGCCATTCCCTGAGTCCTGTCCCTGCATCCCTTGGGTGAGTGAGCTGAAGGCAGAGCTCCCTGTGCCCCTGAAGCTCCCCCAGAGCTCTGCCTGCTCCCCCAGGTGTTATTTCCCTCAGTGAGTGACAGTCTGCAGTGCCATCCATGTGCCAGGTCACCCCTGCACGCTTTCCTGTCTGTTCCTACATCACAAGGCACCCGAATTAACCCTCAGAGTGCTTCTCACAAAGGAGCAGCACCGCCGTGCTGTTAATTAATCAGCCCAGAGCAGTTGCAATGTCCTGGTATGCAACAAAATTAATTGACCGCGTTACTCCTCAAACTGAACCCACACAGTGCTGGGGCTGTGAGAGCTGCCAGGCCACCCTGCCAGCACCTCCAGCATCCCATTCCAGGCTGGAATTCCTCCTCCAGGAGCTGCACAACGCAGACAGGGTCAATATAAAACCCCCCAGCCGCTGTGCGCAGTCATTTCTATTTAGCACCTCTGTGTAGGGCAGGGGAGCCCGGCACGGTTTAATTAGGTGTGGTTGATGCTAAAAGCCGAGCTGCACTGTAGGGCTGCAGTTATTAGAGCTCATTAGGGAGAGTTTGGAGGTTGGCAATGAGCTGATGGAACCTGCAGTGCCACAAAGGCTGGGAGGAACTGCTGGTGCAGGGGAGGTTGGCTGGATGGGAGGAAGGGTTTGACTGGGAGGGCTGCAGTAATGAAAACAGGATGAATGACAATAAAAGGGACAAGATTATGTCCTTAGAAACATAGAAATGAAAAAAAAAATTCTGCCCTAGCTGGAAAATTACCGTTTTAGATGAGAGAGGGAGAGAAGGACTTTAATATTCCTGTAGATCTTTCCTTGTAAAGCAGAACTGGGAGCAGCTCTGCCAAGCACAGCATGGAGAATGTGGTTTAACACTCTGGGCACAGCAGTTCAAAGGGAATGGTAATCAGAACAGGTGTGGAAAAAGCCTTTCTATTTTCCTCATCAGCATCCCAGCCTGGCTTTCCTCAGGATCCCAAAAGGAATTGGTTAAAACAGCCCAGCAGTTCAAAGCTGAACAGGAATCCCAGAAGGGTTTGGTTTGGAAGAGATTTTAAATCCCATCCAGTGCCACCCCTGCCCTGGCAGTGACACCTTCCACTGTCCCAGGTGCTCCAAGCCCTGTCCAGCCTGGCCTTGGACACTGCCAGGGCGTCCTATCAGTCGATGTCCTCAGGAAAACTCTGCAGAGATCGATTTGTTTCCTGCAGATCCATCAGGAGCAGCAGCAGGTGAATAAAAACCACAGGGATGTTCAGAAACACAAATGTCTCCTGGGGGAACAGAGAGCAAAGTTCACAGAGGATGAGGACCTGGAAGCCCAAATCTGTGGGAACAGACAGTGCAAGGTCTGCACTGGTTTTTTTTTGTTGTTTTTTTTGTTGTGGGTTTGGTTTTTTTGGGTTTTTTTTGTGTTTTTGGGTTTTTTGGGGTTTTTTTGTGTGTGATGCATTTCAGCACCAGTATGGCTCAGTCCCCAAGGAGAGCATCAGGCAGGTGAGGTATTTTGGTTTTGTGAGAACCATCACATTCCCAGGGCTCTGGGAAGAAATCAGGAGGTGCTGGCTGATAATAGCCTAGCAAGTGAGCAGAAATTTTAAAAAAGTTTCCTTTTAAATCTGTGCAAGACTAGAGCTGCCCCTCCAAGCGGCCCCAGCTCACAAGGAAATCTCCCATTTTCTCCTCACTGTGTAATTTCCCAGCAGGGTGATTGCTCCTCCACAGCGTTTTCATCACTCTGGACAAGAAAGGAGAAAATTACTGATAATTAGCTGAACTCTTCAGGCTTCACTCAAGCAGAATCCCATTGCCTGCACTGGGAACACTTCCCAGCATTGGATTCAGGCTTTTCCCCCACTTATCATTTAGGAAAGGGCTGAAGAGAACCCCTGCAGGGCCCAGCACAGTGCTGGGAGAAAATATCTTTTTCATTCTTTTTATTGGATGCGCTGAGAAATATTTCAGGAGAATGTGGTGTTTTGATAAGGGAGTCCATCACACCTGTGAATTGGTTTGATTAAAGCAACATTTACCCTCAGCAATGATCTGGAGAAACAGCACCCTGTGAGTGATTGGGAAGATCATTTCACTGAAGGTTTTCACTTCTCCAGTAGTTTCTTTGTGGAGTGTCTTTCAATGCATGATGTGAAAAAAGCATTGAATCAACTCAGCACTGCTTAATTCAACTAAGAAAATTGTGATGTGAGGAAGCAAACAAAGGCACCTGGATAAAAGGATGGGATTTCTTCTGGTAGTGTGTAGTAAGACCCAAATGCCTTGAGAGAGCTTGGTTGGAAAGCACTTGGAAAGCATTCATCCAACAAATCTTTGAGTGGCAGCTTCCCACATCCTGATGCCTGATGCATTTGGGATTTCCTGTCCACAGGGATTTGTGTAGCTTAACGAAATCCTCTGTGATAACTTCTGAAGAGGGAAAGTGCCTGAGCTCTGTGAGAAGCAAAGAGATGACCCTGTACGGGTATATAATAATAATAATAATAATAATGATAATAATAATAATAATTGAAATAGCTGAGTCCTGTGCCCTGGGGTGGCTGGGAGGGCTGAGAGTGACCCTGCATGCCCAGAGCAGGGGTGATTCCACCCCAGAAGGGGCTGGAAAGCTCTTCCCTCCCCTCCCAGCTCCATTTGCAGCCCTGACCCGTTTTACCCCAGAGTGCAGAGCTGCCAAGGTGAGCAGGACTTTCTCCATGTGGGCATTCTGCTGCCCTGTGCCAAGGGCTGGGGATGAGCCGAGGCAGCTCCTGCTGCTGGCAGTGCCACGGGCATGGGAGCAGCTGGCCGAGCCCAGAGTGGCCCCAGTTTGTCACACTCTGATTGTGCCAACAGCGCAGTGCCAGCCCTGGCAGAGGCTCGGGGAGGGACTCAGGGGCTCTTCCTTCCCCAGCTCTCAGAGCAGTTGTGCTCAGCTAGGTCCCAAGGGGCTCCTGACCCAGCTGACCATCCCCTGCCACCCTCCAGAGCTGTGGGATCTCCAGCTGTGGTTCCAAGGGAGCTCTGAGCTGCCAGCGCTGCAGAACCAGAGGGGAGCTTTGACCAGGTGAGTCCCCGTGGATTATTGCTGCTGCTCTGATCCTGGCAGCTCTGGGGACAGGAACAGCCCTGGGGCAGAGCTTTGGGGTTTGGGGTCACTCTGGTCTTCCAATGCTCAACCCTATTTGCCCAGGACTGTGGTGCAGTCCCCATCCCTGGAGGGCTGCAAACCCCAGGGGATGTGGCTTTAGGGACATGGACTAATGGTGGCCTCGGCAGGGGAGATGGAATGTTTGACTCAATGGTCTTAAAGGTCTTTTCCAGCCTGATGCTGTGACCTCTGAGGGTCACAGTGACCCACAGCAGGCAGGGGGAGCTTTGGGCAACTGCTGATGAGCTCTGGTGTTCCCTGCCCTTGGCCTGGAGCTCCTGTCCCTGTCCCCGCCCTTTATCCTGTCCCTGCCTTTTATCCTGTCCCTGCCCTTTGTCCTGTCCCTCCCTCCTCCAGCCAGCCCTCCATAGGATATGTTTCATGGCTCTTGCAGAAAAATGGGATTTTTCTCTTCCCCTCCATCTCCTTCTCTGCCTGGTGCCAGGGCAGCTGAGCTTGGACACCAAGCACATCCCTCAAAAGCTTTTCTCCTGCAGCCAGGAGCTCCCAGCCCTTCCCAACCAGGAGAATCCAGCACTGGGTTTAATCTCTGCTCCAGGAATGGGAAAAGTATATTTTATAGTCAATCCCTGGCACTAGAAAACCCCAAGCCTGTTCCGATTTGTTTTTTGCCTGCCATCCCTAGATGGAATGAACCGTTTCTGTCACTGGAGATGTTTCCTCACCCCTGCCAGTTAGAACATATTTGTCTTTTCATTGATTGAAACTTAGAGGAAGGAAAATCTTTTTGCTAAGCAGAGAGGAATTTGCAAACGTGGGGATTTACAAACCAGCTCCTCTCACCTGCTCCAGAGCTCTGTGGTTTTTTCCTTTCTTTGTTTTTGTGTAAAAATGACAGGAAGGTCGACGTGACCGTGGCTTAAAAACTGGGACCGTGAATTTGACAAATGCTGCAGCCTCACATGATTTTGCTTCCATGGGTAATTTCTTTCTTGCACCAAGAGCTCCTCTGGAGGAGGAGGAGGAGGCTGACCCCAGAGCCCTTCCAAAGGCACTCTGAGAACTCCAGGTTTGTCACTCCAGCAGGGCCATTTGTCTGCCTGCTTGACATTTGTCCTATGTTTCTGTGCCACCTACTCCAGCTGCCTCTGATTGAATCACTGCTGCTGTTATTATTTCTCTGTTCCTTGGCTTTTGCCGGTGAACTCGAAATACTTTCATTCTTGTTTGCTATTGATCAGATAATTCACAGGTCTGAGCAGCTCTGACGGGCTGGGACTGCAAGTTCATGTGTTGGAAAATAAATACATAGAAGGAGTAGTTTACACCTCTCTCCCTGTTCTTACACGGTGTTTTAATATTTGCAGTACATTTTGGATGTGTTACAATTGGCAGTAATTCCATTACACTGCATTCATTGTGTTTTCAGGAGGGGAATTGTACCTGGGAAAGCAAAACAACTCAGAATTCTTTTGAAATTACTCAGCTCTGCTTTGATTTTCTTTTTGTTTTTTCCCCCACATTTTCACGCACCTTCAACCGGGACACAAATATTTCTTTTTGCCTGCACCATTATTCCCATTCAGCTGACTGCAGGGATACAGAATTACCCAACTATTTGCTTCTCCAATCGTGCTGCATTTTTACAGCGTGATTTATAGACCTGTGATGAGGAGACCTTTCCCTAATAATGGATTTTTCCAAATGAATTTGCACCATTTCCATAGGTCACACTCCTCACTCCAGCTCCTTTGCCTGCCATTTGCTCTGGCTGTTAAACAGCTTTAAAATCCAAGTGTGATTATTCAGAAATCACTTCATAAAACATTATATGCCAAGTGCCACTGGGCTCTCCCTTCTGCCTCACACACGGAAAGGGAATCTGCTGAGTTTGAATGAGCAGTGGAAAGTTCATTAGGGATAATTGTTGATTAGATAGGGAAGTGGATTATAGAAATGAGATCAGAAACGTGGAATTGTCTCCAGCGTGGCCAGGATGCTCTGCAGAGGGGAGGATGTGGGGGAGGCTCTGGGATTGGGGAGGATCTGCTAATGCAGCCTGGAAAACACAGGAGAAATCAGGAATATTTCCCTGCTGGTAAATCACAATCCCTGGGCTCAGGTTTTGAGAGATGAAGGAATCCATGGGAATTTTGAAAGACAAAGAGGTGCTGGTGACACTTCAGGGGGAACTCTGAGGAGGAGCTTGATTGATGGAGAATCCCGGGATGGTTTGGGTTGGAAGGACCTTAAAAATCATCCAGTGCCACCCCTGCCGTGGCAGGGACACCTTCCACTGTCCCAGGCTGCTCCAAGCCCCAATGTCCAGCCTGGCCTTGGACACTGCCAGGGATCCAGGGACAGCACAGCTTCTCTGGGCACTCTGCCAGGGCCTCAAACCCTCCCAGGGAAGGATTTATCCCTAAAATCCAATCTAAACCTAAAATCCAACCCAAACCTGGCCTCTTCCCCTTTGAAGCCATTCCCTGTTTCCCTGACACTCCACGCCTAGTTGAAGTCTCCCAGTCCAGCTAAAAGCTTTAAACCATTTCTCCAACATTTCCTTCTCCAGGTGGATCTGACGCTGCTGCTGTATGGTGAGGGACAAGGACAGATTCCAACACATCCCAAACGGGGCTGGCTTGAGGGAAATGCTTTTATGGACCAGGAAATTGGGGTTGCCAGTGTCTGTTTTTCTTAGAATAATGGAATGCTAAAATAACACCACCAGTCCTGCCTCTCGAAATCACTATTATTTGTTTTGCTTTGAGCACAAATAGTGCAGTGCAAGATGGCATTTTCCTATCTGAGGGGAGTCAAAATGTGAGAAAGGGATCTGGGAGAGGAATTTTTAATTTGGAGTTGGACGGTAATGGATGGAAGGAAAAGGAAGGAATGAAAAGCAAAACTTGCAGGTAGGGGAGAAGGAAAAAAACTTGGTTTTGTGCCTTTATGTAACTGAGCTGCTGAAATGAAGCATTCAGTAAGAAATGATGAGGGATATTGGGAGCTGGAAAAAAGGCCAGGTCCTCCAGAGCATGGAAATGGGGAAAGGCCAGCCAGGAAAACAGTGAAAATATTGAAAAACTGCAGGTGTCTGCGGGGCTGCAGAGCTAACCTTGAGGAGGGAGGGAGATCTGTGCAAGGTTAAACCTGAACACACTGCTCTCCCCCAAAAGCTGCTTTTTCCAAGCCTCATTACCCATTTTGCTGAACATTACCATAATTTCTCTTCTGCCAGGTCAGATCACATTTTTCAACCTTTTAGGTACAAGACCTGAGAATTATTGATCCAATGAATCACACTGACTGAGGTGCTGCTGGAGAAACCAGGGCGGTGGCTAAATATTGAGCAGATTTCTCTGAATTTCCTTGAGTTTGGGTGGAGTTTCTCCATGTGGAGGAAGCAGCAGCACGGGGACATCACCTCTTTACATTTTGGGAAGCAGGGAAAGCTGCCTGCCCGGCTGTGTCTGAAATCCACAGGGAATTTCTGCCAGGGATCAGAACAAGACCTTCCGAGCCTCAGACTTGCATTTGAACATCAGGTTTTGTCTTCCAGCTTCAGTAATTCACATTTGCTTTTCTTCAAAAAGCTTCTAAAAAGAAAGCTGCCAGAAAAATCCCACCTGGCATCCCAAGCGCTTCAGCATTAGACAGGAATTTTGTCTAATTTTAGAATGATAATATATCATTAATAATAGAAATACAGAAATGAAATACCGTCTCCTAATTAGAAATTAAATACGAGGATGTTTGTAAATACCAAATAATGATGCCAATATATAGGTGAAAAAGACCATTACTAATTATATTTCCCTTTGTGTTTACAGAAGGAAATGCATCATTCATGAGCTTCACACCAAGCTGGGATTGCAAAGCTGCACGTGGATATTTAGTTTACCACAAAATATTCACTGGTAAAAAAACTTCAGGTGTCCTGGCAGATCTGAGCTGCTCTCTGTAAGGTTCAAGAGAAATGAACCTTATGCATTTAATGATGATTTAATTGGTAGATTTCATTTGCATGATTTTGCATGATTTAATTTGTAGAAAAATGGTTTGATAGAATTTGATAATCAGAGATGAGCTGGGTGAGTTTGGAGGTCTTTTCCAGCCTCCGTGATTCTATAATAATTGAACAGAAATTCCCAATTCAGCTCTTTGCTTTGTAGGAATAAGGAGATGGAACTAGTTAATAATTTTGAATAAAATTAACTTTCCTCTAGCAAAACAAACAGCAACAAAAAGCTGTGGTAATTCTCTTGCAGCTTTCCAAGGCAATTATGCTGTAATGACTGCTGAAGAGATTTTCATGTTGTTTCAAACACTGGTTGGAACAACTGGAAGCTACAAATTTTTCCTCATTGTGACTTTATTATCTGAAAGGAAATGACTAATTTGGAGTTGGTTATTATTGTTTTATAGCCCATGAAATATAAGTATCTAAGTAAACATTTCCATGAATTTAAATATATAATACACATAATGTGAAATACACAAGCCCTCGGCTTCTGAGCCAGATTTTACTGTATTATTGTTATTATATTTATGCCAGAAAATAAATGTTCTGTGTTTCTAGGCCTGTTTTTCAGTCACTTCTGCTCTGAGGTCAGCTGTGTGGTGAGCAGAGAGAGCACAGAGCATGGAGGGATCGCAGAGTGTTTGGGCTGAGAGATGTTAGAGATTTCCCATTGCATTTCCCTCTGACCTCGTTTTTCATTTTTTTTCCCCTTTTTTCATTCCCTCTGACCTCGTTTTTCCCTCTGACCTGCATTTTCATCCTCTGACCTCGAGCTTTCCCTTCAGCAAACATCTGCAGAGGTGAAGCTGTTTTGGGAGCAAGGGCTGGGCAGGTAACACATCTCCTAAACCTGCTCACCACCCGTGCTGGTTCCCTCTGAGAAACACACCTATAAAATAATATTTAATTCATAAATTCATGAATTCCCCTGTGATTCATTTCAAGCTGCCCTGAATTTAAGAATTGCTGTGTGTTGCCTTTCAGCTCCCCTGAAATGGTGATTTTCTCCCTGATTTTGGGGCTGTGAATGCACAATGGCAAAGGAAGGGGAAATCTCCTCACACATCATTCCTGGGGCAGCAGTGAGGATCTCCCTCTCCTGGGTGGATCCTTTGGCCCCTAACGAGCTCTGGCTTTAGATTTGCCATATTTTATTGGTGTTTTTCCCCTGGAAATGCCAATATCAGCCCAGCTCCCTTTTATCAGCCCAGGCATTCCACAGGAGCTCAAATCCCTTCCTCACCCCATTATTTCTGTGATCTCTGCTCACCTTGGCATCCCTTTGGCAATCTCTCCATGCCCTGCTGAGGGAAATAACAATATAAATAAGATAAAATAACCTCCAGCTCCTCTTCCCTCTTTTCCCTATCCCAATTCCCAATCTTTGCCACTCTGCTTTTCCCTCCTCTCCATCACAGGTTATTTCCTCACCACCTCTCTCCTTTGCTCTAATTCCTTACAATGCCAAGAAAAATGGGATCCTGGACTCCTGATTTCTAGGCTGGACCATAAAAACCAGGATGATGATCATTGGTGCCATTCTGATTTATTCTGATACAATATCTGTTTATAACGCATGAGCCTCATTGTGTGTAATGATGGAGATAAATTTTGGCCCTTATTTTTCACAGCTCTTGCCAGCTGTATATCATCAATTTCCCTCTCATTTAGATACTTGCTCCTACTGCAGGAAAAATAAAAATATCCCAGTTGTGTAGGTAATAAAGCTGGGGAAACAAACTCAGAAGTGCATTTTACAATGGAATTTGATTGTGATAATTTTTCATGCGTTAAAAAAGGAGCCTGCTGGCTTTCTCTGGGAACTGTTTGGGTTTATGCTTTGTTGGGATTTTTTTTCTCTCCTCAGCTTGTTGTCACGTGGAAGACTTTTTTTTTTTCAAGGGAACAGAGAAGCATCTCTGCATTTATTAGCTGAGCTCGCTGAAAAACTGTATTTTGCAATTTAATGAGGCTGGAAGTTGCACAGGTAACAACTGAAACAAAAACTTCAGGCAGTGTGGATTCAAATTCAGAAATTTCACCTCCCTGCAAGTCTGGGGTAAACACCTACAAAAACACCACAGGGAGATGTCTTGGCTCTCACTCGTTTTTGTGCTGTGGAAAGTCCCTGGATCCTTTGGCAATTGGGATGGAGGATCAGTAAGATTGTAGAATCCCAGAATTATTTGGGTTGGAAGGAGCTTAGAGCTCTGCAGGTGAGAATCTCCCCTGAGCCCAGGACAGAATTCCCTTTTCCTGCTGCCCCTGTCATAATGATCCTCTCAGATATCCCTGAGGAATAAACACCCTGTTGCTCCCTCCTCCCCACCTCCTCTTATCTCTCCTCTCCCAGTCAGTTTACATGAATTTACCAACAAAATGCTCCGGATTTTATTTACTTTGCACGAGCAGCAAGGAAATTGAAGAACTATTCAGATAAGCTGGAAAAGGTCCTTTTGCACAAGGCTGGAAATGATCTGGGTGGCTCTGGGATGTTTTTCCTCAGCTGCAGTCCTTGGGAGCTCAGCACAATTGTTCCCAGTCAAACAAAAGGAGCCTAATGAAAGTGTTTTAATTTGCTGATCATCTATTCAGAATGAAAGGAATGGCCCTGCTAGGTGTCCTTGGAGACTGGAAGTGAGTGCAGCACTGGGAATCACAATAGTCACATTTATTTACACTTTTTAGTGAGTTTTTGTGTGGGTAATGCTGCTGGAGTCTCTTCAGCCTCGAATTTCATTCCCTCTACCTCTCAGAGGCTTTTCCCTGGGCTTTGTAAAGCCTGCAGGCCAGTGGTGCTGCTGGTCCTGATTTATCAAAGCAGAGATTCCTGGAGCTCCCTGTGCACTCAGAGTGAAGATCTGCTGGGAATTCATTCCAAAAAGCTCATTCAGATACCTGATCTGCTGTTCTGGAAACCTTGGTGTAGCTTTTTAAAAAGAGGATTTGTTTAAAGAGCTGGATTTCTGATGGGAATCCAAATTTCAGGCATTATTTGGGAAGATCTCCAGCTGCACAACCCTCAGCAGTTTCTGTCAGGGCAGAAAAAAAACAGGATAAAAACTCCTTTAGGAATTGTGAACTGAGGGCAAATTCTGCTCCTTGCTGCCATGGAATGAGGATGTCTTGGCTGTGGGAACCCCAGAAAGAGAGATGAGGAGCAGATGGAGTTGCCTGAAGATAAGGAGAAGGTTGATCCAGCTCTGATGTGGTTTTCAGCTCTAAAAATCCAGCTGTAATCGGTGTTGTATTAGTTAAGAGCAGTTAACTTCACCCTTTGCTCATAGCAAAAGCAGGGAAAGAAGGTTTAGGGAATAAGACAAACTATAAGACAAAAAGAATGTATTGAATTTTGGTTACATATTGTGTTTAGAAAGATGAAATATTTTTCACTGCATTTATTTTCTTACCAAAATGATGTATTTATTAAAATTTTTTAAACAAATACACAAACCGATTTCAAGTAAATTCCCATCATCACATGTCAGATTTGAAGGTGATGTGAGAAGAACTGCCAATAACATCTCTTTTCGCTATGATTTCAAATCCGTGTCGAAGCACAGCAGAGCATGTAGAGCTGGAGATGAAGACAAGCTGACTTGTTGCACTTTTCCTTCTCCCTGTGCCGTTCCTCCCCCTGTGCCCTTCCTGCAGTGCCAGAGCTGCTCAGCTGTTGCACCCAGTGCCACACAATATCACTTTACAGGAGGAACACGAGGTACTTACAGGAAGGAAGATATTTTTCTTTGGCTGAAATAGATCCTTAAAAAAATGCATTCTGAGATAAGTGAAAAGAAAGGACACACAATGCAAGAAAATGTCCATATTGAGAATGGAGATTCTGTTCCTGCTTTGTCCCTGTGATGCCTGAAATCCTTGGGCTGCTGTTTGTGGTAAATTATGTATCACCTCTCTCCTGACTCTTTATTATTATCTCCTGCTACCTATTCTTCCTTACCCTACTCATCATCTTCCCTCCTCGTCATAAAATGTTCTAAAAGAGAAAATTACCGAGTTGGAGGGTCAGATGAGAAGAAAATTACGAGCTGCTGGTCCGTGTGCTCAGCCTTCGCTGGTGATTGCATCTGCTGCAGGTGAGGCCAATAATTCTGGGATTCTGGAATAGCTGCCACGGAGGGAATTAGTTCTGAGGGATGGTAAATACTTCACCAGTCATTTTGACGTTATTTTCCACATTTTGGGTCAATTAATGCTTCTTGAGTGGGTCAGAAAAAGAGCCCCAAAGCTGCAGGAGTTGTTTATTTCGTGTATTTCTCTGTGTATTGTGGAATATGGAGAGTTGGGGGTTGTTAATGTTCTTCACCAAGGAAATGGGATGGTTTGTGTTTCCCCAGGCAGGACAATGTGTCTGGGATATTCCCGGGGCTGAATTCCAGCACTGCCCAAGCTGATGTCCCCAGAGCCCACAGCATGAGAGACATTTGCTAAATGTGTGTGATGGTGGTGGAGCTGGGCTGAGTTTCAGGCTCACCCCCAGGAAAATGAATGAGGGTTAATTTTGGGGACCCTGCTGGCTGTTAGTGTGGCATGCAAACCCCATTTATTGAAAAATATATTGTGTGGTAAGTGCTGGGGCTCAATTTGACTCTCAAATAGCGTAAAATAGGCTGTGGCTTTCCTTAGAGCATCCAAGACTGGAAGGGTTAAGAGTGAATTATGTGCTTTTAAAGGGCTGTTAACTTGAGCCAATGTAACTTCATCGAGAACCCTCGGAATAGCCTTTAAATAGATTTTGTGCTTGGTAGCAGTCTGGACTGTATCTCATTACAAGTGAATTGCAAACAAAACTCCTGCATCCTCCCTGGAATAGCCACTGGAGCATGGCAGGAATATTGCTGTGTGTGGAGCAATTGCTGAGGCAGAGGCATCGACCTGGGGATGGCTCAGTCAGAGCTCC
Source organism: Grantiella picta (assembly GCA_013397955.1). Lineage (NCBI taxonomy): Eukaryota > Metazoa > Chordata > Aves > Passeriformes > Meliphagidae > Grantiella > Grantiella picta. The sequence goes on along the minus strand of VZRM01002778.1, from coordinate 69,672 downwards.
TGGATGTCCCTGGGGATCTCTCTTTGCAGTGCTGGGGAGCCCAAAACCACCCAGACAAGTTCTTTCCATGGTGAGCTCATGAAACCCCTCCTGTTTGCTGAGGATCTTTGGGTTCTTGCATGGTTTGGGCTCAAGGGACATAAATCCCACCCAGTGCCACCCCTGCCATGGCAGCGACACCTTCCACTGTCCCAGGTTGCTCCCAGCCCTGTCCAGCCTGGCCTTGGACACTGCCAGAGGGATCCAGGGGCAGCACAGCTTCTCTGGGCACTCTGTGCCAGGGCTTCAAACCCTCCCAGGGAACAATTCCTTCCCAAGATCCCATCCAACCCTCTCCTCTGGCACTGGGAAGCCCTGTGTCCTGTCCCTCCATCCTTGCCCCGAATTCCTCTGCAGCTCTCCTGGAGCTCCTTTGTGTTCTGGAATGGCCTCTGAGCTCTTCCTGGATCCTTCTCCAAGCTCAACACACCCAGGTAATTTCCACTGATTGCAGGTGGAAGGGCATTTTTGGGATTTGATTGTGCCCCTGTGATCCCAAGCTCACCATGGGCAGTGGGAGCAGCCCTGAGCTTTGCTCTCTCCGTTTTGCTGTTTTCTGTGGCTGCTCTGCGTTTCTGCCTCTATAACATGGCACAGCCCCCTCCTTCCATCTGTGTCTTTACCCTCTTAGCTTTGATATTTGGGGAACTGGAGACTTCATTTCTTCCCCGGGAGTATCGAATGCACGAAGGAAAGCCACCAGAAAGAGATGCTAGAGAAAGGAAAGAACGAAAGCAAAAAGTGAAAACAACGGCAGAAATCTGTTTTTCCTATCAAAACATCAGCCGTCTTATGGTCTGACTGAATTCATCTTCTCGGGTACCTCACTGTGTGCATACAGGAAGTGACAGGTAGGCTCTCTCAGCCCCTCGAGGTGAGGCATTGTCAGAGCTGTCACAGCACATCACTTGGGCGCTGCTGCCCGCGGCACAACGAGAGCCACCAGCCCTGTGCAGGCACAGCCCAGCCTCGTGCCACCCCAGGGCTCTGCTGCCACCCCAGCAGGACAGGGACAGGGCAGGAAAACCTTCCCAGGGGTCACACTGGGCTCTGGAGGGCAGGAGGAGCTGGCAGTGGGAAGGACCAGGAGCTCGGTTTGTTACTCCTTCAGGCTGTTCCAGGGGAGGTGAAGTTTTTCCAGAACCCCAGGAAATGCTCACGGGGGTTTTTCCCTCAGTATTCCTGGGCAACGTGTGTCATTCCTGCCGCTCATGCCATCCTCGGTGGGGCAGGGAAGGGGCAGCGTGTGCTCCAGGCAGGAATGATTACCTGCTGGGAGCTCTTCTCAGTGCTGAGCACGGGGAGAGGAGTGTGGATCTGTGAAAGGATCCATTATTGGGGTGTGATCCATGAAAGGATCCATTACTGGGGTGTGATCCGTGAAAGGATCCATCACTGGGGTGTGATCCATGAAAGGATCCATCATTGCAGTGTGATCCATGAAAGGATCCATTATTGGGGTGTGATCCATGAAAGGATCCATTATTGCAGTGTGATCCATGAAAGGATCCATCACTGCAGTGTGATCCATGAAAGGATCCATCACTGCAGTGTGATCCATGAAAGGATCCATCACTGCAGTGTGATCCATGAAAGGATCCATCAGAGTGTGATCCATGAAAGGATCCATCATTGCAGTGTGATCCATGAAAGGATCCATCATTGGGGTGTGATCCGTGAAAGGATCCATCATTGCAGTGCTCTCAGCCTGGCAGGACACAGCAAACACTGCTGCTCCAGAGGGATCCAGCTGTGCCACAGCCATGGCCTGGGGTGTCCTCTGCTCTCCAGGGAAATGGGGACTCCTTCTCCTTGCTGGAAACATTTCAGAGGTGGCTTTAGTGGGATAAACCACAGAGCTCTGGGATTGCTGCTGTAGGACAAAGATCTGAGATCACCAACTCCAGCTGTTCCCCAGCAGTGCCCAGGCCACCTCTGCCCCCTGTCCCCAGGTGTCACATTCCCCCAGGTGTTGGGGAGTCCTGCACTGCCCTGGGCAGCTGGGCCAGGGCTGGACAGCCCTTTGAGTGCAGAAATTTTCCCGATATCTAACCTAAACCTACCCTGGCACAACGTGAGGCCATTTGCCATTGTCACTTGTTCCCTGGAGGAAGAGATGGAGCCNGTGTGATCCGTGAAAGGATCCATCATTGCAGTGCTCTCAGCCTGGCAGGACACAGCAAACACTGCTGCTCCAGAGGGATCCAGCTGTGCCACAGCCATGGCCTGGGGTGTCCTCTGCTCTCCAGGGAAATGGGGACTCCTTCTCCTTGCTGGAAACATTTCAGAGGTGGCTTTAGTGGGATAAACCACAGAGCTCTGGGATTGCTGCTGTAGGACAAAGATCTGAGATCACCAACTCCAGCTGTTCCCCAGCAGTGCCCAGGCCACCTCTGCCCCCTGTCCCCAGGTGTCACATTCCCCCAGGTGTTGGGGAGTCCTGCACTGCCCTGGGCAGCTGGGCCAGGGCTGGACAGCCCTTTGAGTGCAGAAATTTTCCCGATATCTAACCTAAACCTACCCTGGCACAACGTGAGGCCATTTGCCATTGTCACTTGTTCCCTGGAGGAAGAGATGGAGCCCTGGCTGCCCCGTCCTGTCAGGGATTTGTGAGTGAGGAGTCCCCCTGAGCCTCCTTTTCTCCAGGTGGAACACGTCCCTCTCCCCCCAGTTAAGTTCTGTTCAGTTCTAATGGGAATTTCAACAATGCCTCACACACACAAATTTGGGGCTTTTTCATATTCCAGGCTCGAGTTCCTCACTGTTTAGGCTGAACACAAAACAAATAGAGAGAAGTGACTTCATTACTTGCGCTCTGGAAGTGACTTGACAGCCACTTAGAAAAATACTTCACATTCCCCACTTTCCCAGGTTCCTGCTGTCCCCCAGGAGCAGCTGGGAACAGATCCATCCATCTCCATTCCATCCTGCAGGTGATGCAGCTGCGGTGCTCCAGCACTTGGATTCCTGCAATCAATAATTCCAGCAATAATTCCTGCAGTCAATAATCCCTGTGAGGATGGACAGGCAGGAGGTGAGGGCATTGTGTGCCACACTGCCTGGGCTGCACTTTGGGAATCCTCCAGAGTGCAGCCAGCTGATAAAGAGGCTTCCCTTCTGCGTTTCTTAAATCTTTGCTTTAAAGCTGACCTTATTCTCAGTGGGAAATCTGGGCTGGTGCTGCATGGACAGAAATAGGAGTAGGTTTAAGCTGTGATTTATTTAGATCTTTTTGCCTCCTTCAGAGCAAAATTTGTGTTTATTGTTCATTCATTTCCTGGCTCTTGGCTGGTGGAGGATCTTGTACAATCACGGGATTCCTGCGGGGAGCAAAACTCCTGCGGCCCTAAAGTATCCCAGGATAGTTTGTGTTGGAAGGACCTTAACATATTATATATCAGAATATTAAATTTCCGTCTTTTGTGCTGGTGCATCCCATTTTACAGCTTAACATAACAGGGCAAGGTGATTTTGCACCATGATTTGGAGTCCAGGCAATTTTAAACACCTTTGCAGCCATGCAGTTTATAGAAAGAAGGAGAGGTTTTTGCTGCCTTACACTCTCCATGCATGGAAGCTGTGAATTAGCTTCATCTCCTGGTGCAGGGCTGCTCTCCAGGCTGGATTTAGTGCCTGCTGACAGCTGGTGCCCAGGGCTGCTGTCCTGCCAGCCTCCCTGCAGCCACTGCGCTCTGGGGACTTGGGGACAGTGCTGACAGCTTGAATTCCTCCCTGGAACTGCTCCCTTGCAATGCTCTCACAAGCAATCCTCGGGTACACCGGAGGTCCTTTACATTTTTATTTACACTTCAGGTTGTAGTAAAATAAATCATTAGTGGCTGCTGGCGGTGCCTGCAGTGAGGGATGCTCTGGGGACACCTGGGCACAGCAGAGCCCAGAGTGCAGGGGAAGCTCAACGAGCTCTTCCTGCTCCGTGGAGTTATCCTACAGCATCCCAGAGCTCTTTGGCACTGTAAATCAGTCTGTGACCCCAGCAGTTCTACCCTCACCTCCACGGAACTCAGGCAGTGTCCTCTTGGGCAGCTGAGCAAACCGATGTGTGTCAAACACTGAGACAGTTGGACTTTGAAACTTTTGGGATTGGCTCTGCCCCTCTGCCAGGAGCATCCCAGTGCTCCCAGTGCTCCCACCACAGTGGTGCTGATGCCCCGGCTGCTCCTCCGCTGTGCTTTAGGCAGATTAGACGAAGGCATTATGAAGATGTGAAAGGCTGGGGTTTCTCTGCAGCCTCTGACTCGCTGGTTTTGTGAATGTGGTTTTACCTGGCAGCAAAATCCTCAGCATCCCCACCTTCCTCAGGCTCAGGGAAGAGCGCCCGGGCGGTGTGCAGGGTTTTCTTTGAGGGAGCAAACAGAGCAGGCTGCACCTTGCCTCGCTGCTGAACAAAGGTTAATTGCCACGTTTTTATGTTTCCCTTTGTAATTAAGTGTGGAGCCTTTGGTGCTTTTCACTGCAGCTCCCGACTGCTGAAGTTAATCTTTTTAATCACTGCAGGAACTCCAGGACAGATCCCACACAAAACACGGGGCTTTTCTTCTCTGGGAGAGTGCTTGAATCCAGGAAAAGCTGCAATAGTGTATTTGGAGGAGATGCATTCTGAAAACAGCAGTTTCCATTTTGGTTTCTCTTGGATTTGGTTGGAAGTTCTGGGAATGGGAGGTGATTCCCAGCTGAGGCTGTCAGGGAGAAGCTGTGGTTACGTCCCAAGCCGTACAGAAATTGTGTTGCCAGAGATTTAATTACTGTTGCCTGTTCTGTTTGCTGCTTTTTCTCTCTGTTTCACATCTTTGTTATGTTAAGAAATTTCCCTATTCCCCCTTCGTGCAACAAAAACTCAATCAGAGTGAGAGAAATGGGTTTTTTTCAGACTGTCCCAGGCAGTCCTGGCTCTGGGGGAGCTGGGTGGGGAAAACAACTCTCAGAAGAGCTGGGGGAGAGTGGGGGCTCAGAGAAAGCAGTGAAATGTGGGGCCAGGAGGGCACTGTCACCTCAACAGCTTCATGATGCCCAGACAGTGAGCAAATCACTGCCATGACTTCACTGGTGTGGATCACACCCTGCCTTGGACATTATTACACTGAGAACACGCTGTGTTGTGCTCATAAATAACTGTTAAGTTTAAGAAATGAATTCGCATGGAAGGATTTATTGTGGTATACAATTAGAGCAAGAAAAATGACAAATTTGTTCCTTAGAGTGCCTTGAAATAATTTCTATCTCATCTGATTAGGAGAAAAGTCTGCTTTGTCTTCTTAAATTATTTTTTCTCTATTTAAATAAATCTGAACTGCTTGCATGCCGGCAAGAATTACAAACGGCTGCTCAGACCTAAATCAAGTGTTGCAGGGTTGCTGCATGAATCTTCCAAGGCAATAAACTTTGGGTACCTTTGACAAGTTTTATGATCCCAGATAGGTGCACTGTGCTAAGGGCCATATTTCACAGCAACGCCTCTGAATAGATCATATCAGTTTTTATATGCTAATAATTTGTTTTGGTAGTTTAATACCAAGAGCTATAATTCATATCTATGGCTCGCCTTAGACTGTGGGTAATTTGAATAACAGTTGGGGAAAAACCACTTTAGGAACACTTTCAGGATTGCACTTTCCCATTGAGCAATTAGGGCAGGACTAAAGCAGGCTGGAAATTTAAAGATAAAAGGAATTGAAGCTCGTCAGCTCCAGCTCAGGGTCATTCCCTCTGAAGCTTCCCTCTCCCTCAGTCGCTGCATTTTCAGTTTGCTGAGTGTCTGGGCTCTTTTCCATTTCCTCTTGGGCTGGCAAATCAATCTTGTTATTTCGTCACTCCTTTTGCCTAGAACTAAAATCTAAATGTTTTTCCCCTTTAATTCCCCGCTAAGTCCTGCTGACATTCACGGCTTATTGCGAATTTTCCCTGTTCCAGTCCATGGTAGTTGTGGGAGCAGCTGAAATCAAATTTTTGAACCCAAATTCAGCATTGGCAAACCAACAAATGCTGGCAGCAGCAGCAGGGTGGGAATGGTGGGAATGCTGGGGCAGTGCTGGGTGGGGATATAAATAATAAATAAAGTCAATTGGGAGCTGCTGGAGGGCAGGAATTCCCCAAACTCATCTGATCTCTGTTGGTTTGTAGCACTCAGAGCTCCTTTTCCTAACCCAGGATGTGCAGATGGAAGGCTGGAGACTCTCCAGCCTCTCTGGGGACAGCAGGGACCCCCAGATTCCCCCTGGAGCCAGTGGGGTTTGTGGGACTCTTGTAGTTGTTCATTCTTTGGGGTGAATGTCCCAGTCCTGCACTGAAGTGTAAATTGGCTACTATGTGCTTTTCTGCAGCTCGATAATTGAAACTAATAGAGGTAAATAGCTAATATTTTCTGGTGGGGTGACCTTGGGAGCAGGAGAGCAGCTCCTTGTGTCTTCCTCCAGGGAAGAAAGTTAGAGGAATTACTGCCAAATAATAATAATAGCAGCAGCAGCAGCAGCAGCACGGGCTGTAATTCTCCACTCTCCCACTCCAGCGACACCTGAACAGCAGCGGGAGGAAAACAAGTCATTTATCAGGGATAATTCTTGGAACCGCTGGGTGTGTGGAGCAGAGCTGGGCAGAAATGGGCACAGCAATCTCCACCTCATCCCAGCCATTAAGCATCTTGGATATAATTTTCCCATTTTGGCAATTTGTGCTTGCTCAGGCCAAATGTGGCTGTGGACTAAGCAGAGTTGTGAAAGGAAATGTCCCCATTTCTTTTTTGAGGCGCTCTGAGGTGTGAGATTGCTGCTGCCACCTCCACTTCCTAATGAGGGATCCGACCCTGTGGCTCTCTGTGTTCCCGAGGTGCCTCTGCACCCCCAAATCACCACCCCAGCTCCCAGCCTGTCCCATTTTCTGGGGAAAGCGAGGTTCATGTGATACCCACAGAAATGCTGAGCATTCCGCAGCTATTTTGGTCCCTGTGAAATCAAGGAGATTTTACAGAGAAAATCACGGAGATCTCACAGAGGGAGAAAAAACTCAGGGATGCTGAAATAAACTCTCAGTAAAATGGAACTGGTCGAAGGAAAAAGCTGTCCTAAAGCAGAGCAGGAGAGAATTTGGACATCAGCAACTGTTTGGCACCAGCATGTGGCAGGTAGGGAAATCAGAGCATCAGGAACATTATAAACACAGTTGGGGTGAGGGAGGTTGTTAATTGTGGGACTTATGGAAAAACTTACGGAAAAACATGGTTTGGACTCAGTTCTGCCGTGGTCCATTTCCCGAGCTGAGCAATTGAGATAAAGTCATTTAGCAGGAGCTGGTAGGTAAATCAATCTGTCACCTTCCCTCTGTTTGTCCCAAGGAAACACCACATCCTCACCTTCACCATCCTGTCTGCTCAAATCCAGAGCTGAGTGATCACATGGAGCAGTCCGGGTCCTACAACCATCAAATAAATGTCTGGAGAAGCCAGTTGGTGACCTTTCCCTCTCGGCTTCCCTGGTGATTCACAGGTTTTATTTTTTGCTAAGTACAAAAGCGTTTTCCCTGGCAAACACTCCTTTGCTGAAGGTGAAAATGAATAAAATAAGCCCACGAGGCCCTGAGGGGAGGGTTAGGTCTTTTCACAGCTCTCACTATTTATAACAGCCCCAGCTGAAGTGTGCTGAGCTGTCTGGAGCAATGCAGCCCGTTCTCTGCTCAATTCCCCGGGTAATTCCTGTGTTTCCAGCAGGAAACTTGGGGAAAATGGGAACTTCATAGCCTGAGATAGCAGCGTGAGCACTTTAAATGATGGGTCTGCTACTGCAGGGCATTTGGCATTTGGCTCTATTAAAAAATTCATCCAGAATTGATACACTGCATTTTTCATTTCAAAAATTTCAATCAGGTAGCAAAGTCTGAGTATTCAGACGAGAGTAATATCTTTGCCACGTTCATTAATCTGAGTCAGTAATGAACTGCAGGTAAAACGGAGGGATAATTCAGATCAAGTAATTTATTTGGTTATTTTTCTTATCTTCCCTATTATTAAATATCCATGAAGGGTTTAATTGACCTTCCTGAATTTTTCATGCCACGTTCCAAGGTTTGGTTGGTCGATGGTTTGCAGGGTGTTGAGGGGTCAGTGTCACCTCCTGGCCAGCTCAGTGGGCACAGTGGGCAGTGCTGGTGAGGTCTGTGTGCCCAGAGCAGTGCTGGTCACTCACAGCTCTGCCCAGAGCCTGGGGAGCTCCTTGGTATTTATCCTTCATCCTCCTCCTTCAGGTCATGCCTGGTGTGGAAAACCCTGGAGAAGAGTTCATTGATTTGTCTTTACTCTTACCTTGACTATATTTCCAGTTTCTAAGCTCTCTCCTCAGTCTCTGTCTGGTTTAAAGCTCTATTCCCCAACTTTGCTTCATCCTTTGGGATATTTTCCAGACCTCTGATCTCCTTCCTCATCCTCCTTTGATTCCCTCCATGTGGTTCACAACCTCACAGAGTGTGTAGAGCAGATTCTGTTTCTCCAGTTAGGACTCAGTGGGACTGAACCCAGCAGAAGGGTTATTTGCTCTGGAATCCCAGCAGAAGGATTATTTGTATCTTGATGGCAACAGTTCCATTCCCTGTCCCAGAACAGCAGCCTCTCACCTCAGCTCCCTTCCTCAGCCTGGGCAGTTTTCCTCAGCCTGGAATGACACAATTGATAATTCCTGCTCAGGTTTGGGATCTGCTTTGTCTCTCTTGAATAACAGGTGTTCTTTAAAGCTGATTTCTGCAATGCCAAGACCTTTTTGAATATTAATTCCATGCTGTCGTGTGCTCACTGTCCTTTCTCACTCCGTGCCGGCGGCCAACTGAAGCAGCACATCCCTCCTCTGTCATGCAAGTCATTAATGAAGAAATTAATAATGCTGAGTTCAAGGCAGTCTCCCAGCAACTTGATTCATCTCTTCATTTTCAGCAGAGCTGTTTCTGGGAAGGAATGGTGTCCCAGCAGCTCTGTGAGCTCTGGAGATGTCACCACACACCAGACTGGTGACAGAGAGGGCTAAAGCCAAGCTCTGAATTTTCCGTGTGCAATGGGAAGAAATGCAACTGGGATGGAGTAGCCTGAGACAGTGGAAGTTGTCCCTGCCATGGCAGGGGAACAAGATGATCTTTAAGGTCCTTGCAACCCAAACAATTTATGAGTCCCGAGATGTGGTTCCTTTTTTCCTCTTTCCCTCTCCAGCCTTCCCCAATAACAGTTAAAATCCTGATATTGATTCAGGCAGTCCTTTAAGTATGCAAAGATAAAGTTCATCAGCGTAACCAATTTGCAAACATCTAAATTAGCCAGGCTCTCTCCCCATTGCCTTTGTAGGAGATTATAAACTTCCCTCTTTGTTCCAGCATTATTGTGCAGACCATCTGCTCTCAGTTAGCCTTTTCATGAAGATTGAAGCAAGGAAAGCTTATTAAACACTCAACTTCCTTGGTTAATGGCTTTCCAGCTCCTTTTTCAGTTTGCCTTTATTACTGATGTACTTATGGAATGATCTGCTGTTAATTGCCCCCCGTTTCCTAGCTGACCTCTCCTCCTCCTGCCTGCACAGCTCTGGGGAGGAAACACTCGCTGAAGGGCTTGAAATGCAGGAGCTGAAATGTGCCTGAAATTGCTGCCTGTGAAATCCATGGAGAGAGCAGAGCTAATTCCCACCCAGCTCTCCCACAGGACACACTGGGGCTGGCAGAGCTCTGACCCTGCAGCCAGCTGGGATCAATGGCTCAGGGAAGGTGAAGGAAAGGAAAGGAAGTTGAGAACATTACAATTATTTTCAATATATAATTTGTTCCAATTCCATTAACTTTCTTCCCAAGTTCTCCTCTCCTGACTCACCCTGTTCTCAGTGCATCATCTACATGATTTCCTAGTTCCTTGGGGTTCTCTGGGGATTTCCCCTTCCCAATCCCCACTCCACAAGTAATTGCTCTCCCTCCTTGCTCTCTTTAAGACAGCTGCTGCAGCAAGTTTCACCTCTGGATGTGTGTGACCTCGAAGGCACAAGAAAAATCCTTCTCAATTACACTGGACAGCTTGTAAACAGATTTCCAAATGATTCCAGCCCCCTATACACACACCAGGGCTTGAAAAACCCAGCAGTGCTGCTCCCCGAGCTATAGATCAAGAGAGGCTTCTGGGCTGAATCCACTCATGGCACAGCAATTTAGATAATAAGATGGGGAACATAATAACATTACAGTTCAGCGCTGCCACTTCATTTTTTTGTGCTCTCACACCAGAGACTGAGGCAATGAAGTGAGCTCTGATTTGCAAAGCTGAACAAAACAAAAGCGCAGAGGAACCTGGCTGGGCGTGCTGACCTTCTTTTCGGTTTTCAAGCAACTCAGAAGTGAATCTTGCTCAGAACTGGCCATTATCCTTGTTTTCTCATGCAGAGCCATTAACCTCTAACTTACTGAAGCAAGCAAACTGTTATTTGCTGGTATGAAAAAAAACCCTGGCCTTCCTCATTTTCTCCTGAGACATCTGAAAATGGGTAAGCTTTGGCAGATCCTAATAGTTCCAACCTGCACAGGGTACTGGGAGAAAAGGAAAATGCACACTGGGGGTGGCGTAACGCAAAATGGCTGAAATGCAGCAGAATTTGGGGTCTGGCTGAATCCTTGGGAGCTGGAAACAGGAGTGTTACCTGCAGGGTGCTGCGTTTTTTGGGGGGTGGGTTGTTGGCCTCATCCCAGCCCTCAGGTAAGGATGTCTGGAGGCAGTGCTTAGATAAAATCGGGGTTGTCATTACTAAATGAAATGGAAATAATCGTTATTGCAAGCGTTTCCCTGGTGTGAGGCAGTGATTTCCTCATTGCATGGGAAGCATTCCTTGCACGCAGCACATTCAGACACAGCTGGGGTTTTGGGGTTGGACTCAACCCTTGTGGGTCTCTCCCCAGCAGGGCAGGGTGCAGTCCCCAGCCCTGCAGGGATTTTGGAGCCCTGTGGGTGTGGCCCTTGGGGACAGGGGTCAGGGTGGCCTGGGCACTGCTGGGGAAGGGTGGAACTCGATGTTCCCAAAGGCTTTTCCAACTTAAAGCTCCTGCTGTGTCTCCTCCCCGCTCTCTGGTGCCCAAATCCAAGGGAGAACAGTCCCACATTTGAGCTGTGCAAAGAAGGATGGCAGAAAAGGAGGAATTGGAGACCAAAGGTAACATTTTTAGCTGCAGCTCCTACGAGGAATCTCCCTATCCAGCTCTGCAGACCTCCAGCCACTTGTGGATTTTTTTTCTCCAGCTCTTTCTTTGTCACTCTTTGGTTGAGGAGAACTGCAAAGCTTGGTCAGGAATCCCTAATTGTGAGGGAGATGCCCATGGGCAGAGAGCTCCTCTCCATGCTGTGGAGATGACTGGGTTTGCCAGGCTGCTTCAGAGGGAGAAGTTCAGGTAATAACTGCAAACTTCTGCCCAGGGGGAGCAGCATTTAGGGGATCTGAGAAAGAGGAATCCGCGGAGAATTCAGGTTGTGTTTTTTCAGCAAGTCTCTTTTTTGACAAAGAATTGAAGCATTGAGCCAATTAAAATGCCAAGGGCTTTTCAAAACATAGATTTAAGAGAGAAAATATGACTTCAGCAAGTAGATGATGCAAGCAAATAAAAAAACCCCTGCTCACTGGCATTAACTGAAAGTGGTTATAAACGAGCAGGTTTTTTTCCCTTCTTATCCATTGCTTCAAGCAGTCGCTCAATAAAAATGTAACTTCCAGATCAGTGACGAAGGGTTTAAGGGCTGGTGGAAGGAGCAGCTCGGATGCTCCCATACCTCGTGGTATTTTCTCATATATAAACTGAAGAGCCAAAAGACAGATGGTGATCTAAAGGTCAACACAATAAAATAGCAGGATTTACTGATTCCCCTCAGAGTTTATGGTCCGAGGAAGATCTCTTGTTTCAATTGACAAGAGTTCCAAAAAGCTGCATTAAACTTTGAGGGAAGAGGAGGCTGTCGTGGGGTCAGGCACGGTTTGATCCATCCAGGCTTCCTCCAGTCCCCGAGAAATAATTAACCCAAGGCTGTGCTTTTTCTGCAGGAACTCACTCGGGGTCAGCGGGAAAAATGAGTTTTTCTCCTCCCCACGGTGTCTCACCGGGGATATTTGCAGGCAGAGCAGCTTCCCACCTCCAGCCCAGCGCGGTGGAAATGCCACCGTGGGCGCCAGGCTGTGCCAGACACGTCCTGTGCCAGACAAACACGGAGCCCTCGCAGCACCAACTGCCGGCTCGTCGTTTGCCCTTCTCACCCTGGAAAAATAAAGACCTCTGAGTTATTTTAGTTACTGAATTGGAAACTGTTAAATTGTGCTGAGGCATTGCTCGAAGCAGGAGGGGAGAAAGAAATGGTTGGGAAAGTGGTTTGCTCAGTAATCAGGTGAGCTGGAACTGCCTGTTCTCTGCAGCCACCAGCCATCAAGAGGGTTTTTTTACCTCCTGAAGGTCAATAAAAAAAAACAATTCACCTTTTTTTCCAATTTTTAGTTTTATGTGATATTAGAAAAGCTGAATCATGGTTTAGTTCCAAAAAATCTCATTTGAAATCTTTGGACAGGCACTTCAGGCCTCCCTGCCCCCTGCTGCTGCAGCCCTGGGTTTTTATCCCATTTCTGCTCCTCTGCTAAAGCCTTGCTCTCCACGTGCTGCACAGAGGAGCAGAATGAGCTTTGTTTTCTTGTTTCCCTCGCTGCCAATGTTTTTACCGAGCTGTTGAACTACACTTGCTGGGTTTTACCTTGACACTTTCATTTGGAGGCAAACTAATCTGCTCTGACTGCAAATTTCAGAGTGGAAGTCCCCGTGCACGGCAGAAACAAGGCATAAATTTCATCATTCGTGACCCATTATCAGTTTTTTTTTTAATCTGCCACTTTAGAAACCATGTGTTGTTCCACTCCAGGTGTTTTAACAGCTCATTTTCCTTTGGCTGACATTGCTGTGTCACGGTTCATGTCTTTTCTGACATGAAGCTATCAGGTTCCTCCATTTACTCTTCCATTTTATCCCTGCTTACAAATGAGGTTTAGAGAAGCTCGAACCTCGCTGTGTCTGAGGTCTCTCATTTGAGCAGTGTTGCCCTTTGCGTTTTATAATTGCTGCTGTACAGCTTCACCTGAAGGACTGAACATCCTGTAAAATACTCGGAAGAATTACTGCTTTAAATAAATACTAGAAAGCCAAAGCTGTTGAAAGTGCACTGACGAGCCTTTCGTAGATTTATGAATTCCTGAAAAATGAAATTGTTTCAACATTTCCCAGCGCTCCTGGTTTTTTCTCCAGTGCTCTTTGCCAGATTGACTTCAAAGCTCGACCAGAACTGGGGCTCTCTGGGGTTTTTTTGGTGCTCCTCATGTTTTCCACCCTGTGCCCAAGCCAGGAGAGGCACCAGGTGCCCAAAGGCCAGGCTGGCAGCCCTGCTCGTGTCTCCTCCAGGCAGCACGAAAACTGGAGGTGTCACTGTCTGCATTAATATCCCCTCATCCTTGTGTGCAATCATCTGGTGTTTTTCACAAACCTCACATCTATTTTATTTTAAAATGTGGCAGGAGCATGTTTTTCTCTGCGGCACCCATAAATAGAGCGGCAGGGGGGAGCTGTGCCCCCTCTCTGACTGATGCACCGTGCCACGGGCTGGGGAGGAGAGGCAGCACTTTGTCACCAGCGCTGAGTCACTCGGGGTCCAGGCTCCCCTCCTCGAGGGAGGTGTTGGGCAGCCACCCAGCCCACCAAGTGGGGCTCCTGGGGGATGGCTGACGTCACGGCAGAGCTGCTCAGGAGCCATCCCAGCGTGGCTTTTTCTGAATGTGGCCCTGCAGTGCCAGGCACCAGTGACATGGCAGAGAGCTGGCAGTGTCACCAGGCTCTGTGAGGGACCAGCTCAGCACAGCTCAGCTGCCTTCAGCCCCAGCGCTTGCAGCAGCTCAGCTCTGGTTCACAGCCCTGGCTTGGTTTCCTTCCCTCCCAGCTCCCCACCATCATTCCTGTCCTTACAGCCCTTGTGGGAACACCTGGTGTTTCCTTTCTGGGCTCCAGAGAAGTGGTTTACGAGACAAGCAGAGGATTTGCACCTGGTGTGGTTCTGTCAAACCCATTTCCTTCAGGGCACCAGGAGCTGCAGAGGGGACTGAGGACACAGAGGAGGTTGGGGTAATTTGACAGCAAAGGTGTCGTAGGAATGTACAAAATGCCATAATATGTTCTTGCAGAAAACAAGGGACAGGAGGAGAGGGAGCAGTCTCAAGGGGAGGCTCAGGGTGGACAGCAGCAGGAATTTCTCCATGGAAAGGGTGCTCAGGCATTGGAACTGCCCAGGGAGGTTTGCAGTCCTCATCCCTGCAGGTGTCCCAGGAATTCCTGGCTGTGGCACTCAGTGCTCTGGGGACAAGGTGGGCACTGGGCACAGCTTGGACTTGATGGCCTTGGAGAGCTTTTCCAGCCCCAGGGATTCCATGATACATGTCATGGTTTTCCCTTACAGGACGAGCTCTCCAGGCTCACAGGGGCCATTGGGGGATCTCCCCTAAACCTCAAATAGAGACATTCCTTGCTCCTTCCAAGCTCCTCCCCAGTGCCACACAAACCTGACCCCAATTTCCACCCTGCACTTCAAACTGCGCAGGAGTTACACTGGCATTACAGTAAACTCATTTGATTATGAATTATGCATATTATAGACATTGTCTCTTTTCCTATTTCTTTTTTTCTGTTCAGTTCTGTGAATAATCTGTTTGCTGACAGTGTTTGATGACCTTGTTTGCCTGCAGCTGGCTGTGCTCTCAGTGCTGCTGGGTTTTCCCTGGGAATTAGATATCACTGAGATATACAAGTGCTGCTCCAACCAGTGCTGCCTCTGACAAAGGAACAGGAATGTAATGGAGTTTTTCAGTGTTCTATTATAACTCTACCATATATTACTTATACAGTACCTACCTGGGGGTAATATATTTATTTTATTCCCTGGCAATTCGAAATTGCCTGGGGAGAAAAAGAAAAAAAAAATCTTTGTTTAAAGCAAAAATGATAAAGAATTGTCATTTCATCCCAGAATCAACAAAGTAGCCAATTTGACCTCGCGTTAGGTATTTCATTTCAGTTGCTAAGTAATTGACTATTTTTTAACACAGAAAAACATTCAAAATGAAATATTTGACACAAAGTATTTTGACGAGAAAGAAATGTTCCTGAAGCACTAAAAAATTAAGACAACCTGTGGCAATTGATGGACAGCTGTGAGGCATTTGTCAGCCTGCAGTGGATTTTTTTTCAAAAACTTTTCCCAAACTTTTCCCCAGCTCAAGGTCAGCCCCAGCCACACACATATACCATGCTGAGCGTTCAGTCAGACTTACAGAGATTTATGGCCTTAAGAGAGGAAATTTATCCTCAGTGCCTGCACTCCCTAAAATGTAGTAAATAGTAACCCCTGAGGCAGAGCTGCTGGGTGAAGCTCCAGAGGTGGGAGATGTGATTTCCATCCCAGCACCACCCCAGCCACAGCTGCTCTTTGTTTCATTTGGCATCAAAACATTGCTGTGTTTCCTTGGGGTTTTTTATGATCGCAAAATCCCAAAATGGTTTAGAGCTTTAATTCCATCCGGTGCCACCCCTGCCATGGCAGCCACAGCTTCTCTGGGCTCCTTGGCTTTCTCTCCAGGTGGATTTGAACCTTTTTCCTCCCTCCTCAGCCGAGCCTTCTCCTCACCACGATGCAAATGAACACATTTGTGTGACCTCATCCATCACCAGAGCCCTGATGTCGCCTCTCAGCTGCCCTGAATTGAAACAATCCATTTCTGTGGCTTTTTGAGCTTCACCCAACGTGCCAGGGAGGGCAGCTGGGGGGGGAGGGATGTGCGACCTGCTGAATGTTGGTGTTTTGATGTTTTGAAAGAGCCATTGTTAAACTGCAGCAAGTTCTGCTTCTCTCATAACTAGAGCTGGGAGATGGTGGCACCTTTAAAAGGAATTATTTTTCAGTGCTTGGGTATTTTAATCCTTTCTTTATGTTTCCTTTCAGAACCATATTTATAATTGAAAGCCCACCTCTGTGTGCCTTAATCCGAGACTCTCATTTGATTTGATTTTATATCTGTGATATAAATCTTTGATCCTTATTTTAGCTTTGTCTGGAATGCAACCACTAAGGAACATGCTAAAGATGTCTCTGATTTTCTGTCAGGATCAGGAATTTCACAGAATTCAGTGTAAGGTAATGCTTCTTCAGTCTAGTTCTCACATTTTAAGAATAAAAGTCAATGAAATGCCACTACAGATATATTTTTTTGGTGCTGTAAATTGCATTTTGATGAATCTCCACTCCTGAACCAGTCCTCCTTCATCACTGCCAGGAAGCCTCTCTTGTTGCTTCTAGCAAGAATTGTCATGGTGATGCATTCTGTTGACCACATTTTTGAAACACAGATTGTTTCTAATTTTGTTTCTCCAATTTACTCCGGGTACTGCACCGGCTCTGTTTCTGTCCTCGCTCTCCATTCTCTGGAGGATTTGCATCACGACAAGCCATGAAAATACACCCAGCAGGATCTGCCCTCTCCCCTTCACGTGTGCCAAACGTGTGGCTGGGGAGGCTCTGCACAGCCAGGGGTGTGAGGAGCTCTGGGGGAGCTGGGGAGCTCAGACTGCAGGAAAAGGGCTGGGGGGATATTATTGCTCTTCACAATGATGTGAAAGGAGGTTGGAGCCAGGGAGGAGTCCTGTTCTCTCAGGGCACAGGGACAGGATGAGAGGAAATGGCCTCAAGCTGTGCCAGAGAGGTTCAGGTTGGACATCAGCAGGAATTTCTCCATGGAAAGGGTGCTCAGGCATTGGAACTGCCCAGGGAGGTTTGCAGTCCCCATCCCTGCAGGTGTCCCAGGAATTCCTGGCTGTGAAACTGAGTGCTCTGGGTGGGGACAAGGTGGGCATTGGGCACAGCTTGGATTTGATGGTCTTGGAGAGCTTTTCCAGCCTCAGGGATGCTGGGATTCTGGGATTGCAGAGTCCCTGTGTGCTCTCCCTGCAGGAGGATGACTCTGCAGCACTCCAGGTGCACTCGAGATGTTGGATTGCTCTGTGATTGCAGAAGGAGGGCAGGGCAGACAGGGAGTGCAGTGCTCCTCACCCTTCCAGGGCTGGCTGTGCCCCTGGGAGAGGCCAGGCCATGCCCTGAGGAGCTCTCAGCCCTCAGAAAGCCTGGCAAGCTTTGAAATGAGCTGAGAGCTCCGCGAAGAAATTAAATTTGGCAGTGAAAGTGCAGTACTTAGGTTCGTCTCAAGTAGTCTTGAGATATAAAAGCGTTTCTGTGGGAGTTCTTGGCTGAGCGTGGAGGCTGAGAGAGGAGTCCAGCAGCCTGTGGAGTGCTGCTGCTTTATTTGTTACATTTGTTGCTTTGGAGGGGAAGGGTTGGCCTGAAGTTGTGTCTGAGCATTCCTGGTGCATCCGTGCAGGGAGCAGAGCTTCTCCTGAGGGGCTGGGAAGGGAGCTGGGGATACAGCCTGGAATGCAGAGATAGCTGGGTGTGCAGGGTGTTCAGTCCTCAGGAATTCCGTCAGTGCTGCTGGATTCCTCCTGCTCAGCCCTGACCTCTGGCGTGGAGCATTTCCCATCCTGTGCTCCTGGCTGGGCTTTCCTGGGTCGTGGAATTCTGGGATGGGTTGGGTTGGGCTGGGCTGGGAGAAATCTCAGAGACCAATTCATTCCACCCCCTGCCACGGGCAGGGACACCAGAGCAGCTTTTTAAGGAATTTACCCTTTTTTATCCCTTTAAGGGGATTTACCCTCTTAAGGAATGGGTAAATCAGGTCATCCAGGCTCCAGGAAAGAGCTGCCCCAGGTCCCTGGGGATGGGGAACAGAAACAAGGGGGAATTTGCAGCTTCCCATGGGCTCTGAGGTGCTTCTCACGTCCATGGAACGTGGCTGGTGAAAGGATGTGCTGTGTTCAGCCACGGACAGGAGCAGCGCAGCACCCTGGACAGCGTTTGTGGTGCTTGCTGAGGAAAACAGCTTTATTTCTGCACTGGGAATGTTATTTTTGCACAGGGAATGTTATTTCTGCTCTCCCTAATCTCCAAAGGCAAAGCTGTCTGAGCTTTTCAAATAATAAACCCAAGCATATTTTGCATATTATATATCCAAGAATATTATGTTTTCTTCTGTTGTTCAAGAACTACCAAATTGAATTTGAGGAATGCTGTTCATCTTGGCACAGTTTCAGAGAGAATATTCCAAAGGAAAGAAAATCCTTCAAGGAGAAGTGGAAGATGATGAAAGCTGCTGGGTCCTTCTTCCCATTTCCACATCCAGAGGTGTCCTTGCCCAGAGATGTGCAGGAGACAAACCCCAGGGAGTCAGGACGGCTGAGCTCCACCTGCACCACAGGTAATGCCAGGCTGGATGGAAACATCAATATTTTCTATTAAAGTGGAAAATTTTAAGAGAAATCTAAGAATATGCTGGAGCAAAGGCTTGAAAGACACCTCAGTGGAAACTCAGCTCATGCCAAGGCTGAGGAACAAGCACAGAACAAGAGGAACAAGGTCCCAGCAGATGGAGGAAAATGTGTTTGTTTTCCACTAAAACCTTGATTTACGAGGTAACAATTCCCTATAGTTTATACAAATTTCACCAAGTCTTTTAAAAGTTATGAGGACATTTTGGCACCAGCTTAGCAGAAATGAAAATGATTCCATCATTAATGCCCAAAGAGGAGTCTGCAGGAGCTCTGTGTCCCCTGAAGTCCTGGAGCGATCACACCAAGTTCTGTGATTTTATTGCAGGGAACAATTCCAGGAGTCATCTCGCTGGGAATCCGATGGCTCTGTGGCTGCATTCCCTGTTTCCTCCGTGGCAGGGAGTGCTGAGCCTTGATGCACACAATCCATGGGAGCAATAAACATTCTGCAGAGCACCCGAGGTGTCAGCGCCCGTGGCAGGAGCAGAACAGGGAGGGTAAATCCCTGCCCAGCCCTGGGAAGCGCTGCCAGCATTCCCGGCTGGATCGGCAGGGAGCTGGGAGAGCAGAGCTGCGTTTGCAGGGAGGAGAGGAGAGGAGAGGAGGCAGCGCTGGCTGCTCGGCTGCCATGGCAACGAGGCCAGCAACGCCGGGATGCTCTGCATCCCAACATCCCAACCCTCACTGCTGCCGGGATGTGCTGCTCACAGCTTGGGAATGGCCTGGGCTGGGAGCTGGGCTGCTGCCAACCTCCCATGGCAGAGAGGACACTGCTGGCACAGAGCTTGGGAAGGGAGCTGATGGCAGAGCTCTGCTCATTCCTGAGAGGGAAAACTGCATGGAGGGGATTGCTGAGAATTTGTGGTCAGCCAGGAGCTCCCACTGCCCTTGGTGGCCATCATCAAACACCCCAAACTGTCCAAAATCTGCTCTGCCCTTGGTATCCATCATCAAACATCCCAAACTGTCCGAAATCTGCTCTGCCCTTGGCATCCATCATCAAACATCCCAAACCACCCGAAATCTGCTCTGCCCTTGGTATCCATCATCAAACGTCCCAAACTGTCCGAAATCTGCTCTGCCCTTGGTATCCATCATCAAACATCCCAACCCACCTGAATCCCACATTGCTCATGCTGGGTGCGCACATCCCAGAGGTTCCCCCGTGGATCCTCCTGCAGCTGTGCCCAGCTGTGCCCAGCTGTGCCCCAGCCCCTCACCATCCCTGGCTGGCACCAGGCTCAGGAAAAGAGAATTGCAGGAGCTCCTGGGGTGCAGATGGATGTCACTGGGAGCAATCCCACAGCACAGAGGAAAAGCTGACCCTTCCCTGAGCTGCTGGGGTGGAAATCCCTGGAAAAAATGGAGAATTGGCTGCCAGTTCAGTTCCTTGGAAGAGCTGAGTTTTGCACCTCGATGCTCTTCTCTCTGCTGCTGAGCTCTCCTAGATAAGCACTGGCAGGAGTTCCTCCCTTAAAACCTGGTTTGGGAACATTTGCTGTGATTAAAATAATTGGGAATGACAATATTTTATATATGGCATTGGTCAACCTGTGGGTGTGAAAGCTCTTTTAGCAAGAATGACTTTTAAATTACAACTATTGAAATATTTGAGCAGGTGAACAATCATTACAATTTTGCACAGCTGGTTTTTCCTCTGCTCTCACATTCTGTTCTTTTAGGAGAAGGGTTTTAAATATTTTAAAATATATATAAGTTTTTTGAAAATGGGTTTATAGTGAGCACAAACAGAAACCTGTCTGGAATTGATCCTTTCACCCAGAGCAGTCAAATCTTCTCCTCATCTTTGCCTATTTTCACACCTTGCTCAGAGCAGAATTGAGGGAACCAATCTAAGCAAAATCAGATTGCCTGGAAACAAACGGCTTTTCTTGTCTCCAAGTCCTCCAAACCCCATTTCTAAAGTTGTTTTTTTAATTTAGTTTGAAGCTATTTTCCAAAAAGCAGAGATGTTTTAGGACACTCTTGTCGATATTGACAAAGGAAGATTTTCACTCTTTTGGATTTTACATCTGGATTGGATTTTCTTGGATAACTCCTCTCTATTTTTCCTAGAAATCATCCCTGCCTTCACCCTGGTCCTTGTGTCCTGGTTTGGATTTTCTGACCTGTTGAGAAAGGAGATGATGAAAAAAAATCAATATTTTAATTGTTTAAAGAGAAGAATCTAATTCTTGTTGGGAGATATTTAGCTCTTGCTGGGATGGCTGTTATTTGCTGGATGTTTCTATTGCTTTGTAAAAAATTCCTGTTGGAGAAGTAACTCTGCAGAAGTGAGAAGAACTAATTCACAGGGTGATAAAATAGTTATGGAAATGAGGTGGGGAGGGCTCATTTGTCTGAAAGATGACTTGGGAATAGCATCCATCACCAGTATTGGATAATGAAGCCCCAGTCCTGCACTGGGAGAGCAATGCTGTGGCCCCTCGTCTGTGAGCAGAGAGAAGGGGATTTACCAGCCTCCTGTGGGGATTTTATATCTGCTATAAATAGATGGCACCAATATTATTTTGCGGTTAGGTTTGCCTTTGTGCAGCACGGGCAAATTATTGGGTTTGCTGGCAAAGCTCAGTGCTCTGGAAAGGCCAGGACAACAACAAAAAACCCCAGAAATGTTGCTCTTAAATAAAAATAATATCAAGATAAGTAAGATTTGAAGATAGACTATAATATGTGTAATATGCAATAAGTAAATTAGTAACTCTGGGGCATAAATAGCAGAGAATCCCAGAATGGTTTGGGTGGGAAAGGACCTTGAAGATCCTCACGTCCCTCTGCCCTTCCACACCTCACTGAGCAAAAACCCGTTGGGAAAGGCCTGGAGCCTGACCCTGCTTTAGCTTTAGCCCATCCATCTTTGCCTGCAAGCCGAAGCAAAACTTGCTCCATGTTTTTCACGGCAAGAGCAGAAGTCCTGAGCTGGCAGAGAGGAGCAGCTCAGCCTTCCCTCGGGATGGGGAGGGAGGGGAGGGAGGGGAGGGAAGCTTCCCTTCTCCAGCTGTGGGGCTGAGCTGCTCCCATCCCTCCAGCAGCACAGGACGAATGCTCTGGGGGAAAATGCAGCCAGAGCTGTGCTTCGAGGGAGGACCCTGGGAATCCACCAAACTTGGTGGAACTCCCTTCCTCCTCAGACTGGGTGACAAAACACTTGTGGGGAGATTTAGATGGGATATTGGTAAAGAATCCTTCCCTGTGAGGGTGGGGAGGCCCTGGCACAGGGTGCCCAGAGAAGCTGTGCTGCCCCTGGATCCCTGGCAGTGTCCAAGACTGGCTGGACAGGACTTGGAGCAGCCTGGGACAGTGGAAGGTGTCGCTGCCACGGCAGGGGTGGCACTGGGTGGGATTTAAGGTCCTTTCCAACCCAAACCAGTCTGTGATTCTGAGAATCTTTGTCTCTCAGGTACACAAACATCAAGGATGGGCAATAAATCACACCCAGACTTTAAGGATGTGCAGTGCAGACCCAGCTGATGCACACAGTGTTGATTCAGTCACTCATTAAACACCTGTCCCAGAGCAGCTCTGCATTACATCCTTCCTACAGACTGACACATGAGATTGGATCAGATTGCCTCTGACTACTATTTTAAGAAAAAATTTAATTTCATATTGTTATAGCAAAATAATTGGTTTAATTAGTTAAACTTTTCCAGCTGTGGAGAGAAGGAGATGCCATGATTTTTCATTTCATGCCATGCTGTGCTCTCAGGACAGTCTGAGTGCTGAGCAGAGACTCCTCAGAGGTTGTTCTCTTGATTTTAATGCAAAACTCCTTGCTCACGTCACCGAGGAGCAAAGTCTCCATAGCAAGGAGTTGTGCTGGCTCAGATCCCCTCTGCAGACAGCTTGGGCTGAAAAACAAGGCAGATGATCTAAATTGGAGCTAATAGGTAGGAATGTGGGATGCAAGAAGATTGCAGATGCACCCTGAACCTGCAAGATTAATGAGTTTGTGCATCTGCAGAATTCTGCCTGGGAGAGCTGCTAAGACCTCAGGCAATGAAAGGCACAGGGACTTGACATTTAGGGCCCCCAGTGAGGTTGTAGCATGGCCAACGAGAGGGTTAAAATTGTTTATTTGTAGGCTGGGGGAATTTTGGCCTGAGATCTGAGAGGCTTTCCTGTTACAGCCTTTTCCTTCCTGCACTCCAGGCACAGAATCCTTGCTGAAGCTGCTCAATTGCAGGCAGCCACACGTTCTTCCCCTGTCTCTCCTTCTAAAGCTAAGTGAGGTTTAATATTTCAGCTTTCAGGTAACTTGCAAAATTCAGACTTCCCTTTTTAAGACAGGTGAATCCCAAAATCCCAGAGTGTGGACAGCCATGGCAGCACCATGGTGAAATGACTAAATGAAATGATGAAATGATGAAATGACGAAATGATGAAATGACGAAATGATGAAATCCCAAATCCCCCTGGCTGCTCCTGCCCAGCCCCAGCTCTGCTGCCTCCTGCCCTGGCTGGAGCCTTCCCTGTGCCTGTGTGAGGTGGGAAATTCATTTTCTCCCGTTTATCCATGCAGACCTCACGGATATCTCGCTGTTTGCAGCCCATTATTTATGGCAAGCGGTGCACTCTGCTGGAAAGCCAAACACACAAACACCATCACGCCAGGCCTGGCTTCAGAGGTTTTGCAAATACTGATGAGGTAAGAAAAGCCATAAAAGCTTCTGAAGCCTCTTAATTTTCCCCCTTTGAATCATCTGTCATAAAGGCTGGCCAGAGATGGGGTGTGCTCATTGCAAGGCAGAGCTAATATGCTCTTTGCTGCTGTTGTTTGCGAAATCTCTGACTTATTAGCAATAAATTCGGGGCTGCGGTTGGCCTGGGAGAAAGGAGCTTTTTGCCAGCCTGGGCATTGCTGGTGGCACTTGAGAAATGCTGCCCTCGGCTTTGGGAAGTGCAGAATGCTCGGGAAGGGTTTGGGTGCTGTGCTTGAGGAGAGGAGCAACCAAACCCTGGGATTTTGGCAGACAGTCTATCACAACAGAGCAGGGAATGCACTGCTGGCGTGCAGCTCTGCCAGCTATAAGCTCAAACCAAACTGGCAGAAACATCAGGGTGAAATTTATTTTTAAAAAAAAAAGCTCCACTCTTTCGGTGTAGAAACCTATAAAACCTATTTTTCTTGCTGTATTTCCTGTTCAGGGGACTTACCAGGCTGCTCCTAAATGTGTGTGTTCCATTTTCCCAGCGGAAAATAACTGTACAACATCACTGAAACTACAGGGAGTGCATTGGGATCCTAAATGTGGTGAAAGTCTTTTGGAGAGGGATGGAAGGGCTGGGTGTCCCAGCAGTCTGAGACAGCTCAGGACAAGTAAATGAAGATTTTTCCTCTCTTCCTGCCATCCAGGCAGTTTTTGGCAGCTCTCAGCATCCCCTCAGAGTGCAGGGAGGCGAGAGGGTGTGCTGCCCCAGCAGTGGATGTTCTCTCCTTGAGCAAAATCCAGAAGAATCAACGTTAGAACATCGTGCCTGACATCAAAGGGACGCTCAGTCTATACTAAGTGCATTCCTTGAGTTCCCAGCTGGGAACAAAAAGTATAAATTGGCTGATAAATAGTGATTCATTCTCAAAAAATAAAATCATACTTTTCTTAATTCAACTTTTGGAAGTTTTGGTTAATATCTGAACTCTATGATCCATCTCCAATTCATCCTTTCTTGTCTGGCTGGTTTTATTAATTGCAACACCCTCAGTTGTTTTGTTTAGATAATAGAGGACAATTCAGCCTGAAGGAAATTAATTTTCCTGTTTCACGTGGTTTTGGTTTTCTTTTTTGGTTTGTTTCTTGTAGTTTTTAAATGAATTCTAGAAAATAGCAACGAAAATATGGGAGGGACGTCTGAAGTTTTTTACAGTGCAATAATTTATGGTACCAACTTAATAAGCAGTGTGACACGAGCAGTTCACCCCCCATTTATCATGCTTTGATAGCTTGATTCCAGAACTTTTAACACCACTGCTCGCTGTGACATAATAAAGGACCTGCCAACATTCCCATTAAAACCATCAGATTTTAGGAGTTCTGCTTCAGCTATGAATATCAGGATTTGGAATCTATGAATTATTTTGCAGAGTAACAACCTCAGAATGACTTGTTCCAGCAGCTGGGGAAAAATAGGGCTTTGACATTTTTGAACTTCAGGAGGACATCTCCCTCTTTCCAGAAGAAAAGGCTCAGGGATGCTTTTCATTACGTCCACCATCAGAAGTTCACCAACTCAGAGACAGCTCCTGAGCTAAAATAAATCACTTTAATTCCCCAAATGGCAAGGAGAAGACAGCAATTTACATCCAAAGGTTCTGATGAGAGTTGTCTGGAGCTGGAGCTGGCTGCCATCATCGCTCCAGGCTAATCCCACAGCCTCGCAGGAGCCGTGGGGTGCTTTGGGCAGGCAAAGGAAGGGACAGAAATAGCATTTCACTCGCAGGTCTGCTCTCCAAAGCCTCATCTCAAGGACTTCCCAGCCCGTTTTGGTCAGCAAGGTCACATGGCAGCCTGGTGACTGCGAGCCTTTCTGCAGACAAGGATGTCAGCTCCAATCATTTCTGCTTCTCCCATCGCTTCCTCCTGCTGTAAGGAAGGCTGTGGAGCAGAAGAGTCCCCCTGACACTGGGTGGCTGCCTGTGTCCCACGAGTGTCCCTATGAGCCTGGCCTGGCACTCCAGCCCTGCTCCAGAGGGGTCTGGGCCATGCCAGGTGCTCCAACCTGCTTTTCCTGACATTCTCCCAGGGAAACCAACTCCAGGGCAGGTGGGTGTTGATAATTCCAAACATCTGGCTGGGTCAGAGAGCAGGGATGTGAAAACCTCACCTTTTTTTCACCAGTGAAATCTCACTGGGACAGTCCTTGAGTTCAGTGCTGGTTTCTCATGGAATCATGGAATTGTTAAGGCTGGAAAAAGCCTCTGACATCAAGTCCAACTGTTGATCATCCACCCAGCTGTTTGGCAGCTGTGGCCATCAGGGTACCTGTGAGTTTTGGATGGGGGAGCGTGAGGAGGTGCTGGGGATGTTCTCACCTGATGTTTTCCCATTAAAACCTTTTGTTTCCATGGACATTCCTGTGGGAGAAGATGCACTTACAGCTCAGCAGCAACGAGGTGTCCCCAGGTCCCTCTGAGGGTGAGGTGACTAATTGGCTCCTCACACTGTGGGTTTGGGGTCCAGGCTTGGCACAAACACTGCCCCAGGAAGGTGACACTCCTAGAAATCCACACTGGTTCTGAGGGAAGGCTGGACCTAAAAGGTTTTTCAACTCCTCAGCCCAAAACCCACTGTTCTCCCTTCCATTCCTTCTGGAAAATACACAAATTCCTCTCATGACTGAAGGTTCCAACAGCTCCACCTCCCAGGTTTGTTGGTTCAAGAGCCCCAAAACAGAGACACATGGAAAACAAAATTTAAAGGTAATGGGATAATAATGAAAAATAGGTGAACTGGTGTGCTAAATTCTATTTATACCCGCAGTTTCTAAAGAATTGCAATAACAAGGGTGTGTGATTATGTTTGTCTTAAGTTAGGTTGTAGGGATTTAATGTACATTCTATAAGTCATTAAACAATTTTGTTGGGGCCTTTGATCTCCATGTTGATAATTTAGTACCATAGATTGCTTGGAATTGGGAAAGGGACCGGTGAAATTCAAAAACAAATTACAGTTTGTTGTTTTTTTCAGTAACTAGCTCATTTTAAACCCCATTTTTAGCAAGAAATAATGACTTGCTTTATTTAGAGACTATTTAAAATGCTCTCGAGGTATCTATTGAATATCTTGACATCACAGATAAATCAGGAGCAGACTCAAAATTAGTCCTGCTCTGTTCTATATTACAATATGTTCTATATTACAGTTTCATTACCCAACCCTTGTTCAGCGCAGCTTAGAGATGGGAGAGGACTCAGGGTCTGTTCTCAAAGCTGTTTTTACATGTGATCATTCTCACCCCAGGAAACCTGTGGGGTTTCTCTCTGAGGCACAGAGTTGAGTATTTGGGGTCTCCACCAGGTGCTGGGCTTTGTGGTGTTTTCTGGTTTGGTGCTGTCAGTGCATTATTTATATATCCAAAAGCAGCCAGGAGAGATGTGGATGCTTGTGTGAATTTTAAGGCAATTGAACTGACCTAATTCCAGTCAAAAGAACCAGGATAAAACCTGCATTCCCAGTTATTGATTTGGGATGGAGCCTGAGCCCCAGGGGTGGATGCTGGAGCTGCTCCGGGGGATGCTCTGTGCCCTGGGGCTCTGCAGGGCCAGGATTGGCTTTGTGGGGCCAAACCTGCTGAGCTGCTCCTTGGGTACCTCAAATCTGCACCTTTAACAGGTCACTTTGTGCTCTCCCAGATCGGGCAGCTCCTCACTGGGGTCAGTGAGCTCCTCACTGGGATCACTGAGCTCCTCACTGGGTTGAGCCTTTCCATCCCAACCAGGGTCTGTTTTAGCTATCACTGCTGCTGCTCCCCTTTTCCTGCCCGTGATCTCTCATCTCCCCCAAGCTCTGGTGAGATTCCTCAACCCAAGGGGCTCCACAGCCTGTGGAATTGCAGGGAACACCTCAGGGTGTTTTTGCTCCCCACTGACACATCGATGAGCATTCACTAAAACTCCCTGGGACTTGTTTGTCAAAGAGCCACGTCTTTGCTTCCCAAACGGTTTCGTTTTCAGCTGGAATTTCAGCTCCTCTCAGTGAGCAGCTCTCAGGGTTAATTCCTCCAGCTGACTCGGAGGAATTCTCAAAGCTGGTTGGGTTTGCTGCTGGAGTACATCGGTTGTGCTGTGCTGTGCTGTGCTGTGTTGTGTTGTGCTGTGTTGTGTTGTGTCCAACGAGGAGGCAGCAGGAGCAGTGAGGGAGCAGCCAGGCTGTCCCTGCTGGGCTGGAGAACTCCAGGCTCTCCTGGCAGCATTAACCAGCAGCACCAGGAATGTTTCCTCTCCTTTGGCCTCAGACCTTGCTAGCCAGGAAAACATACAATAATAAAGGAGCATTTGGAGTGATTTCGTTAGGAATCCATCAGGCTGTCAGACAGTCTGGTGGCATCAATAATTCCCTATTAAGCCCTCTACACCCATTATGGTTTGTGCTTTTCCTTTTTTTTTCTGAAGTTAGTTTCCAGGCAACCAGTAAGAACTGAATTACATTAAGCTATTAATTCAGCCTTGCATGCCAGCTCCAGCTTCTGCAGCCCAGTTCTTCCTCTCCTGTACAAGTTTCCTCCTAAAAACCCTTTTATTGCTTTAACCTTCACTGGTGCCCAGCCTAGAGAACTGGTGTTGAAATAGCAGCTCTGGTTTGGTGTTTGGTCCTTGTTTGGTTTGCAGAACCTGCTGGTGAGGAGTGTTTGTGAGCTCTGGGGAAGGTTGGTGTTGGTGACCATAAAATATACCATGATCCCCTGGTGTGTTCTGCATTACCACATCAGAGATGCCTCAGGAAGGTCTGAAATAAGAACATTCTATTGATTTGGGAGTGGTGGGATTGGTGATTTGAGGGTGGGGAGGTGATGGAATTCCCAGAGAAGCTGTGGCTGTCCCTGGATCCCTGGCAGTGTCCAAGGCCAGGTTGGACAGGACTTGGAACAGCCTGGGACAGTGGAAATGTCCCTGCCGTGGGAGGGGTGGGATGGGATGAGCAGAAGCAGAGTCTCATTTTGGTAAGTTGTAATTTGAACACGAACAGACAGGTGTTTTGTCAGAGATTCCTTCCTTTCAGGGGCACACATGGATTTGAGAATGTGACTTATTAATGAATCCTTGTATGGGCAGTGCATGTGCATCAGTAACGGAACAGTAAAGAAGCAGCAGTAATGAGATGGAACCACCCCGAGCGTGACATGGAAATCTTTGCAGAAGCTAAAAAGGAGTAATTTGGGTGTTGTGCTGCACAGTTAATGAATGTGGTGCTGGCCAGGGGAGTGCACTGGCAGCTTGGGAATGAACTTCCCTGCTCATTCCCTGGAGCAGGGCAGGGAGGCTGAGCCTGTCAGCTTTCCTTCCTGTCAGCTTTCCTTCCAGGCTCAGCTGAGAGGNTGGGTGATCCTGTGGGTCCTTCCATCCCAGAATATTCCATGATATTCCCTGAGCCACACTCAGAGACCTCTTCCACCCAGGTACTTTTGTCCCAGGCTTTGCCCTAGGGTCACTGACTTGTGGAAGTCACTGGAGAAGTCGTGCTGGGGTTTTTGGTGAAGTGACAACTAGAAAAATCNGGGCTGTACCTCCAGTCCTGGGGGCAGTTTGGGCACCCCAATATAATACTGGGCCATTGCAGAGTGGCCAAAGGAAGCCCCGGAGATGGGGAAGGGTCTGGAGGGGCTGGAAGGGTCTGGAGGGGCCAAGCAAGGAGGGGCTGAGGGCTGGAGCAGGGCAGCCTGAGGGCACAGAGAGATCTGGGCTGAAATGGCAGTTGTGGCTGATAATTACGAGTTGTGAAATCCAACCTGGATTGGGCTGTGCTGTCTCTGAACAGTCAGAAAGGTCATTCCCCATTCCCCAAGCTATGGTAGTATTTACAACATATCGTATATATATATATATCTATATATTATTTTATTAGATTATTGGGAAAGGTTGTTCCTCCAGAGCTCCGGAAGCCTTTGGACAGGGTGGGATTGTTGGGGTGTGTGTGCAGGGCTTGGGCTGGGTGATCCTGTGGGTCCTTCCATCCCAGAATATTCCATGATATTCCCTGAGCCACACTCAGAGACCTCTTCCACCCAGGTACTTTTGTCCCAGGCTTTGCCCTAGGGTCACTGACTTGTGGAAGTCACTGGAGAAGTCGTGCTGGGGTTTTTGGTGAAGTGACAACTAGAAAAATCAACCTTAAGTAAAAGAATTTTTGGTTATCCACTGTCAAGAATTAACCAAAGATGATCACAAATAAATCTAATACTCTAAAAGACTTTGAAAGTCAAGCACCAGGACAAGGCCATTTCAGATCAAGCTGCCATGGCTTTTGTAAAATAGTTGACTTGGGATAGAATTTTAAAAAGTGATTTAAAAAAAATCAAAAAATAAACAATTTTGAGCTCTTTCCAATTTCTGTCATTAGAGATCGATGATATAAGTCTGAATCACAGAGGTGACAAATCCAGACCCCAAAAGAAAACCATGGCTTCATCAAACTTCACCTGAGAAACACAATTATTGAAGGTCTGCTGATTACTAGCAGAGCACATAATGAATGCTCTTCCCTGCAGAAGCCATGGGAACTTGGATAGTTCAAAAGGGGTTTTATGCCCTGTTGGTTGCTCAGATTTCATGGAACAATTATAATTATCAGTGTTTTCTCCTTCCATTTCTCACTGAGTCAGGGATGTGTTGCCATCCTGAGGGGTTCTGTCAGCAGATCTGAAATACCCCTGTGGTCAAGGTGTTGAATCAAATCACATTCTCCATTTCTAGGCCATATTTTATGCAACATTTTCATCACTTTCAACAGTGCATTCATACCCCACCAGATTTATATCTGCAATTAGGGGATCATTATTTACCAGCTGGTAAAAAGACACCTTTCAGCAGCATAATTCAAATGTCAGGAGTTACTGCCAGTTCCAGATTAATAGTAGAGTTGTTTCTTTGGCTACAGGTTAGGAACGTGGCTGCTGTCAGAAACCCTTGGAAACGGTTCAGAATTACTGGGAAACAACTATTTGTGTTTTTCCAGCTGAAGAAAATCAGTTGTACGTGAAAGAAAATTATCCTTCTCCAAGATCTAAGTTCGGTAATGAGTTGTTTTTATTTAACAAAATCTCTAACAGATGGTGATGCTAAATTTTGAATATTAGGGCTGGTTTTGCAAGAGGCCTCCACACAGCGGAGGTTTCGCATTTCAGCTCGAGATCAGAGCTGATCCTGTGGTCACTCCTGGGGTTGGAGCCACCCCTGGGTGACATCCTGTGTCTGCAGCCATGGCCACCCCGAGCACTGCCCCTGCAGGGGACCTGGTAATGCCACCAGGAACATGGGGCTGCTATAAAAGAATTATTTATTGGGTGTCCTCTGGAGGAGGAATCGCAGAACAGCAGAATGGGTTGGGTTGGGTTGGGAAAGAGCTTACATTCTGCCATGGCAGGGACACCTTCCACTGTCCCAGGCTGCTCCAAGCCCTGTCCAGTCTGGCCTTGGACACTGCCAGGGATCCAGGGACAGCACAGCTTCTCTGGGAATTGCATTCCAGCCTCTCCCCACCCTCACAGTGGATGATCTTTGAGGATCTCAGCAGTCTCTTGGTTATCTGAGATGATTTTGATTCTGGAAGGTCTGTGCTCTACACAACCTTTATCAGCCAATTCTCTAATCCCAACAAAAAACCCATCAATTTGAGAAGCTGTGTTTTCCACAAATCCACATTTCCTGGGCAATAAGAAGCAGACAAAGGTGCTGCCAGCCAAGTCTAAACAACATCCTTCTTGTTCCCAGAGCTGAAATGCTGGAAACAACCAAATTCTGACCAAATCCAGCAGCACTGGTGTCACCCCAGCATGATCACTTTTTAGATGTCACCCCTTTGGCCACCTGCCTGTGCCTTTCCAGCAGGAAGGTTTGGGCTGATGATGGTGAAACACTTCCCACAAACCCAATTTATCCCCTTTTCCTTGATTGCTCCCACTGCTCAAACTCTTTTCTAGAAGCTGTGCTTCTAGAAACGCTCTGATCCTTTGAAAATGGGGGTCAGACATTTGCTGGGTTTCCTTCCTGCAAACCTTTCCCAGTATCAGGGCTCTGTCCCTGGCTGTTCAGCCATTCCACGCAGTCAGAACTCAAAATCCTCCTCATTAAAATTATTTTCTCCATCAGCAACACAAGATGGTGGAGCTTTTCCAACGTGGGAATGCAGCTGATGGAAATGAGGGGTGACTGTGCCTGTGTAATTCAAGGGAGTAGCTTTGGGGAAACATCAGCCAGGGAAGAAGGAAGAGAAATTTGAATTCAATTGGATTTTAGTAACTTCAGCTTGGGTTTGAATCATATTTACACACTTCTCTCTTTCTCCTCTGTTTGCAAGTTTTATTGCTCTGGCTCTCGTGTCTTGGAGCAATGTGAATTAGTGGGTTTGTTATTGCTGAGAGGGAGGGGAAGTGCAGCAGCAAGAAATGAGATCGTTCCCTGGAGTCCTACACAGGAAAAGTGTGGAAAACCTGGAGCTGAACCCAGATCCCGGGAGACACTGAATGGCCCCAAAACGTGTGCTGTGGTGGGCCAGGAGCTGCCAGCAGGAAGCTCAAGTCGAGCTTTAAAACTCAATTAGCATGAAGGATGTGATGGAAATGGGGACATTTAGGGCAAAATCCTCCCTGCCTCGCACGGAGACCCAGGAGCTTTGCAGCTTTGCTGTTTTTGCTTCCAGCGGTGCCCAAATGTGAGAGTTTTGCACAGTTTGAGAGCGAGGATGAGAGTGAGAAATCATTTAGCAGCCAGGGCTCCAACGGGAGCATCAGCAGGAGCTGGGTTGATGGAAATGCCCCAAATTGAGGGTGGTTTCAGGGCGATTGTTTTTATTGTTGGTTGCAAGCTTGCGGTGAAATCTTTTCTAAGTGAGTATTTTGGGACAAGGCAAAGACTTCTTGCAGGGCGAACCAAAGATGAAATTATGGTTCTTTAGCAAGAACTGCACTCGTAAATGAAAAATACGATGTGGCACGGTAAAAATAAGACCCATGTCCCCAAGACTTTGGCTGTGTCCTTTAAAGTGTTCTTTGGGGATTAATCATCCAATGATTTTGTCACAGCAATTTGGCTCACGTGGGTTTTTGCTTATAGTGAAGCCTTAGATTACACACTCATTGTCAATTAAATAATTTTAAATAATGCAGCTGTTCAGCTTGCCCAGTCTGGCTCTTGGCTGGCCAGGGCTTGCTGGGTAATTTTTGCTTTTTCACTGTTTCTCCAGCACTGCCACAGCCTCCGGAGGCTTTTCCTCTACAGGAGAGAGTGCAGGCTCTTCCTCTCTTGGTAAATCCATGGAATCCTGGTAAATACAGGATAAAAATGTCTCGGTAAATACATGGAATCCTGGCCGTTTCCATCTTCTCCAGACCCAAATCCTTCACCCCCGTGTGAATCTGGGGTCTGGAGAACTCCCAACACACAAAAAACAATGAGCAGGAAAAGGCATTGACTAAAGAAAGATTTGAGACCTGGTGGAGCTCCTGACCAGCAAGGGCAGAGGTGGAGCTGAACAGGTCTGTTCCCACAGCGATTGTATAATTGTCATTTTTTCCTTCTCCTGGTTTTTCAGGCTGTGGTCACAGAATCATAGAGTGATCACAGTGGAAAAAGTCCTCCAAGATCATCAACTCCAGCCTTAAATGTTCCTTAGACATGAACAGTGCCCCAATTTTATTGGTATAGAATTGGAAAATGAAGTCCAAAATGCTTTCATCTAGAGAATTCGAGCTCAGTTCTAGTGGGAATTAAGCAGGAGAAGTTTCAAATAATTCGTGCCTGAAATGCCTTCGTAACTTTTGCTTCATAAAAACAGAGAGGGACACAAAGTGACAGCAAAAATTCCCATTCTGGAAGGGGAAACTCTCCTTCCTGGCAGTGAGGATAAAGGAAATTTGCTCTGTTTCAAAAGGATTGTCAGTGGTTACTGTGATCTCAAACATGGACTCAGCACATCTTCACTCTGCCCACTCTCAAGCGTTGCTCTGATGGGAAGTTGATGATTTATGGGTTTGAATCAGAACTCCTGTTCAGAATTGACATCCTGCTTGGGAACACCAAAACCTGCTGCTAACCCCTGTTCTCCCCCAAAGCAGGGCTGGGCAGGATTTGCCCTCGGGAAGTGCAGGGAGGAGCTGATTTTGGTGCTGTGAGATTGCCTTGTGTGACCTCTGCTGCTGTGGAGCTGCCGAGTGCAAATGGGAAAGGGAAGGAGAGAACACGAGGAGAAGCACAGAGGGTTTTTTCCTCCCTAAGTGCTCTCATGGGTTTGCCTGTCTCGTACTTGTTCCTCTTTCCTCCAAAATTCCTTTTTTTTCTTTTTTTCCCCTCAAAGAGCATGGAAAGGAAAATTGCTAATGAGTGAAACCAGCAGAAAAGTTAAGGGATGTGTTGAGGACACGGATTTTTCTCCATGGTTGTGGCAGAGCTGCAGCTCACACAGAGTCTCCTCAGCCATCCCTCTAATTCAATTAACTGCAATTAACACACAGTCCAGCATCACTTTTAATTCATCTTCTGGTTCTCCAAATTGAATTGCTTTTAATAAAAACCTTATAAAAAGCCATTTTATTCTTGTCTACTCACGCCAACCCTGAGCCACCATCTTGAATATGTCTTAAATGTTCAGTTTGATTTAGACAAACTGAGCTAATGGAGAACCAGAATGGGAATACGGGACACCTTCTCAACTTAGAGATAATGCAGAGCACCATCAAGGTGGGTAATTCAAGAGGAGGAAGAAAAACTCCCTAAGTTTAATGCAAAAATAAATGATGGGTTTAGCACTGCTGCATGAATGTTGCATTTCCCAGTAGTAAAAGCTTATTTGTATCTGGGTCAAGAGAAAAAAAAGTCGCTAAAATTAAGAAACATTTCTAAGTTTGGGGTTATTAGAAGTGAGAGAGGTTCAGTGAGAAATTCTGGATTGTCAATGATGCAAATTAGGATTTCCTGACAGGCTGGTGAGTTTGTGTTTGACTTTTTTCTTAAATATTTGCAAGAAAATTAGGGGCAGCATTTTGGTTGTGCAAATATCGACCTCAGGTTTTAATCTTTGATTAGCAGGACCAATATTTGCTGAGCTGAACCTGTGAGCCCCAGGGCAATGCACAGAGAGATGGCCCAGGGATCCTGCAGTGCAGCGAGGGTTTGAACTGGGGAGAGCAGGAGCTCCGTGCTGAGTGCTTTTAGCAGAAATAAATGGGGGGAATTGTTTAATTATGGGGTTTTTCTGTTAAAATACACTGATGTTTGAGTGAGAGATGTTCTTTTCAGCCAGGGATCTCCTGATTGTGGCTTTCTGGCTGATGTGGGTCTTGTTTCCCCTCCTGCCTGCCTTTGCTTTGGAGCTCTCCAGGGCTTTGTTGCTTTTGCTGTTCCAGGCTGGTGCTGTGTCCCCTGCTGGCATGGCTCAGTTCTCCAGCTGGAATTTTATATCCACGGAAATATGTGAAAATCCTGCTAATTTTTGCGAGCCCTTCTGTAATGACAGGTAATTAATTTTCCACATTCTCAGCATCCCTTTCTGAAGGTGTTCCATGTGCATCTGAGGGAAACTCCTAACTTCAAAATCCCAAATCCCTGAGGAAACACTGCACCTCAATTTTGGGGTTGTATTTGGTTGGTCTGTGAGCTGTAAATTCCCCATGAGCATTTGTCCCTAGGTGCCATGTGTCACAGGCCTGGCTTTTCCAAGAAATTCCATGTTCCCCACCTATGGAAAGCAGGGAGAACAATACAGAGTGATTTTCCAAAGCCTCCACATTGACCAATTCCCTTGGTTTGGAATGGTTCTGTGTGATTTATTAGTCACAAATTCCATCATATTTTCTATCATCCTTCACAAGTCTCAGCTCCAATTTTTTTTTTCCCTTCTCAGAGCTGTCTTGTGAATAACAAACCCCACATTGTTCTTGAGTGTGTTCTTCTGAATTTATTTCATGTCATCTTCTCACAGGAAAGGAAAAAAAAAACCCTGCAGCTCCTCTCACTTAGCCCCCTTTGGGACAGCAGCCACAGATGAAGAGCAAGCAATCAACATGTCAGGATAAAATTAGATTGCCACGGAGTACAAGGTTTGATCCAATATCTGGATCAGATTTGGGTTTCAGCTCTGCATATCACAATAAAACAATCCTTGCTGAAGGTGCTCAGAACAAAGCAGCTCTGGGAAAAGCTGGGGAAAGGGGCAGGGGGAAAAAACAGAAAACACCAACATTTTAACACTGTTTTTTCAACAAACTGCTAAGTAATGCTTTCAAGGAATTACAATATTTGTTTCCATTTAATTGGAAAAAAATAAGGAAAATATTGAAACTATTCATTCAAATATGTTTGGTTTGGGTCAGACAAAGTGTTTTGGTTCCCTTGAAGGACCTAAGAAGCCAAGTGGAAACAAGTGGGCAATGAGAGCTCTGTGCAGACACAGCCACCCTGCCCAGGCTAGATTTCATAAAAGCCTTTTCCTCACTCTTTGTGCTTCTTCCACCAGGTTTGTGGTTAGCAATCATTGTGTCCCAAAGGGAGTCCCGAGCATGGCTGAGGTTTCGATGGAGTTTTTGGGAGGTATCGAGGCAATTCTCCTCTTTAACCCTCGGGCATCACAATTTGTGCTGCAATTTGTTCTAAGGGCAGTGCTGATTTGGAAAAATTGAGGGTAAAATCCATTTTCTCTGGGGTGTAAAAATATTGACACACACACACACAGAGCCTGTTTGTAACCCCTGTGGGCACTGAATCCCCTGTGCCAGGGATTTCAGCAGGTTCTTCAATCCCCTGTGCCAGGGACTGAAGCTGGCTCTGCCTGTCCCCAGCCCCAGGATGTCCTCCATCCTCGTGCTCCTCAATTCTCCAGGCTGGCTCTGTGAGAGATTGCAAATTAATGCTCCCATCTTTGAAATTAATGAGTTCTCATCGACCTCGTGGAAGTGGATCAGCTTTGAGACTGCTGGCCCACGCCGTGGTGCCTCACTAAAAGTAGTTCACCTACTTTCTGGCACAATTCCTGCCCTGGCAGTGCCTCCTCTGAAGCCAAATCCTTCTGAGCTCATTAAAGCCTCCATCAGTGCCCTGCTGCTCCCCACAAAGAGGGCGAAATAATGACAGTTTTGATTTTGTCCTGCAGTAACTCCAGGTTATTTTGAGTTCCTTTCTCTACTCCTTTAGCTCAAGCAACCAGTCTGGAAAGCTCCTATTAGCCCAGGATTTCCAGAGAGAGAGGAAATCAACACCTGCATTTGCCAAAGCTCTAAATGAGATTGGAAAAATCCTATTTCGATCATCGTAATGACGAGGCATCTCAAACAAAACAATACTATTAGAGCAGCTCATAGGTGATGGAGATGTTCCCAGTCCCTGTGAGGAAAAATTCCTTTCATGGAGTATAATAGGGCGTGAAAG
Source organism: Grantiella picta (assembly GCA_013397955.1). Taxonomy (NCBI): domain Eukaryota; kingdom Metazoa; phylum Chordata; class Aves; order Passeriformes; family Meliphagidae; genus Grantiella; species Grantiella picta. The sequence goes on along the minus strand of VZRM01002778.1, from coordinate 33,083 downwards.
GAAGTCATGGTTAAGTAGCAGAAAATGGGGAAAAGTCGTGATTGTCTGGTATTCAGTCTATCAAAGCAAGTGAATAAAGGTAAAAATCTATATCCTAAACCCACATCAACAGCAAGGAGCTGCTCTCATCAGCTGGGGGGAGCAGGCTGTCGATGCATCTTGCCTGAGTTTGCTGCTGTTGTACACAGGGGTAAAACCTTGCACAGAGCAGCTTGCTACAGAATGGATGAGGAAAGACATCAAGGGAGTAAATAAAAGACGAGAGGAAAAGATCTGCACTTGTACAAAACCATGAAGAGTACTTAAAGAAAAAAGTTAAAACTTCATTTACAAAGAGCTCTCCTGACTTCTGTCATAAAATGTTCCAAAACAATCTCATGACTCAATTCCTGCAGCCATCGAAGTAGGAAGAATTATATAAGATCTTCACTGTTTGCTTTATTTTATGCTTAACTCATATTCTCAATGATTCATTATCAAGATTTGTCAGGATTAATTAAGCAGAGAGCCAGCTGTGATAGCTTTGGGTACCACAGCACCGTCCTGGGTGGGGATTCCATGGAATTGCTGCTCCTGGAGAATCAGGGAATAGCAGCCACTGTTGAGTGCTTTGGGCTGACTGGGCTGGGCTGGGCTGATCCAAACAGGAGTGCATTCAGTGCCTAGATTCCTTTTTAGCCTGAACTGGAGTTTCCTGCAACTCTCCAATACAGCAAACAAACAGCAACATCTATGAAATTCCCAGGATGATTTTCTTTTTGTGGTAAAAGCGACCTCTCTTCAGTTCAACAAACACCATTAAATTCCCAAAATTCCACGGTTGGATGGTCAGGAAGGTGTGAAAGGGAAAACACGTGGTTATGTAAGGTGTCCCTGCCCATGGCAGAGGGGTGGCGATGATCTTTTAAGTCTCTTCCATCCCAAACCAGTCTGGGATTCCATGATTCTGTGACTTTGTCTCCAGGATTTTAATGAAGGTATCAACCATCCAGTGGGCTCAAGAACTCTGGAAGTTTCCAAACCAAACCTTTCTGAGCCATATTTGATGCAGGCAGAGTCATCCCTCCAGAATCCAGGTGCTGTGGTGCACACCCTGCTATGAAAAAAAGAAATTCAAGAGTAATGATTTCTGGGCAGCAATGGCAAAGCATCAGGGGCTCATTTCCCATTTCCAGGGCTGTGAGCCAGGTGGCTCCAAGGGTGCTCCAGCTTTGTCCATCCCGATGAGTTCCTCTTTGCCCTGGTGGAATGCAGGGCAGTGCAAGCAGCCCACAAACAATCCCATCTTGGTTCAGCCAGTGCTGTGCTCTGCAGGGTGGATGGTCTTTCCAAGGAGGCACTGGGCTGTTTCAGGGACATCTCATCCCAGGGCTGGCAGGAGGACAATGCCTGAAGCCTCACAAGGGTGTGCTGTGTGTCCTTCTCCCCTGAAGGGGACCAAATGCCATGCCCTGATCAGGAGTACAGATATCACCAGTTAAAGGTATTTTGCAGAAAAATATAAAGCATTTTCTGTGCGAATTCTTTGGGGGAAAAAAATCTGTCAAATATTTTTAAAGTGTTTTACTTACAATTTGTCGAAGCTGTAAAGGACAGAAAAGGGGCGCTCATGGCTGGGAGGGAAAAGCCTCTCAAGAGCATCCTGAGTGATTCCATCAGCTTTAATGCCACTTTGTCCCCTGGAGAAGTCCAGGCAGCACAGCCAGAAGGGGAGGAGGAGACCTGCCTGTGCTGGCTGGCTCCGTTTATTGTCTGACATTACAACACTATTATTATTTGGAGAAAGCTGTCTTATTTAATTATCCTGAATGTGCAAGTCCATCATTTTTAATTCAGCAGTGGAGGAAGATGTTCCAAGCGTTAAGCAAATCAAAATATTCTTCGTAAATAAGGAACTGAGGGAACAATAAGTGTTTGGAGGGAAGCAGGGATTGTTCCTGTGAGTGGCAGCGAGTTCAATAATTTGGCTGAAGTGCCTGTCTAATAGAGCTGCCTGCTTGAAAGATTTGTGATCTCCAAGGAACACTTGGGAAGTGTCTCCAGGGTAATTGATTGATCCATTCCTCTCCAATGCCTGGATGGCTCTCAGAGCCTGGACAGGTATTGATGAGGCTGCAGGGCTGGCAGGTTCCAAAGTGCTGCCACCCTCCTCTGTCCCCAGGCCGAGGTGACCACAGGGACCTGAGCTCCTGGTCAGCCAGATGGGATTGCTGACCCCACAGTGACTCTTGGGAGGGGCAAAAGCCTTCCTCCTCTGTCCTGATCTTCCCCTGGGGTGGGAATGGTGCTGCCAATGGTGGATTCCTTTCTCTAAGCACATGAATCCCAAAATCACTGAGGCTGAGATTCACATCGTCAATCCAAAGGTACACCTGGCACTGCCAAGTACAGACTGGATGTTTTGGTTTCCAAAATACATCAAGTTTGGCTTTAGAACTGGTGTTTAGAAAAATTCTGGTTTGATTCTGAATTCATTTGTGGTCATTTCCGAGACTATCTTGTTGATGGAGACAATTATGGTTTGAAAACTGAAACAACTCAATGAAGAGCCCAGGAGTTGTTGTCAGTGTTCTCCCCTGGTCATGCTGCAGGTTCTGTGTTTGTCTGGTGGTATTTGACATAAATAACCTGCGCTGGAATTACAATATTCACCATCTGGGCACTTGTAAAAGCTTAGGGTGTGGTTATTTTTTAAATTATTATTAAAAATTCCTTTTCCAGGATGCCGAGCTCCTCATCCACAGGGTAGGATAGAACAGAGAGTAATTTACACCACAAATCAGAGCAGTGGCACCTTCTGCCCGAGCTGCTCTCTTAGCACTGAGCTCCATGGAGGGACAGCTGCTTTGGTCTTCCATGAGGTTACAGCAGTGCTGCAACGGAGATATAGGCCCAGAGCATTTAGCACAACGTGTTCATTGCCATTTTTGCTTGGAAACAATCCATAATGTCTTGTAGATTTATTGATTTCATCTATTTTATAAATTATGGTCTATTTATAATTTTAATATATTTTAATATTTTATAATTCAATAAGCTACAAATACAAAAATAATGTTTCCCTTCCATAAATAAGGATCTAGCAAGGTATCTAAGCGACCATATCCTTGAAGGGAATTTGCTGTCCCCTGTCCTCCCTGGAAACCAGAGCCTCACTGACACCTTCTCTTTGTAAACAGCAGCAACAAAGCCCCGAGTTAAGGATCTGAGCTTTGCGCTGGCCTCTGCTCCAAAAATCCATTATTTTCTGAACACCAGATAAGCAGCAGCTCTGGCTGCTTCCCAAGCCTGACTTCACCCAACAAATTAATTGCTTGTACCACGTCCATTACAGTTGTCCAGGCTGACCTCTGCCTGTGCAGCAGCCTCTGCCACATCACTGCAAAGATTGTTTTATTCCTCCTTGCTGCTGCTCCATCGCTCCTTGGGCTGCTTCCCCTGGTTGGCAATAACAGGATTTTGTGTTTGCTCTGCCAGCTCTGCCCAGATAAAAGCAATGTTTAATTACCAGCAGCTCTGACAGGAGCTCCTCCTGCCATGGAGAAGGTGCCACACCCTGAAGGGTGCCAGCGATGAGTTTCCTTCCTTTCTGGCAAAGTCTTTGCTTATCCACCAGCAATTTGGCTGAATCCACACTCTTATTTGACAGGCGAGCTAAGGAATGGCTTTGAATATTCTCTTGGATGTGTTTAAGCAGTGTTTACTTCTAAACAAATTCTCCTGCTAAAAAGATCAGGCCTGGGTTGGGTTCATTGTTGTTGTTGCGTTTGGTTTATTTTTTTTGGTGAATTTTTGGTTTCTTCTGTGGTTTTTTGAGGGTTTTTTTGGGTGAAGGAGATCCCCACCGGGGGAGATGGATGGAGTGTGTCCCAGCAGTGTGAAGCCTCAGGAGACGGGAGGGAGCTGTGGGTGGACAGACCTGGGTGGGACTTTGGTTCGGGTTTAACTGTAATAGTGCATCAAAAGCCAGGGCTGCCCTCCCTGATGGGTCATTCTTCGGGTGAGACAAGCAGAACTGCTTCACTCTTAGCCCAGGAGCTCTCCAGCCATTGCAGGAGTGAGCACAGACAGATAAGGAATGAGTTCACTGGGAGCTCAGTGGGTGCTGGGAGAGCTTTGGCACACGAGTGACTCACTGAGGAGTGAAACACAAACGTCACATTGCACTGGCTGCCCCCATTTCCATGTGCTTCTGTCAACAGCCCATTAAAGACATCAAACGCTGCTTTGCTGCACCAACATCCCCTCCTGAGGATTGTGACATCCTCCTCCTTCAGGATTGTGGCTGCAGCTTTCCCGGGATCAGGAGCGTTGTAAGCAGAAACAGGGATGGCTCTGACAGTGGGGGAGCTCAGGCTGGAGGGGAAATGACTCAGTTTCCCTCAGGAACTGCCTGTTGAATGCTCTGAGTGTGGCTGTGGTGGTGGGAAGGGAGGAATTCCTGAGCTGCAGTGGGACGGGCTGTGGCTCAGCACAGCTGTGACACACTCACTGCTGCCTTTATTCAGTGCTGCCTCACTCCAGGTATTCAGCACTGAAATCACGGAATGACACAATCATTTGGGTGGAAAAGCCACCTTTCAGATCATCGAGTCCAATATTTGTTCCAAGGAAACACGGCAGTGAGAGATGCACGGGCTGTTATTATATGTGGTTGCCTGTCTGAGAGGCCAGATTGGGTGTAGGTAGCTCAGAGCACACAGGGGATGGAGCTCAGGTATGATGAGAGGGAGAGTATTGCCAATTTCAGGAGTTAAACTTAAAAGGCAGGAAATGGAACATGATAAACAGGTTTTTTTGGATGTCCAGTGCTCCTTGTTAGCACAGCAGCCAAGTCCTCAGCAGGAGTGGCAGAGGGACTGGGCACTTCTGTGGATAGCAGGAGGATCCAGAACAATGATTGCTGTATCAGTTTTTGTAATTAGAATAATCTTCCACGCTTCAGGGCTTAAAACAATAAAACCAGGAAGAGATTAAAGATATCTGCATAGTGCAGAACTCTGTCCTTTTCTTGTAATGCATCTGCTGCTAAGCCAAGAGAAGCTGCTGGGCTGGGCTGGCCCTGGGTCTGCCTTGATCATCCCTGTGCTCCTCAGGGAATCTGCTGTGGGATCTGGAGACTGATTCTTTAGGTGAACCAAGGTCTGAGGAAGAGCAGGATGAAGTCAAGAGCAGATGGATTTGCTGTGACTTTGAGAGGACAAAAGTTTATATGATTATATATGAATAACTGCAGATTTGCCCAAAGGAAAAAAAACCAATGCAAACCAGGAAGATTTCAAAATCAGGAGGTGATTTCCTGCAAAACAATGAGATTTATTAGAAAAAGTGGTTTATATCCACATCCTTTCTGAATTGGAGCACATAAGGCGAACTTGAGGCTCCAACCACCAGCAAGTCTGGGACAACTGGCAGGAGCTGCCCAGGGAGGTTTGCAGTCCCCATCCCTGCAGGTGTCCAAGGAAGGCCTGAAGGTGACACTCAGTGCTCTGGGCTGGGGACAAGGTGGGCATTGGGCACAGCTTGGAATCCATGGGCTGGGAGGGCTTTTCCAGCCTGAATCTGTGTGAGGTGTGGGCTGCCCAGGAAGGAGGAGCTGTGCTTTCAGCCACTGATGGACCAAACTGATGGACAACAAGGCCTGGGGAATGGCACAAGCTGAATCACAATACCCAAATGACAGTGAAATAATTTTTATGATGGTTTCAGTCCATGGAAATACTAAATTTTGGTCCCAAGCCCAAAAATTACAATTTCTAGTGGAGAACTCCAGCTGCTTTTATTGTTGTTTATGTTTGTTATTTCCTGGCCCTCCTGCAAAATCCTCTGAGCTGCCACGTCTGCCCAGGCCTGCTGCTGCTCTCCAAACATCCCCATTCCCCAGGGAATCTTCATTTGCCTGCTCTGGTTCTGGTGGTATTTGAATGGCACCACTTTGGAGTCCTGGCTTGCAGTAACTTCTGCCAAATACAAGTGGACTCGGAACCAGCGCCAAAGGAAAAAGCTGGAAAGTACGGTAAGGACATAATCTAAAAAACACAGATATTTTAAGGTGTTCAGATGGCTTAATAATTCCTGGAAGATGTGACAATAACCCCTGGCCACCTCCAGCTCTGTCAAGACCTGAGCAGCAGAGCCACTTGCTTGTGCCTGCCAGACTGGGAGCTCTGCAACACTTCAGGGCTGGCAGGTAAAGTCTGGCTGGGCCAAAACAGATCAAACCCATGGATTTTACTGATGCTTTTTACTGTCACAGCAGTAACAGTTGTGTTCCTGTGCCTTCATTCAAACACAACGGGCTGGAAATGAAGGGCTGGAGCCAGGCTGGGAGAGCTGGGGCTGTTCAGCTGGAGAAGGATCCAGAGAGATCTCAGAGGCACTTCCAGCGCCTAAAGAGCTCCAGGAGAGCTGGAGAGGGAGTTGGGACAAGGGATGCAGGGACAGGACAAAGGGAATGGCTTCCTACTGCCAGAGGGTAGGGATGAATGGGATATTGGGAAAGAATTCCTGGCTGGGAGGGTGGGCAGGCCCTGGCACAGAGTGCCCAGAGAAGCTGTGCTGCCCCTGGATCCCTGGCAGTGTCCAAGGCCAGGCTGGAATGGCCTTGGAGCAACCTGGGACAGTGGAAGGTGTCCCTGCCATGGCAGGGGTGGCACTGGATGAGCTCTAAGGTCCTTCCAACCGAAAGCACTCTGTGACTCTGTGACTGAGCACCCATGGGGTGCTGCTGCTCCAGAGTGCTTCAGGGGCCAAATACGAACAGCAGCTACATCTGGTCTGGTATTTATGAAGGAGGAATTAAAGACTGACTCCAAAAAATGTGCTCAGTCTGGTGGGAACATCTGAGAGGTGCATTCTGTGTTAGTCTTGAATTGGGAATGTGGCTGGGTATGGATTTGGTGGTCAGAAGGGAATGACAACAGGTGTTATTCCTTCAGGTGTCAGAGTTTTGGGGTGAAGGAAACAAAACCAGGATATTCCAGCATCCTCGAGACCTGGGTGTGCAAAAGAAAAATGGGTCTGGAGATCTTAAAATAGAACGAGATCAGCGGCATTACTTGGGGTTTGGGAGCACAGGGTTACATCCAAGCTGCTCCTCCTCCCCGGCTCCATCGGCACCCACCTCAGCGGGTGGAGGAGCTTGTTGCCATGCCACAGTCCGGACTGCTGCTGTGGATGCCCCGGGCTGGCTGGATGCTCCCCCTGTCCCCGGCTGTCCCCGAGCCCTGCGGTGGCACTGCCGGGCCCCGCGAGCGGGGGAGCCCGCGGCGCTGCGCTCCCCGCCGGGAGAGCGAGGCGGAGGAGGGCGATGCTGCTGCTGCTGCTGCTGCTGCTGCTGCTGCTGCTGCTCCGGTGGGGCTGAGCGAGCATCCCCCGCGCTGCGCCTTCGGCCGGCGCTCCCGAGCCGCGCTGCCCCGAGCCCGGATCCGGCTGCGGGGAGCGGGGAGCGGGGCCGCCCCGGTGCCCCCGAACCCAGCGCCGGCGGCTCCGGCTGCACCTGTAAAGAGCCATCCCCCGGCAGGGCGGGTGCAGGGGCCGTGACCACCGGGTTCTATCTCTATCGCCACCTCCATCCCCACCTCCATCCCCGTCCCCATCCCCATCCCATCCCATCCCATCCCATCCCATCCCATCCCATCCCACAGGCGCACTGCCTGGGTGACTGGGAGCCCTTTCAGCTGAAAGGCTGCCTGCAAATGTAGAGTGCTCTAATATTACACCCAGTGTAGCTCACTGTAAACTATCCGGGCAGGGAATGTGTTCCTTCTGCAGNGCATCACCATGGGCCGGCCGGGCAGGCTGCTGCGGCTGCTGGCGCTGCTGGAGCTGCCCTGCTGCCTGCTGGAGCTGCTGCTCGGGGAGGCGGCCCGCGGGCAGGAGATGTACGCGCCCCACTCCATCCGCCTGGAGGGGGACATCACCCTGGGCGGCCTCTTCCCCGTGCACGCCAAGGGCCAGCAGGGCTCCCCCTGCGGGGACATCAAGAAGGAGAACGGCATCCACAGGCTGGAGGCGATGCTCTACGCCCTGGACCAGATCAACAGCGACCCGGAGCTGCTGCCCAACGTGACGCTGGGCGCTCGCATTCTGGACACCTGCTCGCGGGACACCTACGCGCTGGAGCAGTCGCTCACCTTCGTGCAGGCGCTCATCCAGAAGGACACCTCCGACGTGAGGTGCACCAACGGCGAGCCGCCCGTGTTCGTCAAGCCGGAGAAAGTAGTTGGAGTGATCGGGGCGTCGGGAAGTTCCGTGTCCATTATGGTGGCCAACATCCTCCGGCTCTTCCAGGTAGGGCCGTTCGCGGCTCCCCTGTGCCTCTCCAGGTGCTCCATCCGCCTCCCTCCGGAGCGGCCGCTTCCCCTCCCCGCCGCCCTCCCCGTCTCCCTTCTCCACGGTGCGTGGCGCTTTCTGGATTTATCGCCCCATTTGCACGAAGCAGTCCCTGAGGGAAAGGAGGAAAAAAAAAATAGAAAAGGAAGAGAAGACGCGCCGGCTGCGTCTCGTTCGTTAGCGAGAGCCATGGCTCGGCGGGGATGGATGCGGGCGCAGGGCATCCCAGCGGGGCTCGGCCGGGACAGCTCCGCGCACGCAATGCCGGCCGTGCGGACAGGGCTGGCGAGGCGGCCCGGGGGTCGGGGAAGGGGCGGGAGAGGGTCAGGAGGGGCTTTGTCCGGCGGAGCCGGGGCCGTGCGGGGCAGCCCCAGCAGCCAGCCCTGCCCGGCTCGGCTCCCGGCTCCCTCCCGAGCCCGGCCGGCCGGAGCGAGGAACCGGGGGCGGCTGCAGCCCGGGAGCGCCGCTCCGCGCAGCCCCAGGCGCCGGGAGGAACCGAGGGATGAGCAGAGCAGGAGGATTAGAGAACCGTGTGCGTGTGTGTGTGTGCGGGGGAGATGCGCTGCAGCGCCTGCCCGCTCTCCCCCTCCCCGTCTCTCCCCCGGCTGCGCTGCCATCGCGCCCCTCTCGCCCCCGGCGCTGAGCCTCGCTGGGTGTCGTGGCACGGAGACTTGTCACCCCCTGCATCCCTCTGCCCCAGCTCCGTGAGAGGCCATCCGCCCGGCCCCGAGCAGGCTCCGGTGCCCCCGGGGGCGGGGGTGTCCCCGGGGGTGGCATGTCCCCCCGGGGCGCTGCTGCAGCCGCCGGGCCCCGCAGCGAGCGCCGGCTGCTCCTCGGCAGCGATCGCGGGCGCGGTGACGGTGACAGAAGCGCCACCAGATGCATCGTGAGCAGCGGAGTTCCTCGCTCCCTGTCCTACGCCTTCGCATGCGGAAGGTGGTGGAGGGATTTTTTTATTTTTGTGCAGCGGGCGGAGAGATCCCCCGCTTTTCCCAGCTGGAAACTTGTGAGGTTTTCACGGCAAATCCGCTCGGTGCTGGCAGCAGCCGCCGAGCCTCCTCATTCCCATCTGGCTGCCGGTGCCATCTCCGGCCGCTGCATCCGAGGCGAGCGGGGCGATGCCACCCCCCGCTCCGCGCTGCCCTCGCTGTGCCAGGCCGGGCTCTCCCTGCCCGTTTGCCTCAGAGAGCACCGAGGAGCTGCTCCGGGCTCTCCCTGACCGTTTTCCTCAGAGAGCACCGAGGAGCGGCTCCTTTGCCTCGCTCGCCTCCCCCTCTCGGCGGGTTCACACGCATCGCTGGCGGATCCAGCGCTGTGCTGAATCTCGCATAATTTCTGTGGCTTCGCCGTGCGGGTCCTGTTCGGCAGCGCCGCCCCCGTGAGCGCAGCCCCGCTCGGTGCCCCTCTCCGTGTCCCGCTCCGTGCCCCTCTCCTGCTCGCTCGGTGCTCCCGGGCTGCTCCCGGCTGGGCTCTGCTCCGCTGAGCCCGGCAGCTCGGAGGCACAGCAGCGCTGCCGAAGTTGCTCTCCAGCCCTGGCTCAGCACCGCTCGGGGCTCCACCAGCCGGGAGGGTGCAGTGGGGCAGCTCGTTCACTCCAGGGCTCATCGCGCAGCAAATCCTGGGCACTCCCCGCCGACATCCAGTCCAGAAGGGAATCTCAGGCGCAAGGAGCCTTTTGGACAATGCCACGATACCTGCAAAGTCTTTGGTGATACATTACGTAATGGACTTTGCAGAAAATAAGATGTTTGGACAGTTTCTCCATGTAGAGATATTTATATGAACTAAATGTTTTAATATGTTGTGACTAAGCATCTGTTCAAAATAGGAATTTAACCAAATCACCCAGAAAGCAGGAACTGGCCCATACTGAGGGATTTCACTGAGTATATATTTTACAGCTGGGATCAGCCGCCTTGAAGCACATCTTTCATGCCGTAAAACTGTTCCCCATTGTTCCTCTCCTCCTTCAAAACACAGCTCAGAACATGCTCAGCCAAAGAGAAATAGAGAAGAACTATTTTAGGAGGAGAACTGGACCTGTTCAACAACTAAGTGCCATTGTGTGTGGGTGGCTGAGAAGCTCTAAGTTAGTGGAAAGAAGAAAATCAAGTACCGATCACAAAAAAATCTTCTTCACCTCAGTAGTCTCTGAAATTCCTGAGTGTAGCAGCCAGCTTGTGTCTCAGGGGTCGCTGTGGGTTGTACTGCTGGGGCAGTGAGGTAAGGGGTGGGCGGGTGGCTCTTGAACACTTATTTTCATGCCCAAATTGGCTTTCCCCTCACATCTGGTAGATAAAAGCTTTTTCCATCTGTGGAGGCTCCTGCAAAGAAATCTTGCTGGTGTTTCTGTTTCTCTGACATATCTTGGAAGAGAAGTATTTGTGCTCTGCCTTAATATGGGGAGAAATATATATATGTGTATATATATATATATATATAAAACCCATCCAGAGCACAGCGGGGCTTCCTCTACCAGCTCCTGGTGCTTCAGGCACTTCCTCCCCAGGAGGGGCAAAAGACCCAGGCTGTTCATCTTCCTCTCTGCATGGGAGGCTCTGTTATCTCTCCCTGCAGCTCCCCCGTTCCCAGTGCAGCACGGAGGGCTGGGAGCATCGGCAGCTAAAGCCAACAGGTGGATCAGCAGGGAATGGCAGTGCCAGGGTCCTCTGGCCGGAATTCATCCATGTAATTAGTGCTGGAGGTTCTGTAGGAGCTTTCCTGGGGTGAAAAAATGGTGGGAGTGATCTCCGTGACACTGGGGGTTTTGCTGTGTGATCAGAAACCCTCCCCTGCCTCTGTCCCTCTCTTCTCACTTCTCCCTGAATTACTGCTCGGATAAAAGGGGATGGGAATAGTTGGGCTGGGCAGATTCCTCCAGGAGTGTGGGGAAATCACAGATATTCAGCATCCCAGCTGCTGCTGGAGCCCAGGGAAGCTGTAAAACCCTGGCCAGCCTTTCTCCAGCTGCAGGGTTTGTGCTGAGGGAGCCAAGCTGAGACTTTGGGGTGCTCCCTGCTCCTGCTGGGTCCCACAGGAGTTCACCCCGAGCTGTGTGCAGCAGGGCTGGATGAGTGCCCAGGAGCTCTCCAGCTTGGCCATGGCTTCCCTTGGGAGGGGTCGAGCCAGGAGAAAGTCTTTATTTTCCATCTGTGTTCTTTACCTTCAGCCATGCAGCAGGGTGAGTGCCCTGGCAGCACCCAAAAACTCTGACTGCACCCCTCGGGCTCTATCCCATCCCCATCCATCCCCTCCCAGCAGGAATATGGGGAGCAGGGCAGCTGGCTGTGCTGCAGCACTCGGATCAGTGCTCCAGGACATGGCTGAGCACCAACATCCAAGTGTGTCGAAGACAGGACGTGTTTAGAACACAATTCTATCAGTGCACACCAGTAAATGGCGGCCTGGTCATAAATTAAATATGTCTCCTAAAAATAACACTGAAATAATTTGGAAAGCTGCTTCCAAATGCACCAGGGAGTTCAGGCAGGATGGTTTTAGGCTGCTGGTTTTGCTTTGGAAAAAAATGCTGTTCCTTTGCGGGGTCGTTGCTTTCCTTACAAATGGAACTCCATGAAAATTGAGTAACTGTGCTGAGAAAACATTGCCAGGTTATTTAATATTTTCTGGGTGTAGAACCATACAATATGGGGAATATCAGCACCCTGATTTCTTTTTTTTTTAATGCTGGAAATCTAATTTTTGTGCTCCCTTAGGACTCCAGGCTTCTCATGACAAGCTTTAATAATAAATCACTGCTCCAGGTTTGTGTCCTCGGTGGATGCAATTTGAAGGAATCAATCAAGAATAATTCTGTTCTTGTCCAAATTGCTGTGGGATTTTATCAGGGGTGGCTCTTGTGGCCCAAGGGGTGCTGTTCCCGAGCTCCTCCAGGGCACTTTTCAGCAAAGTGGGCTAAAGGAGATTGGGAGTGTAAATTGGAACATCCCTGATCTCCCGGGGGGTTGTTGGCTGCATTTCCTTCCTGCCGAAGAAGGAAGATGACAGTTGCAGTCCTACCTTCTGCTCTAGACACAGTAATCACAAAAATGAGATTATTTGGAAAGGAAGGGAGCTTGAAAGTGCAGCTCTGAGTTGGATGCTGCTCTTTTCATGGAAAATGCACTCACTTTTCCCAGGCCCTCTGGGGGAGGCTGGATCTCCCGGATTGTTGGGATTGCTGGGATTGGGATGAAGGGAGGGAGCACTGGAGTCTCCTCCTGCCAGGAATGCCCCTCAGAAGGGCAGGGCTGAGTGGGAATGGCTGTACAGAACCATGGTGATCCCAAGCTTCCAAGAGATCCTTTGGAAGTGTTTGGTTTTTAAGGAATTCCACGCTGCCGGTCTGACCAGCTTCTAGAAACTCCTGGAATTCCCAGGAAAATGTCTGCAGACTGGTTGTGCCTCCCTCTCTGCTGTCAGGTTGAGTTTCCTGCGGGAATGTGGGATCTGGACCGTTCCATGGGATGGAATTTCCATTCCAAAGGCACCTGTTGAGCTCCTCCTGCTGACCTTGCCCTGCTGAGATGCTGAGGAGGTTTAATTGATGGAAATACCTGAGTTCTCACCGGGGCTTGGGAAGAAAACTTCCACACTTCAGCAATATTTTTGTCTGGATGCTGATTTAGTGTAAATTCCTGACCTGATTGTTGCATTTTCCTCTCCTCACTTCAAACAAGACAGTAGTTTTTAGGCAGTGGAGTAATGATTCATTCTAGAAAAAACATTTCAGGAGAACTCCACGTTTTCCAGTTTCTCACAGAGAGAGCGAAACAAAAACTGAAAATAGGAAACAGCAAACATGAATTCTTTGCCTCTTCTCACAAAAAAGGGGGTTTTGTGTTCCTTAAGAAACTTCCATTTCAGCCGCGTCTCAGTGTTTGTCCTTGTTGGTAGTGAGGTCCCTGAGGTGTGGCAGCAGCACCCTGAGCCACGTATCTGTGCTGTGCTGAACTGGGAGGCTGCACTGGAGAGATGTGCAATCCGATTTTTCCTCTATAAATAAAGGGCCAGGAAAATCCTCACTTCAAGAATTCCACGTGGGGAGTCACTGATGGGATGGCAGAGGTGCTGGGAATGTATTTTTCTGGAACGCTGTGTTTCGGAGGTAAAATTTATTTTGTTGACAAGGCCAAATTCAATTTTAGCAATAGTCGTGGCTCTTAATCTGTTTTCCAGTGTCTCTCCTGAGACAGAGGCGAGTGCAGAGGGTGATTTGGAAGGAGGCTGGTTCTCCAGGAGGGGGATGCTCGTCCAGGGAGAGCGACAGGGCAGAGGGATCAGGGGTAACTGGGGCTGGCACAAGGCAGGCAGGAGCAGGCAGAGCAGACATTCAGCAAGTTCACTTGTGCAGCTCCCAATTTACTCTTTGAAACAAAATAAGGTGACCTCTCTGGAATGACAAATGGAGGGATCATTTCGAGGCATTAATTTTTATGAAAGAATTATTGATCTGCTTTGGAATCTCATAACAGTAATACTACAAAACTACATGTACTCTGTTCCATATTTTATTCTATTAAATGAGTTTTGCTCGGAGGCATTAAAACCATGCAGCACAATATTCTGTTTCATAAGATCAGATGTTGTTATTTCTATTTATAGTCCTATTCAAGTTAATCTCAATGAGTGACAATGCTGACTGTCCCAGACGTTGGACTATGATGAATTTTATCATAATATTGGGAGATACGAAGCATGTAATTAAGGCTGTTTGGAGAGCATGGAATCCAATATAGTCAGGTCATTAGTGTGGTGGAGAGAGCGCCCAGGCAGAGAGAAATCTGAAGGAGAACGAGGATTTCTAGAGCTTTGCTTGTTACTGATGATTCATGAGGTCCTACCAGGCCTTCTGCTGAAGGCACTGGAGTTGTCCTGAGCCATCACTAAGGTAATGGGAGTAAATGTAAATAGGAATAAAGCCTGCTCCTGTTCTGGAGATCTCCCCTTCCCAGGCCCTGTGCTGCCCAGGGTGGTGCAGGTCCAGTGTTTTCGCATTCAGGGCATGTCCAACAGCTCTATTTTGGTCTGGTTTTTGGGAAGAGGATTGCCTGAGGTGTGGAGGTGGAAGGGAGGGTTTGGAGCAGTCGTAGGTCAGAAGGTTTCATCCTGATGATGGTTGTGCTCAATGCCTCTGAGCATGGCTGTGCATGTGGGTGTTTTATATAAAAATAGATCTCGAGATACAAAAATATTACTGATGGTAGATATTTACGTTGTAAATGTGAGCTGTAAAAGGTCTTGCTGAGGCCATGGGCAGGAAGGGGAGAGCAGAGTGCAGTGTAGGGCTGTGCTGCTGGGGACAGGAGGGAGCACCTCTGTGTCCCTGTGTGACAGCCCTGTCACCTCCCTGTTTGCCTTTCCCATCCTGCTTGTCTCACATCGCGGTGATGTCAGGGCTCAGAAGAATCAATGATGCGTGATAAACAGAGAAAAGAAGAGTTTTAGGAGTACTGAGCCACCTCAGAGGCTTTAGCAGCTGCAGCAACAGGTTGTGTTGGGCTCGGCTGCTCCTGTGTGGGGAGTGAGAGAAGGGAGGAGAGGCAGAAAAAGTGCTGGGAAACAGGGCAGAGTGGGGAGAGCTGAGCACAGGGCTGGAGCAGGGAGGGGATGCTCTGGGAGAGCTGAGCACAGGGCTGGAGCAGGGAGGGGATGCTCTGATGCTCTTGGGGCAGCTCTCCCTCTGGCACAGAGGAGCCTCAGGTCACCCCTGGCAGCAGCAGCACCCGGCTGGGCACAGGACAGGGCTGTGGTGGCTCTTCCCTCCGGGCAGCTCCTGCCCTGCCCTGCCCAGAGGCTGCTCAGGGACCGAGGGCAGTGCCAGGGGCTGAGAGGTCCCTGTGCAGCCCCAGGGGTGCCAGGCAGTCCAGGGCAGGCTGGCACAGTGCCCTGCTGAGCTCCGTGCCGCTGCCAGGTCAGAAGAGGCTGCTCCGGAGCTGCCTGGTGTGATCCTGGCTCTCCCTCACATCTTGCTCGTGCATCTTACAGCTGTTGGAGCTTTTCACTCGCTGCTAAAACAACTGCTGACAAAGGCAAAACCTCGGGCTGGAGTTGTCCTGGAAAATGACTCAGCCCAGGTTCCCTCAGGTGGGTTGACACAAGCGTGGCTCTCAGCTCTGTGCCAGAGCTGTCCCTGTCCCGAGGTGCCACAGGGATGCACGGAGTGCCAGCAGTGCCCCAGAGCTGTGGGCTCTGCCCAGGGAGTGCAGGGCTGCTGCAGCCCTCGGGGACCTCAGCCTGCTGGCACTGGAGCTGTAAAGGTCCTGTTGAGGTCCTGAGGTGTTCAGGTGTGAAGCAGGTGCCACTGGCACATTCCCACCCACCGGGAATGAGGGAAAGGTGAGGATGATGTGACCACAGGGGCTTGTAGGGTGAGCAGCACAAGCCATCCCCTGCCCCTGACCCCAGTCCCAGTGACAGCAGGGCTGCAGTGACAGTGACAGTGACAGTGCTGATCCCTGCAGGTGGCTCTGCAGCAGCCGTTGATGCTGTCCTGCACAAAGGCTCTGATCCTGACCTCCCCTGGCTCAGAGTCCATGAGCAAACAGGGCAGCAGAGGGAAGGTTGGGCAGGATGGAGCAGCTCCTGTCTCAGCACGACATTCCAGTGTCTCCTTGGACGTGCAGCAGCGCCTGGGGTTGGTGGGAAGGCAGCAAGCCGGGCAGGGAGCTGCCTCATTCCCTTGGGCATTTTCAGGCCCCTTTATTCCTGCTGCCATCCCCTCCTCCTTGGACCCTGCCAGGGATCCAGGGGCACCACAGCTGCTCTGACCCCTGTGCCTCCCAAACCCCCTGGGTGTCACCTCTGGAGCCAGGCTGGTCCTAGCAGATGCCTAAGCTCTCCTGTGAACTTTTCTGAGGAAATTTTCTAAAGCCTTCAGGAAAGAATGGGTTTTTCCCCTCTGAATACTCAGCTTTTATCCTCTTTGCTGGAAGTTCTCCTGGTTTGTTCTGGCTCTATTTTCACAGCAGGCTTTGAGGCTTGAGTGTAACACAAAATGCAGTAGGGGTGTTCCTAAAACGAGACTTTTGCTCTCCCTTTGATACTCAGAAATAGATCCAAAGAGCAGAGGTTTGCAGTGCTTTAGGGGGAGATATTTATCCCCAAGATGAACATGCACTGGGGTGGGACTGGTGGAACTGCAGCTCTGCCTGAGCCAGGTTGGAGGTGTCAGCCCACATTTCCAGTGCTCTGGGCAGGTATTTTAAAATTTTATTATTTTTTAATATTAATTAAAAAAAAAATTTAATTCTGTCTGATCCCAGTGGTGCATTTCCAGTCTGAACTNCCCTCTGAATACTCAGCTTTTATCCTCTTTGCTGGAAGTTCTCCTGGTTTGTTCTGGCTCTATTTTCACAGCAGGCTTTGAGGCTTGAGTGTAACACAAAATGCAGTAGGGGTGTTCCTAAAACGAGACTTTTGCTCTCCCTTTGATACTCAGAAATAGATCCAAAGAGCAGAGGTTTGCAGTGCTTTAGGGGGAGATATTTATCTCCAAGATGAACATGCACTGGGGTGGGACTGGTGGAACTGCAGCTCTGCCTGAGCCAGGTTGGAGGTGTCAGCCCACATTTCCAGTGCTCTGGGCAGGTATTTTAAAATTTTTATTATTTTTTAATATTAATTTTAAAAAAAAAAATTAATTCTGTCTGATCCCAGTGGTGCATTTCCGATCTGAACTACCTGTGTTCAGAATCAACCCCACAAAAATCCCACAAGTTTGCTTCCACAATAGCCTTGCTTTATTGAATCAAAGATTTTCCAAGTTCAGAAAACAGTAAAATCCAAATTCTCCCTATTCAGTATCTCTGATGACAAGGACAGAGGGATCTGTGTTCCTCCATTTTCCCAGGTGGAAATGCCTAGCTTTGGTTCCTTGCAAGTTTGTTTTCTCTCCTGCTATTTTAGGATTTGTGTAGAGCAAAACAAGCTCATACACCACAGATTTCCTAATAAACTGCTTATTTCAGAAATATTTTAATATTGGCAATTATGCATCCAGCAGGACGGAGATTTTTTTCTGGGACCCCTCTGTGCACCCCTGGTTTATGGGGCCACCAACATGACACCAATTCTCTTCCAAAATAAATTTTTAGTTGTGCTTTGTGATCAGTCAGAGCTTTTTAAATACAAATTTATCTTTAGCCATCGTGAGAGAAGCCTGGATCAGTCAGTGTTGGAAGTTCATGGCCAAAGAAGGTTTGGCTTGGCTGATTCCTGGTGTCAGGGGATATGGTTTGGTGTCCTGGACAGTATTTTGGGGTTGAGAAGCACCTCTGCTGGATACCCACAGCCTGGTGTAGTTGTTTCCCACGTTGATCCCATCGAAGTGGAGTCCTAATGGATAGGATCAAGGCCAAACTCCGTTTAATAAAAATGGCAGGAATAACTGCAAAAATAAAGACAAACTGTCAGCTCCCATTTGGCAGGAAGTTGTTATTTTTCGCAAGAATGAAATCCAGCACTAGCAGGGATGGTTTAGTGACTTTTAAAGCAGGTAATTTTGTTGCAGGGCTTGAATGCACAGAAATTATATTGACAATAAAAATTAATTAAATGACTTTCTGTAGGTTTGTAGTTTTTCTACCTGACAGCAGTGCAGAGAATCTCCGAGTAACTGGATGATCCTTAAGGTTCTTTCCAACCCAACCCGTTCTGTGGATGATGATGATGGTGTGAAGGAAATTATCTTTTTGAGACCTGTGGCTACAGTGGAGGATTTTCAAATGAGGAGAAGAGGTTTTGATGCCCCAGAAAGCCTTGGACAACTGGAATGGACAACTGAAGGGAGGTTTGGAGTTCCCATCCCTGGAGGTGCCCAAGGAATTCCTGGCTGTGGCACTCAGAGCTCTGGCTGGGGACAAGGTGGGCATTGGCACAGCTTGGATTTGGTGATCCTGGAGGGTTTTTCTAGCCTCAGTGATGCTGGGATTGTGTGAACTGCCTGTCCAGTGCCTGACAACACCTCCTGCAGCAGAATGCTGGTGTCCAGGTGAAGGATTTTGTACTTTGCTGCATTTTGGGAGATGACACACACAAAAAGGAATTTTCCATCTGCCTGCCGTGCCCAGGGTGGCAGCAGCCCTGAGGGAGTGACAGCTCGTTTGCTCCTGTTTAGCTCAACTGGAAATAAAGGTGGAAGTGAGGAGTGGCCTGGGTTTTTCCAGCCCAGGGCAGCTGCACGAGTCCTTCATGACACACCAGGACTCCCAACACCTCCACGGGAAACAGGAGCAGAGCAGAGCTTTTGCAGTCCCTGGAAAAGCCACTTGCCTTCTTCAGGAATATTTTAGAGACATGGTAAACTGTGAAGAGCATTAAATCCATGAAGAAATGAAATAAATCACAAATACAATTTTTCTCACCTGTGAAAAATGTATTTTGCTGGAGAATCGAATTGTTGTTTAAAAAAAGCCTCCCACCCCTGTGCTTATTTTCTCAGGAACAATCTCCATACATTTCAGAGGAGAATAAAATAACTCTGAGCACAGAAGCACCGAGGAATGGGGCTGAGAATTGATCTGTAAAATGTCCTGCTTGAGCCCAGCCAGGCTTGTGCTGCTCCATCTGGCAGGGAGGTGCTGGTGGTTCCTCCTCAGCTGTGCCTCCCCTGGCTCTGCTGGGGAATGTGGGCATGGAAACACAGCCGGGGGGGCTTGCACCTCTGCTGGAGCCCTCAGCTGCACATTTCAGCATTCAGGGACTCTTTCCTGATGATCAGAACCCAGGGCCATTCCTTCTAATCGTGGAATCACTGGGCTTGGAAAAGACCTCCAGGATCAAGTGCAGCCTTTGGGGTGGAGCTGGGGCTCTTCTGACCCCTGACACTCGTGTGTCAGCTAGGACAGACTGCAGCAGGAGCTGAGATGTTTCTAAAGCAGGGGAAAAGCGACAGCAGTTTATTGAAAATACCAACATTTCCTTGGGGCAAACTGCTTTGTGCACCTCAGTGCAGCAAATGATGGCACAGATTGCAGGCAATGCTTCATTGAGAAATATTCCTTTGGTTTGCTTTTTGCTGCTTTTTCATGATGAATTTTTTAGCAAGCAATGTGTGTTTCTCCCTCTTGGCAGAGAAGCTGTGGTGCCCCTGGATCCCTGGCAGTGTCCCAGGCCAGGCTGGACAGGGCTTGGGACAGTGGAAGGTGTCCCTGCCAGGGCTGGGTGGCACTGGGTGGGATTTAAGGTCCTCCCAACCCAAGCCACTCCACAATCCTGTGAGCCAGAGGCTGCCATGCTGAGCACAGGGAAGGGACATGTTGGGGTAAGTGACAGCCTGTCACTGCACAGAACAAAACACTCTCAGGAGCTACAGCAGTTTTAAAAATAGAAAGCACGGAGCAAATGGCCTGGCAGGGAGAGGCAGCGCTGGGGAGATGGAATTGGTCCTAATGGGCTCAGGCTGTGCTGGGGATGGAGGGCTGCAGCTGCAGGTGGGAGCACAGCGACTGCTCTCTCCTGTGGCCCTCAGCAAGGTTATTTTTATCCTTAATTTGGACACTGAACTTGCCCAGGCTTGTTTGGGTGCTGTGAGGGGCTGCTGGTGCTGGGTGCTGCTTCTCCTGCAGGGTGCTGGGGAACCAATGCAAACCAGGGCTGCTCTGGGACTGATTTTATATTGCAAAATCTCATATCCCATGAAATCTGTCAGGCCTGGATGAGAAAATGCTGATGAGATAATACCTGCTTGCAGAAAGCAGTGCATGGTCTGACTCCTGCCTGCAGCAGGGGAGTGCTTGGTGTCATCCCAGGGAAGCAGAAATTTGATTTTTATCTGATTTTTATCCCACTCCTTGCTCTCGGTCCCATGAGCTTCCCAAATGAATCCCAGCAGCCCCATGGACCCTGCAGGTGCCCAGTGCCCTCCCAGTGCCCAGGGCTGTGCAGGAGCTCCAGGGGCAGCAGGGTTTGACTGTTTGACTCTGCCTGTGCTCAGCTCCTGCAGCCTCTCAGACTTGGCAGGTTCATGGTCAGAGCAGCAAAACAAGGTAAATTTTTTTTTTTTTTTTTTTTTTTTTTTGGCTTTCCAGGTTATCTTTTCACCCTCATCTTTCTCCCAGGGCTCACATAAATCAAGCAGAATGTGGTACAACTGGAATCTGCTTTCCTTAGCAGTTGGCAGAGCGGTGTCTGTGCTGTTGAACCTGAATCACTGGCAGATGCCAAACCCACAAAGCCCTTCTGATTCTCCAGCCATGCTGCTCATCCTCATTTCAGCACCACAGATACAGGGAATATATTTGGAAGGCATCGTTTAGGATTTTTGACTATGAAATCCTCCCTGTCGTAGAAATCAGGTCTAACTCAGCAGAATTTGTGTGTTCTGTATAAATCCTTCACCATGAGGACTGTCCTGAGGATTTGGGTCGGGAAAGATGACCAGAAAGGGTTTGACCTCAAGCAGGTCTTCCACCTGGCAATAGAACAGTAAAAAAGCCCCCCACCCTGATAGAAAAAACACTTAAAAATACAAATTTCTTAGAACCTTGCAGACATTGACCTCCTCAAATCCCCAAACCAGAAACCTATGGTTGAACAGTGATTTTAATGAGACTGGCTGCAGGAGCTGGGATTATTAAATGTTGTGCAAATCCAATGGCTACAGCAGTACAATGTGCTCTGAGATGCTCAGGACATTTCCCCTTCCTTTCTCCAGTTGAGGAGAGAGCCCAAGCTTGTAACCCATATATTTTATAGGCATTTTTTAAACTTTCATTCATTTTGACACTTTGAGAAGTGAAGGGAGACACGTTAAAAGCAAAGAGGTCTCCTGCTCTCTGATGTAAAAATACTCATTAGCACAAGAAGCTGAAGAATAAAATCTGAACTGATACAAAGCAATGCTCGTGTGCTGTATGGAGTGAAGTGTAAATAATTCCCTGGCTGGAGCCAATCCTGATCTCAGCCTGGGGCTGTGCATCCATCCTGGGGCTGCTTTGGCACTTCCCAGCTCCCTCCTGGCTTTGTTCCCTGATCCAGGGCTTTGCCTGGTTATTCTGGCACCCCAAGTGTTGATCCTCCTCACAGAGTTTGACATCCTCTCCGTGCATTAATTCCTCCCTGGCATTGTGGTGATAAGGTATTGATGAGAAAACTTGGGAGATTAAGGCTGGAGTTGAGCGAGGGAGGAGCAGCTTTAATGAATGTGTTCTCCTGGCTGTGTGTGTCAGTTTGTCTACTCTCGATGAACCTCGTTAGAAGGACATTAGGGAGAGGTGATGCTGGACTTGTTGGAAAAGCAGGGAGGCTCTGGGAGGCTCTGGGGTGCATCAGGAGCAGAGCCAGGTCTGGCAGAGGGATTTGCATCCCAGAATGGCCCGGGAGGCACTGGATCTCCCCCAGTGAAACCCAAACTGAGCCCAGCCAGGGAAGCTTCCCCACTTTTCCCATTTTATTGACTCTCCAATTGCCCTAATGTGACTCCACATCTAAGTTTTCTCATCTCTCCCACCCATGATTTTTTCTTTAGCTTTTCTCAAAGTTGATTTTTTTCCCCATGCACTGTTCTCACACATGGTTCTTTACATTAACAATTTGGAGACGACAGTTCTTCTATATCTTTTTTAAAATGTTCCCTGGGGAATTATGCTTCAAACAGGGAAATTGTATGTTTCATTATCAAAAAGGTTTCAGGCTTTATCAGAGTCTTTTTGTTATAGTTGTCATGGAGGTTTTTATTATTATTGTTAAATTGAATAATGGGGAGGAACCTGTTCTTAAGCCTTTGCACAAGAACTAAAATTTAAATCCAGATAAATCTGCTCTGTTTGTAAAAGTGACTTTTTAAGGTTAACTGCATTTAGTTCCAATCATTGGAAGTGCAGCTTTGTTACTTTATCTGAATTAGATAGCAAGGGGTTTTGCAGCTGTAATAAGGGAAGATTGAACTTGACTTTTAAATGCAGATTGAATATCTGGGAGTTATTTTTCAGGGCCTGATTTCTTGGTAATCACAAGAAACCCTCCATGAGACTTTGCAGGGCTGCAGGAGCTCAGCAGGGCTGGAGCCTTTTGGAAGTGCCATGGAAAGAGGGCTCGGAACCATGGAATGGTTTGGCTTGGAAGGACATTAAATCCCATCCAGTGCCACCCCTGCCATGGCAGGGGACCTTCCACTGTCCCAGGCTGCTCCAAACCCTGTCCAGCCTGGCCTTGGACACTGCCAGGGATCCAGGGGCACCACAGCTTCGAGCAGAGCTGGAGGTGGATTTTGTTTGTAGGAAGCACTGAATTCTCCCATTTGGGTGGGACTGAGATGTCCCCAGCAGGAGCAGGCCAGGATGTCCCCATATCCCAGCCCTTAGCAGGGACAGGCTGAGCCCATGGCACTGGTGCTGCTCATTGTCCAGGAATTGGTGTTTGACCCAGGGAATTGTGGATTCCTTCCTCTGGCTGTTGAGGAGCAGAAAGGCCTTGCAAGGTGAGATCCTTGCTGCACTTGGGAAATCCTCGCTCACTTCTGTTCCTTTGGCTAACTAGGAAAGCATTCTGGGAATGACTCAGCTGAACTGGAGGTGACAAACAAGTTCCAGAATTGTAAAACAATTATCAGAACAATCAGTGCTCACCGTGGGGCTGTGGTTGGTCACACCTGATGTTCCTATCTGGTCTGTGGTGTTGGTTAAACACATTTGTGCATCACAAGGATGGAAACTCAGAACAAACTAACAGTTTAAGAACCTGGATTTTTGCAATAAAGCATCTTCACCACACCATGGTGGAGATCCTGTGTTTAACACTCTAGCTGGCTGCTCCAGAGCATCCTCCCCTGCATCCCATGCTCCCAGGGAGGCTCTGGAGCAGCCAGGCTGGCAGCAGCCCTGCCCTGGAGATGTGCTGATTGTCATTCTGCATGAAGCCACTGTTACTCAGAGCCATCAAACATCCCTGGGGTCCAACAGCTCCCGAATTCTTGGGGCTGGGATGAAATCTGAATGAGCAACCAGGAGATGAAAACCTTGAATGTGAGCGAGCTCTTGCAGCTGGGAGTCACCGCAGCATGAGCAGCAGAGTGGAGCCTCCTTGAAATGTGGGTCAGATCCAGCAAAGGGCTTTGAAAGAGTTTTGTCTAAAGAAAAAGGAAAAAAGTAGAGGAGTAGTTTGAAAATGTCAATAAAATAATAATTCATTTCAGCATATTCAGGCCTGCCAGACTTCAGGGAGCTCCTAGTTCAGAGAAAGCATGAAATGTAAATACTTTATGTAATGTTGACTGTGACCATCAGCCTCATTATGCCTCTGAAATTCATCATTTTTGCCTTCGGACGCTGAAATTTGTTGACAATCAGGAGGAAGTAGAGTCCCCCTGGACTGCTCTGGTGTGGTGCTCTGGGAACTTCCCTTCTAATTACGGCAGGAAGGCAAATTCCAGGAGGCTTTTTAAAATAACAAGTGAAGATAGTGACCTTTTTTTACAAAGGCTTTGATGAAAGATGTGAAAAAAATGGAATTCATTAGAATTTTTCTAATTTCCTGACATTCAAATAGGAGAGACTTTCTCAATGTGCATTTTCTCAAACATTTATCGTTAAATGTCGCAGTTTAACAAAGGTCCCTGGACTCTTTGCATGCCAATGAACTCTGCAATTGAATTTAGAAATATAAACTCTACAGAAGGAAAGAATTTCTTACTGTGTCTACACTGCTGTCCTACAATTCATTACTGTGGTGTGAATGCCTGAATGAGTTCAGTCTAAAAGTGCATAAATGCATTTAAGTGAATTTAAAATTAGGACTATTAAAATAACTGTGCAAATCCCGTAAGAGCATTTTGGGGCAAAATTAAATTCAGGACACACATAAAATATATTAAAAAAATAAATATATATAGAAATGAATGATTATATGTGATTTCAACATTATCGGGTTTTGAGTTTTATTGAAATTCATAAAGAAGCACAAAAATAATTCTTCTGGAGTTTTCCAGGAGTGCAGGGAAGGTAAACAGCAGCATCTGAGGGCTGTTCTGGAGGAGAGCAGGCACAGCTCTGCTCTGGGGGTTGTGGGGTGCAGTTGGACTGGGAAACCCCAACCCAAGGCATCGTTCCAGCTTTGTTTAGGGACACAGTGGGTCTATCCCTGCTGTAAAGAATTCCCCTGCAAGCAGGAAAAACAAAGGGATTCAGGCAAGATACCTTATCTGCGTCCTGCAGATGCAACTCGAGAGGCAAAGCAGATTAAGGGAATTGCCTCTGACGGCTCAGAGGCCTTGGAGGGAATTTCCAGAGTGGGAATCCCTGAGAGAGACACAAAGCATCCTTCCCCAGCTGGATGTGCTCCCATGGGACATTGCTTTTCCTCCCTCCTTGTTACCAAGGCTGGATATCCTCGCCCTGTTCTCCTTGGCATCCTCCCAGCATCCCCGGAGCAGAAGTTTTCTCCTTGGAAGGCAGTGGGTTGTGACAGCAGCTCTGTGTTTTTTCCCAGCATGAATTCCTGGGATTCCTGGTGCCAAGTCCATGGGACAATGAGTAAAGGGACTTCTTGAGCATCTCTTGCTGTTTCTTGACAAAACTGGGCTTCAAACGGAAAGGTTCAAAACACCAATACAGGAGGAATTTAGTGTTCTTCCCTTTGGAAAAGACAAGGGAGGGGTGGGAGGAAAGGAAAGGGAGGAACACATAGCACTGTCTCCAAGGCAGCAGGGAAAAGCAGGTGGGGAATGGAGCTGAGCTGAGGAGTGGGACAGGTGGGATCGGTTAGGGGATGATGAGGGAGGAGATAAATGAGAGAGGAGGGGGGTGGGGAGAGGAGAATGGCAAGAGGGGAGGAGCAGCCAGGGAGAGGAAGGTCCTTGGTGCAGGTAGGAATGATTCCAACTGCTTTGGGGTTGTTACTGGTGGAGGATGAATTTTTAGCTGTTGTAATGTCTGTACTTTTGGAATTTGTTCTTTGAATGGAACATCAGCACGTTTTCTCAGGGAAAAACCCTTTAGCTTTCCTCTCCAGGGTAGTTCCAGTGCTCTCAAGTGGCTCAGAGTTCCTAAGAAATGTTCCTCTCCTGCTGTGAAGTACCTGAGACCTGACTTTGTCCCCAGTAATTCCCATCTTCACCCTCTAGCTCCTCAGACCTCACAAATTGTTAAACTGCCCCTTGCATTGGCAGAGAGAATTTGTAGTCATCTGCTCACTGGTGTGAGGCTTTGCCAGGATGTCGCTCTGGGTCTTGAGCTGAGTGGAACTTCTGTCATTAATGAATCCAAATTTGTAGGAGCAACAGAAATTCAGGTGCTGCTTATTTTGTTAGTGGAATATGAAGTGTGTCACGTAAGCATTGGAAAAGGTTTTCACATCAGAGGAGGGAAAGGAGCACTTTGGAGTTCATGCTGTGAATTTTCTACAGAGAACGACTCTAAATGCACTCTTTGTAATGCGTGACTATTTATTTTAAAAAAGGGGTGCATTATTAAATTTGGTTTTGTCTGTGAAACAAATGGGAATCATTTTGCCAGCTCAAGTGTTTTCTCAGTCACCCATAAATAAGAAAGTGACTTGAAAGTACAATTGATCAGAAATGATGCATTCATTGAGTGTTTCCCTACAAGGAGAGCATTGAATTGGGAGTTCTGTGGTGTCGTGGATTCCTCCCTCATCCACAGAATGCCTTTCTCCTTTAGATCTGCATTTCATGACAGTATCTTTGTTTTCTGTGGATGATGGGATAATTCAGATAAATCTGGGCAGGCTGAGGAAAAACAGAACTGAATTGTTGTGACACAGAGTGAATTTTTGTTCTGAGGGAAGAGGTAAACAGGGCTGGAGGCAGCTGGTGATTCCTGCCAGGTGCAGAAGGGGCTGTTTGGGGGGGCTGTGCTGGGCAGGTCTGGAATCTTTCCAAGGGGATTAAAAATGACCTGAGGTGGTCCTGGAGAGAACAGCTGGGATGCCCTTGTCCTTTCCTCTTTGATTTGTCCGGAGGGTTCGGGTTGATGTCCCCAGGCGTGTCCCTGGCTGGTGCTGAGCTGCTCCCAGCTCTGCAGGGAAGGTGCTGCTGCATCCTCAGCTCAGCTGCTCCAGCTGCTGCTTGGCCAGGCTGGGAGGTGGGATGGAAGGGCTGTGCTCAGGTACATCCCAGCAGCAGCAGGGAAAGGCAGGGATGTGCCTCCTTTGGGGCATTCTGTCTTCAGAGCCACTTGGATTCAGATTTGTTTGCTTAAGCAATGGTGTCAGGCTGTTGTTTTCTAGAATATATTCCTCTTTAAAGCAACGGTGTTGGGCTGTTGTTGTCCAGAATATCTTCCCTTTTAGAGCAGTGCTGTTGGGCTGCTGTTTTGCAGGATGTACCCTGTCCTGTCCGAGCAGGGTGCACTGCCCAGGGATGGCTGGCTGTGCCCCTCTGTGCCAGCCTGGCATGGCTGGTCAGATGGCCCTGGCAGCTCCTGGCCCGCCAGCCCCGCGGGATGCCCAGGCTGCTGAGCCTCCCTGCCAGCAAGGCTGTTGGCTGGGCAGCCCTAAGAAACCACTTCAGCTCTGCTCCCTTCAGCAGGGAATGATCCAAACATTGCTGTGGAGCCGTTCCACCGGGCAGGGCAGCTTTCCAGGCAGAGATGGCACTGCCAGGGCTGCTCCCCTCTGCTGCCATCACTGTCCCTGCCTTTGGGCTGCACTGGGGGCACCGAGGGAGCTCTGTGGGATCAGGTGTGCAGTTCTGAGCGGATTAGGGCATGTTGGCTGTGGAAATGAAGCTGGAGAATCTGGTCGGCCTGGCTCTGGCAGAGCCCTGGCAGCCTTGGCAGCTCCCCTGCAGCCCTGGGGCTGGGCTAGGTGTGACCATGGGGACAGGCTCTCTGTGTGACCCCCATGGGGACAGGCTGCGTGTGACCCACATAGGCACATGGGGTGCAGATAACGAGGAGTAAACAACGAGATCAGCCTGCGTTACAGCAAGTCCTATTTTTGTCCTATTTTTTCCCCGCCTGGAGAATATTAATGTACAAATCAAAGGAATATACTTAAAAGGGGTTTAAATAAGCAGCCCTGTTAGGGGCTGCTGAGGAGGGAAGGGTTTGTCATTGTGCAGAACAAAAGATCGAGGTGATCCTGACACAGAGAAGGGGAAAATAAGGAGGAAAAGGCTCCTGGGAGCTCCCCTTTCCCAAAGCAAGGAGCAAACCCTTCGGGTGGCTGCACAGCAGGAAAATGTGCCTTAGGCTGGCTTTGAGTTGGCACTGGAAGATGTGGTTACCCAGCTCTCAGCTAGGTTTTAAAAGGATGTGGAAGTGGAATAATTATCAAGGTAACAGGGGGTTCTTAAAAAGCCCAAGCTAATTGGAAGTGAATCCCTGTCCAGGGGCTGTTCTGTGTGGGAAGGTCTCCCAGGCTGGAAGGACCTGTAGCATCTGATGTAGTGACTCACTTGCTGTAAGGGAGAAGGAAGTTTAAAATGCGATTTCAATGCTCCCAGATTGGTTTATTTCTCAGGTTTCTGTAGTTCTGACTCCTCCTGACAGTTCCCTGCTGGGCTGTGATGAGCTCACTCCCCACACTCCCTGGGTTTCTATTTCTGTGCTTGGAGCTGCTCCCTCCCTCCCTTTCCTGTGCTTGTGCCTCTTTCCCCACCTTTTCTCTCCATCAGTCCAGTGCAATCAGCAAGGGTTCCCAAGACGTTGCCTCTTAAGGATCTCTATTTATCCACTCTGCAGAAGATCTGGCTGAATGTTTTCTAGAGACTTTAGCACTTCTGCCTTCACAATTTCTCTGTACACAGAGAACCTCCACTGCAAGATCCTTCTAATCTCTCAGGTTTCAAAGCTAATGGCACCAGGCTAAAATTACCCCATTAAATATCAATTAACATAAATCATCACAAGATGCTGCTCAGATTAAATATGCTCCTACTGGGTCTTTCTGTCTGGAAATATAACTGAGTGAAGAAATGTTAAAATGAACTGAGTGGATGCTCCAAGGGTATTTTTGTCTTTGCTGTGTTGGTGGCTGTTTGTATTAAAATTAAATAAGCCCTCACTGTTGCATGATCTTGGGCATGGCCTTGGCCTGTTCCAGGGGATGAGCTCAGACTAAAACATGGTTTACAGGCAATAATTAATCCTGGGTCAGATAATTAAACTGCATTGGCTCCTTGTGTGGGAGAACTGACTGAGGTTTGGTTGAGTGTAGTGCACTCTGGAAGTGGATTTAGCTTGATCCAGCCTTATCCTGAGTGAGTGTTTACAGGGAAGGCTGAATTGAGGAGGTTTCGTTTCAGAATTGACAGAATTAGGATTTGAATTTCTGCCATGTGGGCAAGTCCTGGATGGTTTTGGTGACTTCAGGACCACAGCAGAAGAGTTGCTGTGACATGTGCTTCAGTTTAATTTTGCAAAACAAGTCTTAAAATATGAAAGACGCTTATATTAGGAGGTGGAGGAGAGTAATGGAAGGAGAAATTAATCTTTTTTTTTCCACTGGTGGCTGTTTCACCCATGTCTGGCAGCAGAAGCGCAGATGAATACATGTCATGTTTTCCAACTAATTTCTGGGTCACTTCTCCCCTTGCTGTTGGAAATGACTAAGCAGTATTTAATCTGGTTTTACAGATATGCAAAGCAGAGCTGCTGCTCTCCCTGGAGCAGGGCTGGGCACAATTCCAGCTTGGCTTTGCTGCTCCTTCTGCACGCTGTGACCCATGGGAGCCCAGGGCAGCCAGGGGAGCTCAGGGGAAGCAGCCGGGCTGGAACTCCAGGCACATCCTGCAGGAGTGGTGGGGACTGGGGGAGGTCTGGTTCATAATCTTGTCAAAATTTCTTGCCACAGTCACGGAATCATGGAATGGTTTGGCTTGGAAGGGACGTTAAATCCCATCCAGTGCCACCCCTGCCATGGCAGGGACATCTTCCACTGTCCCAGGCTGCTCCAAGCCCTGTCCAGCCTGGCCTTGGACACTGCCAGGGATCCAGGAGCAGCCACAGCTTCTCTGGGCACTCTGTGCCAGGGCCTCAAACCCTCCCAGGGAACAATTCCTTCCCAATATCCCATCCATCCCTGCCCTCTGTAGCAGTGTCTGCCCAGGCAATGTGGAACGCCCTGACTGTGCAGCTGAGAGCTGCAGAGAGCAGAGCTCTGCTCAGGCCAGCCCTGCCCTGTGGGGTGCTTTGTGTTCAGATAACAATCACCAACCCAGCTGCAGTGCTGGGGGAGCTCCACATCTGCCCCTTGGCAGCTCCTCAGCCAGGCAGGGCCATGGATCCTGACCAGCCTGGGCTGCACAAAGGCTCACTGAACCCACCGGGCACTATTTTTCTGTCTGACTCATCTCTGAGTAATTGGTGCCAGGCTGAAGGGATGGAGAGCCCTTTGCAGTCCAGCTGAGCAAGGCTGGGCTGGACCAGCAGGACGTGCTGCTCTTCACACCCTGCCGGGAGCCTCTGCAGCTCCTGGGCTGCTGAGGCACCTCAGCTAAAGGCAGGTGTTGTTCAGCGATTACCAAACAACAGCAAAGATATAAATAAAAGGAAGGCACACATTGTTTTTATTGTCCGTGCATTAATAATGCAACAGCCTGTGCTTTCCACAAGATGTGGCTGTGATGCTCAGGTGGCTCCAGTGACAGTGGCACAGACTTGGCACTGAGCAGGATGCAGACTCAGACTTCAAATTGCAGAAAGGAGGGGATTGGACCTCCGTGGCTGGAAATTTCCTCTGCTTGACTGAGTATTGTGGTCTTTATGTTTGCGTTAGTAGCTTACTGTGACTCTGCACCAAGGCTGCCTTGGGCAAAGCTGTCTGGGAGTGAGGAAGAGGTCAGACATTGCTCAGTTCAGATCTGTATCACTGCCTTGCATCTGAGCAATCCTGAGCAGGTACCAGGGGGAGATGCTGGTAGGGTTGCATTTCTCCTTGCCTGAATCAGTGTGTTGATATCAGGCTGAAGGGCTGATATAAATGCAGGTGAAAGCAGGAAATGCCAGACTGCTCTGCTGGGCTTTGGCTCCTTCCCTGCCTGTCTGTTCCACTAACAGAACAGGGACAGTGGGAGCTGAGCTCTTGGAGCTGGAGAGTTGCACTTTTTGTGATAAACACCTTTTCTTTGGGGTTCTGTGTGCACAGGAGGGTTTGGGTTGGAATTAAAGCCCATCCAGTGCCACCCCTGCCATGGCAGGGACACCTTCCACTGTCCCAGGGTGCTCCAAGCCCTGTCCAGCCTGGCCTTGGACACTGCCAGGGATCCAGGGGCAGCACAGCTTCTCTGGGCACCCTGTGCCAGGGCTGTTCCATTACGAGACACTTCCATAAGTAACTGGAAAAGAAATACAGTGGGGAAAAAAAGACCAACCAGGTGAATGAGGACACACTGGAGCATGATTCACTTCTCCAAAGCCTTCAGTCAGAGTCAGGGCTCACCCTGCTTTGAGCAGGTTTGATGTGAGAGAGCTGCTTTCACCTCTGTTCGTCATGTTTAAGTCACAGATCAGTCATTCCAGGAGCTGCTGTTTTCTGGAGGTGATAATTCTGGGAATTGAAGTGAACCCTTGCTCCCCATGTCAGGCTGAGGTGGATCCAGGCTGGAGCTGGGAGGTTTGGGAGCAGCTGCTGTGCAGCTCTAGTGATCTTGGCCATGTGTTTGCACGTTTGCTGCTTTGCCCATCAGCTCAAATACCCTCAGCTCTCCCCTGGCTGTTTCTGGGGAGGGCTGGAATTGCCTGTTTGTACTGTGGAAGGTGGTGGGCAGGGCAGGTGCAGGCAGGCAGGAGATTCCTGGTGTGACCCACCAGTGCTCCAAGGAGCTCCATCTGCCCACGGGGAGCAGTGGGGATGAAGCATTCTTCCTGCTGTTGTCCTGGAAAACAATTTTGCTTTATTTTTCCAAGGCAGAACTTACCACTCAGCTTCTGTTCAGGCTGTTTCACACTCAAACTCCTTTTATTTCGGAGAAGCTGTAACTTTTATGAACTTCTGTGGGTGATGGAGAGTATTATCACAGCTCAGTTATTTTCTCTCCTCAGTTACGTGGGAAACCAAAGTTCAGCTGGTTTGGTGATGCATCCCTGGTATTTTGTGTTTTGGTTTTTTTCCAAATCCCATGAGATTTAACTTAAAAGACTTATTTGGTGATCTCTGCTGCATCCCAGGCTTGATGCTGCTCGCCAGGTCAGGCTGGATAAGTGGAATATCTCCTGAAACTCAGTTCCTTCCCCCATAATCCCTGCAGTGCTGTTCTCCATGCCCTGCCCTGTGTGTGGGGGTGAATCCACCTCTGGCTGCGGCTGCACTCGTTTGCTGTGGGGATTTCTGCTGTCTGATCCGATGTCACGGAGGCACAACTGGGGCCTTTAGCATCCCAGCTTCCATCGCATCTGAGCGTTTGATCTCACAGCCACGTAAGATTAAGGCTGTCTCAGTAATACCCTTTAATTCTGCCTTATGATTGAGCTCAGGCTCTGCTGTGATACAGATGCTGACTAATTTGCAATATTGTCTGAAGGAAAGATGAGGCAGAACAGGATCTGCAGGCATTCAGGAGAGTGTGCACACTGATTTTATTTTGGTTCCCTCTTTTACAGTGCTGGAGATGACTTAAAAAAACAAAAAAAAATGAGGACATGTATTTTGCTTGCTGTAAATGTAAATATAAATCCTCATCAGCAACTGTGTAATCCGGCAATGATCTCTCTTAAATTGAAACAAATAATAAATTTTGTGAATAGAGCTGAGGATTGATGGTGTCATCCTTGCAGGCAGTTTAGATGTAAAGAGTTTTATATTGACTATGCAAATCAACATTGAAATAACACCAGAAGGGAGCCAAAGATAAAAGAGCTGTTAAACCTTCCTGTGAATTCTTGCAAATCAGCTGTGGAGCTGCAGCAGCTCCTCGTGCTCTGCACCTTGCAGGGTTGGCTCTGCACGCTGCCTTTCCCTCTGCCTGGGCAGCAGGAAGGCTCTGGAGCAGCCGAGGGCTCCGTGAGGATGGAATATAGGTCAGAGTTGTCCTTAATGCAGAGTTTATTTATCCATAGCCTCCTGAAAGGCTTTCTCAGAGCACACGCGGCGATTTGTGTGTGCAGCTGCTGCTCGGGCTGGGAGCTCTGAGCTGCCTCTCCCTGTGTGATGGGCAATCCTCGGTTATCTGCAGCAGGAGCAGTCAGCAGCCTCCCTGTGCCCCAGGAAACATGCAGGGCTCTGGTTTAACTCTGCTTTCCCTGCCCCTGTGGCTCAGAGAGCAGCCGAGGCTCTGACTGAAGGATTTACTCATCCCTCTGTGTAGGCAAGGAAAGGACCTGGGGGTCCTGGCTGCTGACAAGTGGAACAGGAGTCAGCAGTGCCCTGGCAGCCAGGGGGACATCCCTGTCCTGGGGGGGATTGATTGTCTCACTGGGCTGTACCTCCAGTCCTGGGGGCAGTTTGGGCACCCCAATATAATACTGGGCCATTGCAGAGTGGCCAAAGGAAGCCCCGGAGATGGGGAAGGGTCTGGAGGGGCTGGAAGGGTCTGGAGGGGCCAAGCAAGGAGGGGCTGAGGGCTGGAGCAGGGCAGCCTGAGGGCACAGAGAGATCTGGGCTGAAATGGCAGTT
Source organism: Grantiella picta (assembly GCA_013397955.1). Taxonomy (NCBI): domain Eukaryota; kingdom Metazoa; phylum Chordata; class Aves; order Passeriformes; family Meliphagidae; genus Grantiella; species Grantiella picta. The sequence goes on along the minus strand of VZRM01002778.1, from coordinate 239 downwards.
GTGGCTGATAATTACGAGTTGTGAAATCCAACCTGGATTGGGCTGTGCTGTCTCTGAACAGTCAGAAAGGTCATTCCCCATTCCCCAAGCTATGGTAGTATTTACAACATATCGTATATATATATCTCTGTACGTTATTTTATTAGATTATTGGGAAAGGTTGTTCCCCCAGAGGGTGCTGGGCACTGCCCAGGCTCCCCAGGGAATGGACACTTTCCAGAGCTCCAGGAGAGTTTGGA
>VZRM01002776.1:10153-83294 GCA_013397955.1 Grantiella picta | reverse complement strand
GCCCCCGTTGGCCGGGGGTCTGGGCACAGTTGACGAAGGCGACTCGCTGGACGGGCCGGAGTACGAGGAAGAGGAGGTGGCCATTCCGCTCAACGCGCCCCCCACCAACCAGTGAGTACCTACTGCCCCCGCCCCAGTGCTGCGGAGAGCGGGTGCCGCGCCCCCGGGCCCCTACCGCTGCCCGGGGAAGATGTGTGTCAAAGTCTGCTGGACGTCCCGCAGAAGTTCTGCGTTCCACCCTCTCGCCTTCCCTCCTTCCTCCTGTTTCGTTCGGGCAGGAACTTTTCTGGGACACTGCCCTGGGTCTGACGAGGCGCAGCCCACCGCAACCCGGGAGCGTGAGCGGCGTCAGCAGGGAGGTCGGGCTCCTTCCACTTCGCAGGGAGCTGGTCCTCCTGTACTGAGTGGGATCAGCGTATGGGAAAAAGGCGCTTGAGTTAGTTTTTTGCAAGTTTTCATGGCGATACTGCGGGCTGCCAGGAAGAGTGAGCTATTCCGGTTGTGGTTTAACCTACCTGTTGGGGAAACTTTTCCAGTCACTGGTACTGCATTCCCATTAAAGCCATAAAATTAATTTCTTTAAATAGTTAAAAACCCCTATCCATGGCATAAAATACTTTATATATCGTGTCATCATTTTGTATTGCATTGCTTTCTACTGGATAAGAAAAGGTAACTTATCTTTTTCATTTCATATGTAGACGTAGCCAAAGTAATGCGCACATGTTTGATCTTTTTAAAAATTCAGGCAGTCTTGTACCGTGGATTTAAAATTAATTAAAATAAGTTCTAGGTTTCAAAGCGTTAACAGAGGGATATTTTTATAAATGTTTTAATTACCTTGCTGCACAGCCAATTTAAAGTTGTTTTCAATTAGCTTATGCTTGGAGAGAGGAGACATTTGTAATAAACTGTAAATTTATAGTTAGGTTTTATCGTATTTATCTATACATTAGGTTAATTTAGATTCCTGCAGTGCTGGTAATTGAAAGAATCTTTCACTAGAGGCAGACTAGTTCTGTGTTTATGTTGTGTGAAATATATGATCAGATGCTGTTACACAGAGTCCATGTAATTAGTAAGCATTCTAAACACAACCTTTTCTACACAACTGTAGAAAAATCTGCAGGTTTATGGAAAGCACTTCCAAGGCATGTATTAGAATATAAAACAACCCTTTCCTTCCATATTCTTATCATGTTCTCCTCAAAATGAAATAGTTTCAAAGGCTTAAATTTTTTCATCAGTATCATTTATATAAATACATTGTTCTTGGAGTGCTGGCAAGTATAGTGGATAATTTAGGGGGTAACATACAGTTATATTTAAAGATAGATATATAGATAGGTCAGAAAGTTAACCTAAAAATCTATCTGAATTTTTGTTTTTCGTTTATTTTTCTATTCTGTCATAACTCGACTGACAAGTGTCAGCTTCTGCATTACATCACATACTTTCAGGATTTCAGCAGGACGTAAAATTGAAAAATCGGACTTCTTTTTAAATTAATCTCTTTAGCCTTGACAGGCTTCCTAGCAGTCCTTTATCCTTTCAGTTTCTGGACTTTGGGTGAAAGTTGGTAAACATTAAGGCCTTGTTTTCTGAAGACAGTGTTTGAATAGTCTTAAACTTGTAGAAGTCCCTAATGAGCTAGAAATAGGATTAGGCAGATTTGAAAGAAATTTGGGAAATCGAAGCAAATAAAAAGCAAAGTTAATTCTTCGGGATTGTGTGCCAGGCACATGAGGTACAGGATTTTACTTTTCTGTTTATTCTCTCTGAAAAGTTCAGAGTGCTTCTGTCAGACCTGACTGAGTTCCATAGAGAACTGAGAAAAAAGCCAAAAATCAAGCTTATTTGCAATATTTTTGGAAAGCAGGGCAATTATTTATGAGTAATCAGTTTTTGATAGTAAATTACTTGTTACCACAGTTAGAATTCTGAGTGGATTTTGCAGTCAAAATATTGTCTTGTGGAACACCGTAACCATGTGCAACCATCATGGTTAACTTTCACAAGAGGATGTTAAATTTCTGGCAAGGAGTACAGGCTAGGGGAAAACTTCAGCCCTAATTTGTTTTGGCTGAGAAGGCTACATATCATATTCAAAGGGAACATATGTATTTATATAGGACCAGGGCGTAGCTCTGTAGTTAAATGTTCTTCTGTTGAAGAACATAATACTGGAACAGACAAGAAGTAAAACATGTTTAGAAATTGATTTGGAAGTTTGGACCTCCAAATACTTAATCTTTTTCTTGGTAATTTTTATCTTTGGTGTGTGACTTTTCCATACAATATTTAAGTTGGCTGATGATTTAGAAGATATTTTCCCCTTTCATTCATCTCATGTTTATACCATCAGCATAAACAAGCATCAGTTGTTTATGCAGCATCAGTTTTTACCATTCTCAGTTAAGTCATAAAATTGGCATACGTCGGTAGTAAATGCTATCCTTTCAGTCCTGTTTTGTTTTGGAAATGCCCTTTGTTTGCAATTATACAATCTACCTCTTTAGAGTTGAACTCTTGATTTATTACCAAAACCAGAGATTAGTATTATCCATTATCATATAAAAGGGAAGGTCCAACATGAGTCTTTAAGAACAGTAATTTAAGCTTGTATTAAATTTCTCCAGTTGGATGTGATTGCAGAACTGTAGTTCCTTTTGTTTAAATGTGCTTGCCAGCTCCATGCTTTCCCACTTCCTCCTAATTAATTAAGTTTTTGTAGGAGGAATGCAGGTTGGCTTGATTGATAATTCCATGATTCTGTCACATGGCTTTGTTGGTCTTAATTGCTTACAATATCTTCTGTGTGCATCAGAAATTTGAGAGCTCACTTCTCTCCTACCCTTACCATGATACAAAATTACAATTCTCCTCTCTAAGAATGAAAAGATGTTATTTCTCTTACAATAGTAACAACTCACTAGGTTTCTTTGCCTTCCCGTGGATGCAGTTGCATTGCGTTTTAGAATTTAGAATTCTCCAGAGAGAAATTTCTGGTAGATGTTGCTGCTAGTTTCTCCAGGTTCAAACTCCAATCTTAGATCAGACTTTTAAGTATAAAATAAAGCATTCTCCATAAACTTAGACACAACTTTATCACTTCTTCTCCTAGCTTGTTTTACAAATTAAAAAAACAAACCCAAAGCAAACAAAAAAAGTCCAAACACAAACCAGACAAAATATGAGTTCCTAGTCTCCCAGATTTTAGGCCATGAAGATGTTAATGCCATCTTTGTCTTGTTAAGGCAGATGCTTTTTTAAAGATGAGCATGCTTTTAAATATTGTAAAGTTGACATTCTGGCTTTCACAGTAACTAATATGAAGACATGGGAAATGAAGCAGATGCAGGTTTGGCACTTACTATCAGGATGTTGTAAATACAGCTTGTTCAGGGAGATCTGGGGAATATGTCTTCTCTTAGTATGTTTTCTTAAATTTTCAAGCAGTGGGAGGACAGTAGCATATAATATCTTCTCTTTATTCACAAACTCAAAATCTCCCAGTAGGGCTGATTTTTTTTAATCTTTGATCTGGAGTGAAACTAACTTGAGGCTTGTCTATTCAGCATATGTATGTGTTTTCATTCTTCTGGAGCACAGCAGTGGTGTGTTTATGTTGCAGCTTAATGCTAGGTGGGAGGCACAGGGTACTAGGGAATAAAGTGGAAAAACACAAGTCTGTGTTTTAGTTCATTTGTTCTCTTGCTTTCTACCCCATTTGCAGAGCTCAGTGGCAGAGGCTCAGAGAGTGTAAGGAAATGGCTTTGGATTTAATGAATGAATGCTGATTCAGTTATGTATTTGATTTAAAATCTCAGTTGACAAAATTATTTTAGATCCTAGTGTTGCATTAATGTCGCAGGAGCAATTCCAGTATTGCAGCAATGTTTCACATGGAGTTTTTTGAGCAGTGGTTATCAGTTTGAAATGGAAACCCATTTCAACTTGAAAGTGATCAACCACACAAAATTAAATATGCTGTCAAAATACTGTCTGGTTAAAATAAATCTTGCCCAAAGCAGATACATTCTTACAGTCGTTCTTGGTGCTTCTTGAGGCAATGTAATAAGAGGAAAAAGCACTGAAGATAGAGATAGGTAGGGAAATATTAAATTAGAATGGACTGCAATAAAGTAGAACATTTTTCTGCCTGAACATAGAATGAAGTTCTAGTATCTTCACATGAGTGTTGAAGGTGGCAAAGTTAGCGTTCTGCAGCATTTGTTTCAGTAGCTCATGAAAAGGAATTTTTTTCTGAATAATGGCAGAAAGCCCTTTTCCAGAGTGATGGATGAATCTGTTGCACTGGAAACTGGGAGGAAATAATGTTGGCACATTCAGTTAGGTACTGCAGTAAAAAAAAAAAAAGAAATGTGATGTCAATAGATTTTAATGTGTGAGTGTTTTTTTTGTTTAGCAGTTAATCTAGTTAGCAGTGAACACTTTTTTAGATACTGAATCTCTTCATTAGTTTCTGTTCTGTATGGAAGAGAACACCTTATTTTTCTCGAATTGGTTGGTAGTGTACTGTTGGGGCCACTTTGGGCTAGATGTGCAGTGTTAGAAGCTGTCTTAAATGAGTGGTTAAACTCAGCAGAGCAACATCATACCTAGCCTGATACAGGAAGTCAATCAGTAAGTAGACTGAGTGTGTTAGTTATATAGGTAAAAGAAAGCTTCAGATAAATAAAACCAGAAGTAGGATAGCATTCAAGTGAGGAAATGTTTGAGAATGAGTTTTCAGTAGCTTAGTCAATATTCCTGTTTAACATCAGATAATATGATTTTGTTCAAACAGTGACTAGAGTCTCTTGACCTGCTCTTTATTTAGTTTTTATTTTGTGTCATACATTCACTCCCAGAATATCAGCGTGGGACTTTTCCAGTTCATCTGCTAGCCTACCCCACTGAGAAGCTTAATATTTTGTGGTATTTTTTCACCTTTTTTGTTTAAATGTTTTGTGGCTGTGGAGGGAGGAAGAACACAAATTTTCCAGTAAGGCATAGGTCTCTTCAGTGTAGGACTCCATCTTTTGATTCAGGCATAAATTCTTAAGACTTCCATAGTAGTTTTCTAGTTTATTTCATATCTTTCTCCCAAACAAAACCAGCATCTTGTTGTATATCTCACTAGTAGGCACAGTAGGAGGCAGGAGAAGGCATCTTGTTTTAACCTAGTCTTTGTGCCGCACACAGGTATTGCAAGATGGATTCCTCATTGTCCCTCCAGAGTATGGTCGGTACCAGTAAAATGTTACCAGTGCTTGACAGAGTTTATATACTTGACCTGCTTTATATACTTTTACATACTATTTAAAGACTGAAGGTAGTCTTTAGTAGTAATTATTTTTATGTAAAATACCTGCTCTATCACAGGAGAGTGAAACAGAAGAAGTTTCTGTTATTAAATGAGTCTAGGTTTAAGTCATATTTAGTGCTGAAGGTGGTGGGGAGTAGTCACCATGGATTTCTAGGGGGAAAATTGTGCTTAACCAACCTAAGAGCCTTCTGTGATATGGTCATTGAACTGGGGAGAAAGGGAGAGCGTTTGCTAGTAAGGATTTTGACACTGTCTCCTATAGTGTTGTTATGGACAAACTGACAGTGTACAGGTTAGGTAGAGGAACTCTGAGGTGCATTGAAAACTGATCGAGTGATTGGGAACAGAGTGATTGACTGGGAACAGAGTATGGTGGTCAGCAGCTCAAAATCCAGATAGCGGCAAGTCACTGGTGGTATATTCCCTAGGGTGCCTCCAGGGGCCAATGCTGTGAGCTGAGTGCTGGGACAGAGTGCATACATCTGTAGCAAGTTCACAGATAATGTAGAACTAAGAGAGGAGTAGCTGAAACACCGTGTGGCTATGCTGACATCCAAAATTATGTAGACAGACTGGAGGATGGGGCTGCAGGAGATCTTATATAGTTAAACAAAGGAAGTGCAAAACTCTGGCACTGGGGAGTAGTAAACCCAAGCACTTGGTGGGGCTAAACAGCTGGAAAGCAGCTCTGCAGAGGAGGACATGGGCATGAGGATGTGAGCAAAGGCTGCAGTGTGCCTGTGTGGTGAAGAAGGCTGATGGTATTTTGGGCATCATTGGAAGGAGTGTTGTTGGCAGCTTGAGCAGGCCAATCGTTCACCTCTGCTCAGTTCTGGTGAGACACATTTGGGATACTGTGTTCAGTGCTGGGCTTGCTAGTACACGACAGAAATGGAGTTACTTGAGAGGGGTCTGTGGAGGGCTGTCAAGGTGATGAAGGAACTGGATCATCTGTCAGATAAAGAGAAGCAGAGAGAGCTGGGAGTGTTGAGCCTGGAGAAGAGGATGCTTGAGTGGGTCTTAAACATGACTATAAAGATCTTATGGGGGGGGTTTGAGTTTAGAGTACCAGACTGACCTCAGTGGTGTGAGGTGACACGGCAAGAGGCAGTGGAGACAAATGGAAAAACATGAAATTCCATTTAAATGCAACAGAATGTTTTTGTTTGTTTATTTGTTGTTTTTTTTTGTGTGTGGTGTTTTTTATTATGGTGAAGGTGATCAGTGACAAAGATTGCTCAGAGTGGTCATGGAGTCTCCACCACTGAATGGAACACAGCCCTGAGCAACCAGATGTAGCTGATCCTGCCTGAGCTGGGTGTGGGAGGGGGTGAGGTTGAACTAGGTGACCCCCAGTGCTTACCTCATCTCAAATGGTTCTATCTATATGCATAAAGGTACTGTTTGTAGCTGAGGATACGTGTTCTAGGACCTGTTTGCAGAAAACTGTTGCTTTAATTACTTAGGAATAAAGTCAGGACAGTAGCTAATAGGGAAGATTTTTAATGAAAGTACAAGAAGTTTGTATGTTGGCAAAAAGAAGGTTTCATTACTTTCTTTATACACGTGCCTTAATTTCTCTGGTAAAAGCTCAGGAATTTGCCTTTAAAAAGGTATTTCTAAAGTAGCTGACAATGCTTCTTAAATATTTAATAATTTGTGTGAAATACCTAGCTTTTACTTCTAGGGTATATTTGTATTATAATTATTAGCATGTACAAATAAATATATCCAGTGTTGCTAGATAAATTTCAAAACTCCAGTCATATTTCAGAAATGTGGTATTGAGGTTTTCAGGACACTTTGGGTACGCAGTGTGTTACGGCGAATTAACAGTCTGATTCTTAGGAAGATCAGACCCACAAAAGTAATTTTCATGGTCATATTTAAGTATTTTGAGCTACTTTTTAGGCCAACTTCACACCAAATCTTTTTTTTTTTGTTGGTGTTCCATATTTTGCTAAACTGAAATAGCAATAGTTGTTCATCCTCAAGTGCTAATTTTTGTGAATGTTTGTCCATTGTTGTGAATATAAAGTTTCATCAGGATTGGAATATATAGAATCATAGAACTATAAAACAGCCCAGATTGTGATGGACCTTGAAACTTCTTATGTCCCAACTTTTTGTAGGAAGGGGAGTATAACTGAGACTATCCAGCAACCTGTCCAGTCATAGCTTGAAAACCTCCAGTGAGGTTTTCCTTCCTACTGAGGGAAGTGGTTTCAGTGAATTATTTTATGTGCTGGAACACTGGGATGAGATGCCCCTGAGCCTTTTCTTCTTCAGAGAGGAGGCGCCTAGCTCATTCATTCCTCATGGGACATTTTCTCTAGCCCTTTGTTCATCTTTGAGTCCCTCCTTTGGATCTTCTGCAGTCTGTTCACATCTTTCTTGAATTATGTAGACCAAAACTGGGCACAGTACTCCAGCTGCAGCGTCACAGCTAGTTGGAGTGGGATGATCACCATCTAGGTTTGGCTGACTTCTGATAATCAACTCAGGAATCATCTGGTAATTATGTATACATTTGTGTAAGATGTTTCTCTGAAATTTTCATCTTCTTTTTTATTGTTATTATTTTGAGTCTACCACTTGCTTTCCATAAAATTATGCATCGGTGTGTAGTTTGGCCATAATAAAGGATATTCTGTTCATGGCTCATTAGGCTTTGTATGGTTATTTTATAGATAAATTGCATTATATTTTCTGTTTATGAAGTTTAAGAGTAATCATAAGTCAATCAATTTCTTCTCAGTGTTGCCATCTGTTAGTAGTTAGCACCAGAGATGTTACAAGATTCAAGGTTGTTTACTTAGGTAATATAGAACATTAAGGAATTGCTTGCACTATCTTATTCAAAGCACATTTTTCCTCTGTTTTTTTTCTTGCATATATTCTTGTGCTTTCTAACTGTCTGTGGATTTTTTTTTTTTGTTGCTCTTTCTATTCCTTTATAAAATAAAAAGGATGCTGGAGAAATTTCTTTATTCCTCTAAAACCAGGATGTTACCAAGCTTCTGTAGTAATAATTTCGATCTATACTCAAGCCTAGAAACAGGTTTGTTTTTTCCTTTTCTCAGTTTTACACACAATTTTTTTAATGTTACACTATTAGATTTGTATTCTAGGTTGTAATCCCCCACTGTTGTTCCTAGTGCATGTGGGAAGTTTTAGACATCTTTCAGTTCAGGTGGGGCTTTGATTTCTGGTTTATAAATAACTCAGGGTTTTCTCATTATAGAAGCAGTTAATCTGTGGATGTGACATATCTCTCTAGAGAAACAAACCAGCTTGCAGGAGAAGGTGAGAGGGGAGAATAAAACCAAAACCCATGCTTGAGAGGGCGGGGTGCAAAGGGGATGAGGAAGACGAAGGAGCCTCTGGTACATTTAATGAGGGTAATGAAGCTGAACAACATCTTAGAAAGTCCTTAATTGTTGTCAAGAGTATCTGCTCATTTATGTAGCAGCATTAGCATGGTTTCAGAGGAACTTTTTCTTAGTTCTAGCAGAAAAAGGGGTATTTTTGACCTGAGAGCACAGATGTAAAGGATGTAAAAATGGAAAGTTTCTAGCTAAAGCCTTTAATGAGTTCCAGAATTCATATCCTAATCTGATTCTAAGAAAAAAGCCAGCTGTTTCAAGAGCTATTTTTCATCAAGTTTTAGCTGTATTTCACTTGTTCATTGGTGGAGATGGGCAGTAAGTATTTTCAGCGTTGGATAGTACGCTGTCATCACACCTCTGTCTCTTCTAAAATTATGGCGTTGCTTCCTACAGCAATTGAAAACTTTCTGCCCTTTGTGAAGTTATTTAAATAGATTATTCTTTGTACTGTATGCTTATCTTGCTGTTTCGTGTTTTCACAGTCTCTTTGTTAAGACATACTGAGGTTTTTGGTTGGTCCATTTAGTTGTAGTTCAGACCTGACATAAACTGCTGAAAGAGTTTTAATGTCTTGTTTTGGAGGTATGGGCAAGGTGGGGAGGTGTGTACAAGTCCCACAGTTAACAGGTTGGCACAGCTAGTGTGCCAAAGGGTGCCTATGGTGGTGACTTTCCATGTTAGCTGGCTGGTTCCTAGTCTTGCAGGGCAACATAGTTCAGTTTCCCCGGACTATTTTTAAGGGATTTTGGAACAGTCAGATGAGAAAAGTAGAATGAGTCTTTGTTAGGTGTACATGGGTATGCTTCAGTGCCTCTTAGAAAAGTGCATAGGAAAGCAAAAGTGATGAAAATGCCTCTCTCATGTTCCTAGAACAGTATGTAACGCTCAGTGTCAAGTGCACTGGACAAAGAATGCTTACTTGGCTAGAAGTTAATTTCAACTGCTTACCTTAAAGATGTAATACACTGTAGTATATTTACAGATCTTCTTCTGGTAGCAAAGTTTTGTGATATGGAGAACTGCAAAGACTTGGTCAAAAATTGATAATTGATAACAAGATGAAAGAAGATGAATTTAGTAAAATCTAACTGAAATTTAGTTTAGTTCAATCTCTATAAATTATGTGCATAAAGACAGTATCGCAGCCTACGGATATAACAGAAATGGGGAATAAAGTGCTAAAAGGCAGGGTCTAGATAAAAATAGTGAGACTGAGAATGCAGTTTAGGTTGAGAGAAACTGTAAGACTGAAATCAAACTTCAGCGGTGAATAGGAGCATTGAATATTGTCTTGATTTAAAAGACAAGTACCTGCCAAGGAAGGTCAAAACCTTCCTGGAATGGAAAAACAACCTCTCCCTCGAAATTATTGTGACTTCAAAAATTGTGGGGAGTTCCAGGCAAAAATACGGGAAAAGAAATAACAGTTCTTCCCTAGCAAGTACGCACCACTTTTCCCGTTTGGTGTAGTTACGGCACTGGCCGGGGGCTGCCGGCTCTGGGGAGACGACAGCTGCAGTGACTGCCTAGGAGCCAGCAGAGGGCACTAGCGGGCCGCAGAGAGGCGGGGAAGGTGCAGGCGCTGTCTCGTGGCCAGCAGGGGCGCTCCTGTGCAAGAGCGGGACCTTCCCCGGTGGTGATGGCGGAGAAGGGGATCCGGCGGGGATGGCCCTGGCCTCAGACAGCACCCGAGGCACTGGCTCTGGGCTCCCAAGCAGCCAAGAAGCAGTGAAGCAAGTAAGCAGATTTTGGTCGCAGTGCCAAAACCTGGGGCAGCAATATCCTTGGCCAGCCATGCTCACTCCATCACCCATGCAGCCGCTCTCCTCCATTGCTAAAGGGAAGGGGCAGCCCCCGGCTTAGCCACTGCAGGATACCAGGCCGAGCTTACACCTCTCACAATATCCCCTGAGCCACGGGGGGCCCGAGGGGAAACAGTGACGATTCTCAGCACACATGACTGTGGCATATCCCCATCACCATGAGCCACCCCTCAAGAGAAGCTTCAGAGGGAAGGCTTGAGAGGAGGATGGTTGATGTTAACATAACGAAAGGACATAAATAATTCAAGATATTTTTTGGTGTAATTTTTTCTCCTTTGTCTTCATGAAACTCTTTGAGATTTTTGTGTGCCTTTTGAAATTGAGGATTTTCCTGGTTCAAAGTAATCTTTGCTCTCTTTTGCCTCTAATTAGAACAGAGTTCATAGTCTGAGGTGGTAACAAGAATCTGTAATGTGTAAAAGACACTAAGGCAGACTCTGTATTGATACTAATGGAGCTGTGACCGTGATTCCTACGAGTTCTCTGTTGTTACTGCAGGTTTTCTTGAAGTACTGTTGTATGGTTGAGATGAGCCTTGAGTGAAGTGGATGTGGCATTTGATTACTCTTTTTCTTGTGAACCATAGCTTTTTCTAGATGGAATAAGCGAGGTCTACAGCTGTTATCAACATCTATATTTTTACTGAGTTGAAACTCACTTTTACTCCCTTCAGCACTTCCTCTTGCATTCTCTTCTCTTTTACCTACTTTCATTTCATCAGTGAAAGCAGTGTGCTCTAAGAACAGAATACTTTAGTGGAGCAGCAAAGCTTTGCTTTTCCCTCATGTAAAAAGGAAATGTAAGTAAAAGGGATTTGATTGTACAGTGTGACACAATCCCTCACACAATAGCAGCTACCTCCTTCTGTATGGTAAATTCACCGTCTGCTACCTTTTTGTGAGTGGCTTGTTCCTTGCTCGGGCCTTGTGGTGTGTCTGTGTTGGGTGCCAGAAGCTGTGTAGCTATGCTGTGAACTTGCTAAAGGTCTGCAGTGTAACTGCATTCCTTCCCACAGTAGAAAGGGCTGGCTGGGCCTAATGGGGCTAGTGTGACTGGGTGTGTGGTACCCAGCATCTTTCTTGGAGGACGGGAAAATTTACGAATGTCTTCTTTGCATGTGGAACAGATTTGACAGCTCTGACTGCTGTGAAACTCATTCCATTAGGTTCATGACTTGGCATATGGCTGTCAGCCACTCAGTGTGGCAGTCTTACAAGCACCATTCTTCTGCACACCTGTATGTTGCTTGGGAGGTTATAGAAGCTCTTTGTGATGTTGTATCTTTGTTCTGTTTGCTTGCTGTAATTAAACTGTGGTATATAGCGTTGGAGTTCTGAATGTGCTGCTTTTGATTTAAACTGGCAGATGAGAGTATTTTCATGCACAGTTTTGACTGGTTTCTGAAACATGGAAGCCTTTTATTGGCATTCTCTTAGAATCAAAATAAAGAACAATTACACAAGTTTCTTAAAGCAGGCAAGTTAAACAGGTGGTGACGGAAACAACCACCTGAATAGTGATCTGTAATTGATAGGACATTTAATAGTTGAATTATTTATAACATACGCTTACAGGGCTACTTACTTTCAATGCATGTCATAACAGCGGCTGTATTGTTAGAGCACTAGCTGTGATTCAGAGTGTCACTAAATTATGTTTGCTCAAAACACAGTGAAAATAGTGGATTGTTAGCATTTAAAAACATGCAAAGCTAATGTTAGAAATACAGAAGTGTTTCTGGATAGGATTAGGCAAACAAACAGGGGTGACTGACTAGAAATTATAGGGACCTTGTCTTTGGCAATGATGAAGGACATACGTCTGAGTGGTAGTGACTGAGAGTTTTGAGTGCAGGCATTTGTAAGTAGCAGTCACTTGGCAACTTCATATTTATGAACAGCTAGGCAAGTTTTTTGTGTGATATCTTCCTATCCAAACCTTAATTACTTTCATGAAACTTAGAGTACACCATACCTAGCAATTCCTTGTACATCCATTAAGAATCTAAGGTTAGTGTTGGCTTGTGAGTGAAAACATTACACTTGAAGCTGTTTTGATTGCAAAATACTGAAGTTGTAGATCTTGACTCAGAAAACTCAGAGGGAGAGGTGGCTTATTTGGATGTATTTTTGCAGAAATACTGAGTTCAGGCTTCACTCAGATACCTACTTGATTGAAGATTAAAACCAAAGGATCTGGGGCTTACTTTACATCATGTCATAGCCTGTTTGTATCCTTCAGAGTGTTCTGCAGTTCTGTTCTCTGATGAAATTAGGAGTATGGCTAGTACTGTGTTTTTTTTATTTTTGTTGTAGTTTCTTTGGATAGCATTGACTATTGGATGGATCTCCCTTTGTAAGCTGATAATACAACATAAGGAATCTTAACATCTTTCATTAGTGCTCAGTGGGTTAGTCAGTATTCACAGAAAAATTGATCTATGGATGTATTTCAAAGCAAGAAAAAATCTCTCCAACCATATGGGAGAAATGTTAAAATATATACTATCACTCCTTAACTGAGCACTTGATATCCTTGGATCAGATTGAGTACTGCAGTTTTGTAAAACAGTTTTGCTGTTTGCTATCAAAGTCCTTGAAGATGATGATGGAAAGTTGCAGAGTGCATCTTTCTATGATACTGAAGACCAGTGATAGCAAGATGAATAGTAAACATGCACGTCTGAGAGGGAGGTCCTTCAGCACTCCTGGATGGTTTATTGCTTGAATAAACTGTTTTTGTCTATGGATGAAACTGCTCTCTGGAAAAGTGCAGTTATCTCTTGACAACCATTTTGCATACTGTAATGGTATCGTACAAGTTACATTTAAGTGTTTGCATTTAAGTGTGTATCCTGTTTTTTTAAAGATTTGTGCGACCTACAGAGGCTTCCTTAGAATGTCACTTGAGCTGTTTTCTTTTATTATTGCTCACTACTGACTGCCTTACTGTTATTTGTATTAAATTTAGTGTTAGTATTTATTTCTATGGCTAGTACTATAGAGTAATTTGGTGCATTACACAAATGCATAATGAGCTGTAAAATATAGTGGTTTTTTTCTATCAGAAGTTAACATTTCATATGGGCTCAGTGACACTGAATTTAATCGCACTCAAAATTTAATTTCATACTTTTATTTCAGAAGACAAAACTTCCCTTAAATGCTTGACCAGGTAATAAATGTCTTCTGGTATGCTTAATATAAAACTGTTGAATGGGACAAAATATATATAGCCTGTTTGGTATTAGAGAATGTGATCTCCGGTACGTGGGATATACCAGTATATATATTGCTGTCACCTGCAAGGAGAGTATCCCTTTTGTTCAAAGCTTCTGGAAAATTGGAGCATCTGAGTTTGTGCTGTTGTTGTTAATAATCCTGGTCTCTTAGAGATTTTTTTTTGTGTGTGTGTATGATCCTGCCTTTCTTTTTACTCTTTGAATTTTTATTTTTTAGTGGTAATTTGTGTTCTTATTAAGACTCCAACCTTCTCCATTTTGAAATTTTGTCTTTCTGTAAGTTCGGCATTGTAATGCAATCTGTCTCCCAATAGAATTAAGATTACTTTTCTCAAGTGGGTGATAAATAGGAACAAATACAAGCTCAGTGAAGCAATTGTTTGTTTAAAATGGATTCCATGAAATGGAATGTTGGTTTCTTGATCAGGAAAGTTTCTTGGGTCTCTGTGGAGTTTTATACTTCGTGAAAGTCAGTCTATCCAGGAAAGCAGTGCCCAGTTGTGACGTGTTGGGAACAGACTCACTCAAGTTTCAGCTCTGCTGTGCACACTGATGAGCAGAGTATTTCATCTTAGTTACTTCAAAATCGACTGTCTTGATTTTGTTTCATTTCCCAAAGGACCCGCTTGGTAGGGGAGGTGTGATCCACTTCTTTGTGGACTGTCTTTGAGTGACAGGTTTTTGTTCATGAGGCTGCTTTTCTCTGGAGTGGGATGATACAGGATCTTGCTAATGTAGCTAGGCCTGCAGCAGTGTCAAGTTCTAAGTGTTGTACAGACACAACAGTGCTTTTACTAGTTTAACTCGTTTTGATCAGGATGAGGAAGAGACGCAAAAGGGAGCCATACTAGCAAGAGCCCAGCTTTGCCAGGGTAAACAGTATCCATGCTTGCACTGCTTCTACTGTTGAAATGGTATTTATTGGTTTAGTCAATCTAGTTTTTTTCTGATAAAAGCTCTCAAGGATTTTGGGTCCATTTTGCAGAAAAAAAAATGGTTTCTGGTTTTTTTTTTTTTTTTTTTGAAACTCTGTGCTGTGAAATATTTGATATTTTTGCATATATTAGTTGAAGAGGTCATTTACATATCTTTTCTAAATTGCAAGTTTGTGAACCTTGCAAGACTTTTGTGAACTGTTAGAACTAAATGGCATGTGATCTGAAATGATGAATGATTTAAATTGTCTGAAACAGTGGCTGTTTTGATGCTGACAATTTCTGAGTAAAAAAATTAAAGTTTTAATCAACTAAAATTAGGTGGAGGAGCTAATGAATTATTGTAATATATAGCTCTGGAACATGCTTTGGCTTGGTGAAGGTTGAGAGCAATGGCTGTTTTTGAAAACTGCTCTCCATCGCTGCTTTTTTGCAACAGAAAAGTTACACTTAATCATCTGGAGTAGAACAAGTGTGCTGTCGAAGACTGTGTATATAAACTGAGTTAAGGTGATTGAATGCTTGAATGGTAACAATAGATTAAAGTGTTCCTTTGTCATGTTATGCAGTCTGTGATTTACCATGCACTGGCTCTGAGTTTTGATTGATAGGGTGCACGTTGTGATTGGGAAAGATGGCTTTGGGGCTGTATGGTGCCTGGTTACTGCTGTCCGGTTCACTGCTGGCTTTGCTGCAGCATCATCTCTGTCAGCTGAGGAACAAGCTCATAGAATTCACTTCTTCGTTTCTGCTTTTGAAATACGCATCCTGAACTGGAGTCTGTGTAGGTTATAAATACAAGGGTCTTTCAGGTCAGATCAGTCATGTTTGTTTCTGTTTATTTAAAGTAAGCAAATTAGGGAGGAGATTAAAACTGATGATATGTATAGCCTCTGCCTCTTAGGATCATTCCTTGGGAGAAGCATGTTGTCTGAAAGGCTCTGCTGTGTTAAAAATCTGTTTATTGGAAATAAGTAAACTAGGAGGTGGAGCTTGTAACAATGTGATGGCTTTGAAACAAAGCTTTGGACTTATATCAGTTTTGACTGAATGATTTTCTCCATTTCGTAGGTCTGTTCTGTGAGAATAAGCAAAACCCTTAAGTTCTAAGGACACACGTTATTACTCTTTTTCTCAGGTGGTATCATGGAAAACTTGACAGAACAATTGCAGAAGAACGTCTTCGACAAGCGGGAAAACCTGGAAGTTACCTTATTCGAGAGAGTGATCGGAGACCAGGTTCATTTGTGCTTTCATTCCTTAGTAAAACAAATGTCAATCATTTTAGGTGAGAATTAAATGCTTTATTTTGAATAATGTGGTCTGTTTATTTTTTATTTCAGAACACGGTAGAGTACAAACAATGATTGTATTATAATGCATTATTTTTTACTCTTCATGCTTTTGTGGTAGAGATACTTACTTGTGTTTAATTGTTTAAAACATGCTGCTTAAAAATTGCTTTATAGGATGAAGAACAGAAGTGTGAGGAAACCAAAAATGTCTGGATAGAGAAGCTTGTCTAAAGTAGTTTGAATAGACTAAGGAACACTGAGGTTTCATCATTCATCAGTGAGGGAGATTGTTTTGTCTGTTCCGTAGTAACCATTGCAGTTGGCGCAGTTAAAGTGCTAGCACATCTGATCGCTTCCTTAATTTTGAGGGGACAAAAACCCCACCAAAACCAAAATGAACAAACAGCCCCCCACTTTTCAAAGAGCAAACAAAAAAAAGCCAGCAAAAAAACTCCCAAACTAGAAACCACAAAGAGATTATATGTTTAATAAATGAAAGGTTTGCTGGAAACAGCTTTCAGCATGTGTTAGAATTAGTTCTTTGAAATACAAGTAGCTCTTTATCCCGAGTTGGAACTAGGATTACTTTACCATTGTCAAATAGTGTGCATTGGTAAGCTCCATTATTTATTGGTGTAAATGAGATGGATTTTGAGAAGAACTTGAACATTAGTCAGTAAGTGCTGTTTAATGTTTCTCTTTACAAAACAGGAAAGCAAATGTTTCTTCAGCAGTTGAAAAAAAACCTTTGTCAGCTGGCTTGATGTTAACAAACAAATCCAAAGCAAATTCTTCAACTTTTGAAAGTGGGAATTGTCCAGAATACCAGTTTATGATCCTCTATGCACATGGTTTGTAAATGTAGGCAGGTTTTGGTTGCATCTGCTGTGTTATAGAAGTGTGACTCGTTCCTGATGTACCATTGACATAAAGGTACAGTTCTCTTAAGTGCAGACAGTATGATGCACAGATAGTACCTCATGTTTGCATCTTGCCATCTGAGCTATCAGTTTCAGCTTTTCTGCTGTACTGCTACTCATTTGGGAGCTGGTTCCTGCGTAGCAGTAGCAGAATAGTAAATTGTTCCTAAACTTATTTCTAGTGCCGTTTTGAAGATTTGGGTTATTTGTAATAACTTCTCCTTTTGAAGACGGTGTCAGGCAATTGGCTGTTGGTTCATGCACACCATATAAGTGTTACTGGCATCTCAGGTAGAAAATAATCTAGTTATTTCCAATTTCCCAGGAAAAGGATCTTCAAAATAGTTTCAATCCTTAAAGTATCTTTCTTTACATTCTTTTGCTGTCCCTTGAAAGTTATATACAGATACACATGTTCACACAGCATATGAATGTGTCAAAACTAAATGTTTTTTTCACTGTAGTGTTGTATTTTTGGTGAGTTAGAGTGATACTATATATATATAGAGAGAGAGAGAAAATACCTATTGTTACTCTTTTTCTGTGGACTTCTCTGTGATTACAGAAGTCTTTCTGTATTTGCTCACTCAGTGTAATGAAGAAAGGTTTATTTAAGCTTGATGAAATAATAATCTGAAACACTGTATTTAATTTTGAATCTATTATCTGTTGAATGATTTGCCAAGAAAATATGCTTACAGAAAATGTACCAAAAGATCTAGCATATGTCCTTGGCATTGTTTTCTGACTCCCCTTGCAGTGCTATATCCTTATTAGCTTTGGATTTAATCTCTCAAGATTCATCTTTGCATACATGTTACTTTACTGTTTGGGAGAAATAATTTAATTCAAATTATGCATTAAAGTATCTCTTCTTTAAGAAAAAACAAACCTTAAAGAAAAAAATAATAAATAGTTTTGTAATAAGCCTTTGTTTGTTAAACTACTGTAATGATTGTGTAAGCTTTTTTTCATTAGATACCAGATTTTTAAATTGAGTTTAAGGAGATACGTTGATCATTCCAAAGTAATTTCTTAGCTTTTAATAAGGATGCTGAACTAACTGGAACAAAGTGACTAATTTTTGCTGGTGTTTGTTTTTTGCATTGCATAGTCTTGAAGCATAGTAATTTTTTGTTAAAATGCTTTACTACTTTGTTAAACTTATGCCTATCATTAAAGGTGTATGTTCTGCATGATACAAGTAATAATGCTGTTGTGTACTAGTGCATTATCTTAGTTTTCCATGACATTCACACTTTCATTCTTTTCCTTTTACTTTCATTTCGTTCTGACAAATGTACTGTCTTTTTCTGTCAATCAGCACTTGCTTTAGATAAAAAACTGGTAGATCATACATTATATGTGTAATTTTGGTAAAATATTTTTTCGGTTTATTTACATGTTTACAGAGAGCCTGTAATACTCTGTTTTGCTGAATATAGGCATTGTTTTAAGAATTAAACGTGATCCAAATCTACTTTTCTTTAAAATAAATTGGTTGCAAAAAATTTTTCTAATGTCAAGCTTCTGATTGTTTTTTTGGTTTTTTTTTTAAATTTTTTTTTTTTTTATTAATAGGATTATTGCCATGTGTGGAGATTATTACATTGGTGGGCGTCGCTTTGCTTCACTCTCAGACCTGATTGGTTATTACAGTCATGTGTCCTGCTTGCTGAAAGGGGAAAAGCTCTTATTTCCAGTAGCACCTCCAGAGGCAAGTAACAAAAAAATTACAGTAAAATTCTGAAGACTAATTTACTTAAATATTTGTAACTTTATTCACTGTTCATACTTTTCTTTGGGAAAAACATTTTAGAATGTTTCTTGTAGTTTTGTATGGGCATATGGGGAAGTAAAAAGAGCATAAAAAATGCATTTTTACTGGTAAAAGGTAATGATTAAAAAAACCTTACTTATTTTAATAAAAATACATAATGAGGAAGCTAGAGGTATTGCAGTTATGGCACAATAGAGTAACGTCATTTTAAGTAGATGGAGAAAACCAAGAAAATGTTAAGTTCTTGGCTAATGAAGAGCACTTTCATAATGTAACCATCACTGTTCTGTTATATTTTGCATATATAACAGTGGTTTCAAATGTGCATCCTGGAGCTGACCAAGATTTCTTTCACATGTTCATTCTTAAAACAATTGAAGTAATTAAAAAGAAACAAAACACTGCAAAATAACCCCTGTAACAAAACCCAAAACCTGAATGAAGATGTTTCTGAATGTTAACATTCTGGACTTTCCTTCTGCTCTAAGTGAAAGACAGTTTAAAATAAGTGCTCTCTTGGCCAACTAATTGCACATTTCTAGCTCTCAGTGGTTTTGAGCTTTGAAAATATAAAACTGGCAAGGGGGATATGAGCGATGTTACCAGTCCTTTGCCTCAGAATAGCATAATGCTGGGGAGAAGAATTCTTCAGTATAAAGAAAAGGATTACCTTTGCTCTCTTCTAAATTGTAGCCTGTGGAAGACAGAAGGAGAGTTCGAGCAATTCTACCTTATACCAAAGTGCCAGAAACTGATGAAATAAGGTATGTTTGAATAACAGTAGTAGCTGTGAAATTCTCAAGAGTATTTATAAATAGTGATAATTTAAGTTGGTGTTTGTATGCAAATACTTTCCAGTTGCATCTTAAACTTGGCACAGTTAGATTAAAGGATGATACCTCTCTGTTCTTTTGATGGAAATAAGAGTAAGACTTCTTAGTGTATTTGTTTGTGTTAATTGTAAGGGAAGGTACATTAGGTATATAGAATTAAAATTATTAATATTATATTTTTGAAATATGTTTTCTAAAGCCATAGATTTTTACCAAAAGGATAAATATATGTGTCAAAGAATTCTGTATGGAAATGCCTTATCTGAGTGCATGAAAGAAATAGGCTAAGCTTTTTTTTCCTGAACTGCTACAGAACTATTAGTAGATCTATAACTAAGGCTAACAATTCGGATCACTAGAAAGAGGAAGTAAGCTTTGACTGCTTAAAATTTGAGAACAGAAGTGAGTCTTTCAATAGAAGACCATTTTCTGGTTTCTTAGAATTGATACTGCTTTCTTGAGATAATTTTTTTCCCAGATGGAAAAGTAGGAGGATTTGAAAGTGTTTTGTGGTGATTTCTAATCTCTCTAATGAGATAAGTTTCATAAATTGATGTAATACACCAGTTGAATTGTGAATTTTCTTAGGTTTAGGACTATTAACTTAAAATGTAGAGAAAAATATGAGCGCTTTATATCCTCATTTGGATGGAAATTTATTCCAAGACTCACAGTCCAGTCTGATCCTTTAAAGGATGATATGAGGATATTTGTTTTTGTAATTATGTGTTTTAGTAAGGTGTTAAGACTGGGAAGGAGGTCTTTAATGGCACATTGCAACTAAGACTTTCTACTATGTGTGAGAATAAAAAAAAGGATTTAGTCCATTAAGTGCCTTATTGCCTTATTGCATCAATCAGCGTAAGAGGAAAAAGCATTTTATTATTTTGCTGTCGTAACAAAAATTGCAGGCAATTAAACGTTTTCTTCCTCTTTTAGGATAGAGCTGAAATACAGAGTTGGTATTTGGGTATTGAGGTCTGCATGGCTAAAATAGTTCAGTTTGTGGCATGGCTGAGACCAAAGTTCTCAGTTTGTTGTAGATTGGATTAATATGATTTGAAAAAATTAGGTATTTCAGAGAATCTTGACTTAGAATTTTAATATAATTAATATTTAACAAGTTTGAAGTGAAACTGAGTTAATTTCAGCTTGTCTTCCATTTAACTATACAGTGATGGAGGGTGTTCTTGTCTGTCACCTGTCAGAGCTGAATAGCAGTTGAATTTATTCTTTGTTTTCAATTGTGATTTGTGCTTTTTGTTTTTTCTGTTAGCCTACTTCAGATGAGGGCAATGCCACAGACATTTGCTATGAAATTTTGAATTGAAATAGTAGTTAATGAGCTTCAATGCTTTATTGCTTTTCCTGGACCCTGATGCATCATGAAATGTGATTGAAAATTCTGTGCTGCAGTGAAAGGTTTTCATACGACCTGAGTTTGTGTCCTAAACATTTAGGGAGTAAAGTAAACAAGTCTTCCAGAAATGAAAACTCCCTTGGACCAGGCTCTGGGTCCTGCGCTTTGGCCATAGTAACCCTCTGCAGAGCTACAGTCTGGAGGAAGAATGACTGGAAAGCTGTCCAGTGGAAAAGGACCTGGGCGTGCTCGTCAGCAGTTGTCTGAAGATGAGCCAGCTATGCCCAGGTGGCCAAGAGAGTCAATGGCATCCTGGCTTGGATCAGCAGTGGTGTAGCCAATAGGACTAAGAAAGTGATTCTTCCCCTGTACTCAACAGTGATGAGTACCTTGAGTATTGTGTTCAGTTGTGGGCCACTCAGTTCAGGAAAGACACTGAGGTCCTGGAGTGTGTCCAGATGTCCAGAGAAGGGTAAATGGAGCTGGTAAAGTGTCTGGAGTACAGGTCCTAATAGGAGTGGCCGAGGGAGCTGGGAGGCCTCAGCCTGGAGAAAAGGAGTCTCAGGGGAGATCTCATTGCTCTCTACAGCTCCCTAGAAGAAGCTTGTAACCAGATGGGGTTCAGTCTCTTCCACCACGCAAACAGAGACAGGATGAAAGGACATAATCTTCAACTCCCCATAAGTCTAAAGGGCAGCTTTAGGTTGGACATTAGGGGGAAGTTTTTCACAGAAAATTAGACATTGGGATGGGCTGCCCATGGACGTGGTGGAATCACTGTCTCTGAAGGTGTTAAGGAAGGACTGGATGTGGGACTTAGTGCTCTTGTCTAGTTGACATGTGGTATTTGGTGATAGGTTGGGCTCAATAATCTTAGAGGTCTTTTCCAGCCTAATTGATTCTGTGGTTTTCTGATTCTGAATGTTAATGCTTCCTACACTTTTCTTGTAGCAAATTACTTGGCTTCTCTGCTCTGTATTCTCTTTGTGTCATTTATTTTCATATGTGAGAACATAATGAATATATAATTTTTCAATGAAAGGTGTATTATTTTTTTACAGACTACTGAGGGTTATTTTACTTGTGCCTCATATTTGATCTCTCTTGATCAAAGAACAGTATTACTGTATTTAAATATTGCTGTGTTATTTTTGCTTTATACATTAGCACACTTGGAAGTTGACAGCACTGAAGTATGTATTAGATACTAAACATAAATCAAAAGTATGAAAACTATATATAAACTGTATATAATAGCCACTTAACTCTGAGGAAAAATACACATGTGCTTGGAATATCAATTCATGCATTTTTCACAGATAGGTTTTCCCAAATATTTTATGGTATTTATAGTCAAGAACTTATTGTATTCATTAAACTTCATATTATGATTGTATCTCTGATTTAAATCTTGCTGTAACCCTCTTCAGTTTCCTTAAAGGAGACATGTTTATTGTCCATAATGAATTGGAAGATGGCTGGATGTGGGTTACGAATCTACGGACAGATGAACAAGGTCTTATTGTGGAAGACCTAGTAGAAGATGTGGTAAGTAATTTTTGTATTCAAATTTCTTAAATGAATGGGGGTTTTTTATCGAATAATATTGAAATGAACAAAACCTACTGACATTTAATTGCCTGGTTTCTCATTATGTACATTTCTAAACCTAGTAAATTAATCTGGTAGTTTCAAAATACTAAAACAAATCTTTAAGCCTAAGTCAGTATCAAAAAGTGCTTATTCATGTGTTGTCCAACGATTATACAAATGAATGGTACAGTAAATTTGCAAGTGACTTCCCTAAAATCGACTGTCTTGGGGAGGAATCATTTAGTTACAATTCTTTTTTGGGATTGCCATGAGATGTTTACTAGCTCAACAGAATGTAATTTTGCATTGTAGTAGTTCTTTCTCTTTATGCAGGGGGTTAAAAATTTATTGGTGAGAGGAAAAAAAGAAAAAAAAATTCATAATATCTTCGTACACAGTACATATGTTTTGCGAATAGTAGTGTTACCTGAGATGCTTCTTGTAGATGACCTATGTCAGGATGTGAATAGCTAAATTGGAGTAGCGGTACTAGACTGTTGTTCTGTAGCCTGATAGGTCAGTGGTAATTTGACCTTAGGAAAGTTGAGATTTTTAGAAAACTACCACCTCTAAAGGACTTGGATCATGACCGAACTAATCATCAGAAATAATATATTTTTGCTGGATTTTCACTTAATGAATGAAGAGGAAAACTTTTCATAGAGCTGCAGTAAGCCCTTTTGTTAAAAAATGCCTTAGACTTCTAAATGTAATTTTTTTTATACAGAAGGTCTTAACTTATGACTTTTTTTTTGGAATTGAGTTGTACTGTTGTGATGCATTTAATATGTTAATTTTCTCATAGGGAAGAGAAGAAGATCCCCATGAAGGCAAAATGTAAGGATTTTTGTTTTGTTGTTTAAAGCAGTCATAACTGTTTGTAAACTTCCACTATGAGATATGTAAGTTTTTGGGAGAATGACCAAAGAGACTTACCTTTTAATCTCAAGACTTTTTTACATACTAGCTGCTGCAGATGCATGGATAATTAACATGAAAGAGTCCTGTAATAGGTATGTCTATTGTGAATGGGTATTATTGCAGTGTTAAAATAATGGTGAGGCCATGATCACTTTCAGCCAAAATGTGTACAATGGAGTATTTCTTGAGCACAGTTGCCTTGGAGATAACTCTAAATACTGTAGCAAAGTACTATTCAAAAAGTGCCTCTGTTTGCATAGTGGATGTGAGTGTTAGTTATCTGAAGGGTCGCAGGGCTCTGCAGAGGGATATGGACGGGCTAGATCGATGGGCTAAGGCCACTGGTATGAGGTTCCACAAGGCCAGGTGATGGTTCATGGCCTTGGTTCACAACAACCCCCTGCAGTGCTACAGGCTGAAGCAGTGGCTGGAAAGCTGCTCAGCAGAAAGAACCTGGGGTGCTGGTCAACAATGGCTGAACATGGGCCAGCATTGACCCAGGGGGCCAAGAAGGCCAATGGAATTCTGACTTGGATCAGCAACAGTGTGGTCAGCAGGACCAGGGCAGGGACTGTCCCCCTGTACTCAGGAATGGTGAGGCCACACCTTGAAAGCTGGGTTCAGTTTTGGGCTCCTCACTGCAAGAAAGACATGGAGGTGCTGCAGTGAATCCAGGGGAAGGAAATGGTGCTGGGGAAGGGTCTGGAGCACAGGTCTGATGAGGAGTAGGTGTAGGAGTGGGTGGGGCTCAGCCTGGAGAGCATGTGGTTCAGGGAGAATCTCATCCCTCTACAGATGTGTGAAAAGAGGTTGTAGTCAGAAGAGGTCTCTTCTCCCACGTAACAAGAGATAACTGTCTCAAGTTGCACCAGGGAAGGATTAGAGTTGATATTAGGGAAAATGCCTTCACTGAAAAGGTTGTCAAGCCCTGGAAGAGGCTGCCTAGGGCAGGGGTAGAATTACTATCCCTGGAGGGATTTAGGAGGTGTGTAGATGGGGCACCTGGGGACATGGTTTAGTGATGAACTTTGGCAGTGCTGTGTTAAGGATTGGACTTGATGATCTTAGAAGTCTTTTCCAACCCAAAGGATTCTGTGATCCTACAGTTCTGTGATTCTTGTAGTAACAGTTAAAGTTTGAAGTAGAAGTCACAGGATTGTAAGTTTCGTTCTGTTTGCTTAAATACTTAATTTAAAAAAAAATTTAACACAGCTTAAAATCAACAGTATGTTGATACGTCAGTCTGTTGATATGTTACTTCCACAAGTCGAGTGGCAGATAGTTCTGAAAATGGTCTAGTGGCTTGATGACTTAATCTGATGTCCTCATTTGTTTTGTCATATTTGTGCTTGCTACTTTTTTGTTGTTTCCCACTTTCTGAGAGACTAGTGGCAGGAGGTGTTTTACTGATCTGTTGGTTTTAATGTATTCTGTTAGTCAATTTGGCAAGTACAGATATCTTCAAATGTGAAATTTCTTATTTTTTTATTTGCAAGCTTGTAGGAGATGCTTAGAGCTTTGATTCTGTCAGTGGTTGTTTAACTTTCAGAGGAACCCATAAATTAACATCTGAAAGTAGTATAGAAAGAAAGTTAGAAACCTGAGTCTGATACATAGAAGCATTATATTTTTAGCTTTCCTTTAAATGCAAATTATTAAGTTGTAGCATGGCAAGCTTTTCTGAGTTGAGGGAAGTATCAGACTGAGACTAGGCAGAGGCTGTGAACTTTTGTAGGGTCTGACACAGGACTCAGGGGAAAGTACAGGGTATGAGATCAAAGCAGTTTGTATTCATTAATCTAACAGCTAGATTTTGCTTCCACAGCTCTGGCAAATTTGAGTTTGAGGTTTTCTGTACAAGTTTAAGTTCTTGTTTGAGCTTCAGATGTCATGATTGTAGTACATTGCTGTATGATACAAGTAGTACATTGTTGTATGATACGGATTTCAGATAATGCCTGTCAAGATACCTGTTTTTTGGACAATCCATGTCAATCTCTAAACACAGGTGTATTCAAACATCAGCTCCAAGTGTTAGATATTTGGATTGAATATAATTTATATACCTTTTAATGTTAGTTTTTTCATGCTGTTGGTAGAACAGAATCATTAAGTAGCATAGTTATTGATTATCTCATCTATATATACTAGGTCTTTTTAAATAAGGATTTTTTTCATAGGGGCCAGAGCCTTGAATGTCAGCCAAAAGAGAGAGCTGGTAATCTTGCTTTCTAATTTTTCTATTCATCTTTTTAAAGATGGTTCCATGGGAAGATCTCTAAACAAGAGGCTTATAATTTGCTGATGACAGGTACATGTATTTCTGATATCAAATACAGTTATGGAGAAATGGCACAAAGTGATTCTATTTGTATTAATATGTGATAAAACTTCCTTTTATGTCTGAACGTATATGAGTGTTTTAGATTCCCCAACCCCTCTGGTTGCTACCTCAGTAGAATACTATATTGGAAGGAAACTGTGTGGCTATGAGTTCTGAGTATGTTCTCAAGTAAAGTTAATTTATACATTTTTTGGTGCAAACAATTTTTAAATTATTACATCAATTATTACAACCAATTATTTCAATTTCATAAAGGAAATATTTTTTAAAATGAAAACATCAGTGTTTCTGACACATTGTTTAATAGTGTACTTCAAATATTGGAACAGAGATTGTGGGGTTTTTTTTGAAAATGTAATCAAACTTTTTTTGTATGCTTTCTTAAAGAGATGGCAAAGATGTGTCTGGGTTGCAAGCTACAGATGAACCATTTTCAGTTATTTTGGTGGTTTAGTACTGGTTCATCTGGTTTGAGATCACTGTTGGAATTTACCTTTATGGGATTTGTATTTCTTGAAGTGTGCAGTTCTTCCTAATTTGTGTAGAAATAGATTTAATATGGGTTTATATATATCACTAAGAGAAATAACACTATTATTATGTATTTTCAGTTGGTCAGGTGTGCAGTTTTCTTGTGAGGCCTTCAGATAATACGCCTGGTGATTATTCACTTTATTTTCGGACCAGTGAAAATATTCAGCGTTTTAAAATATGTCCAACATCAAACAATCAGTTTATGATGGGAGGTAGATACTATAATAGGTAAGTTTTGCTGGCAAAAGGAATTGTGCATATTTTATGCTTGTATAATTGCTTCTGATAATTATTTACTGCTATGATTTTAAGACTGTAGTTTTTTTCTTTATACTAAATATTTTCCCTAATTTCCATAGTCGTTACTTCTAGCTGAACAAATTCTTACAGCTTAAAGAGCCTAAGTATAACTTGTTTCTCTTGAAGTATTTTTGTTTCTTCTGCAAACCAGTTGCTTCACTCTGTGAATTGAGGTTTGAATGGATCATATGGATCCATCAAGGGTGGCTCTATGACTAAGAGAATACTTTATTTGAAGTCGCTTGGAAGCTACTCCATTTGTTCTTGTCTGTTTGAAAAGGGGAAGGTAAAAATGTTAATTTTATTGAGACAGTCAACAGAGTTTTCAAATAATAGAAGTGGCTATTTATAAGAAAGGGGGCAAACACCTTCATCGGTGGGAAAAGTTACTAAATTGCATTATAATATGTGCATGATACTAGGAACAGAAATATTGATCAGCTCATTGAGAGTGAGCAAACTTAAGATACATTTCTTTTGCCATTGGTGCAAAAATATAGTAATTTGTACAAAAGGAAAGAGGAATAATGAGATGTTTCCCCTTTTGTCAGGGAAGCTATCAGTATGCCTCCATGATAGTATTTTTTTTAGAGTTGTTGTAGCTGGAAGACTTTTCAGTAGTGAAAACTCACTTTCCTCCTTAAACAGAGGTCATTGCCTTCCTCAAAAAAATAATTATTTTTCCAATCCTTCTCACCTAGAACCAGGGCATTCTTACCCCAACAGAGAATTTCTGTCACTTCCAGCTTGGCTTCTGAGTGGGTAGAGATTCAGCAGCTGCTGTGTCTGAGAAAATGTATTATCACATGCATTATGCTTTGAGTCTAAACAACTGGACTCTTATGAACCTATGCCCATGTCACACCCAGGCTGCTTGAATACCTTGTTCATTAATCAGGCCGGCCTCCAGCTATCCTCACTGAAAACCAGGCTAGCTACAGTGTCTGCCTTTCAGGAAGGTAAATATTCTTTCAGCCATTCTCTAGTAAAATTACTTACTAGGAGGATGATAGGCCAGAAGCCCCCCACCCTCAGTGATGTCAACTTAATCAGTAAATTAGGGGAACTCTTAGTTTTGATACTACTTGTATCAAATGGTTTTGTAGCATTAAGTAGTACACTTTCAGAAAGTTACTACATCGTTATTGCTTCAGATTACTTTGTAATAGTGCTGGATTCACTTGGGGCGTATATTACATTTACGTGAAAGAGATTATATGCAGTTTAACAGAAAACAAGATTTTAAAGTTAAGAAGCAATAAATTATGACAAAGTGCTTCAATAATTTTTAAAAATACTTTGGTACCTGGTTTGCAGAGATCTTCCTCAGTGTGAAAGAAAATCTCTTTTGTTTTGTTGCATGTTTGGGAGAATTACTACTATACTCTTAAGTTCACATTCAGTCCAACTTACTATGTGTATCAGGTTGGTAAATTTGCTGGAAGTTCAAATATGTAATGAGGAGTGCAGCCTTTAGTTGCTCCATCAAGGGATGGGGTCCTAGTCTATATGTTACTCTAACTACAAAAGGAGTTTTTAAATACAACTGTGTTTATTCTTCAGTCCGTATTACAAAATTGCAGAAATTTTGCAGGCACCTGCTCCTTACATTGAGAAACTCATGGCATTTTTTAATCAAGGAAGCAGAGGGTGCATTGAAGGTCAAGATATTCTGATTTAATGAGGGAAGAAAAATTATGTAATACCGTTTTATTGATTACAAAATGTCGGTAGTAGCTATTCAACCTGTGAACTATAATGACTTAGTCATTTTCTGTAGTGTGAGATGGTTGAAATTATGCAAAAAAACAGCGTATGCAGACAGCATTTCAGCAAAAATTGAAACGAATTACTTGATTTCAGTAAAACTAAAAGAAGAACTAATCTCATTCTACATATCTAGAAAATACAAATACCTGTGAGGTCATTTTATCACGTTTGCACTAGTTCATAACTTCAGAATGAGATAAAAACGCAAACCAAGATGCCCTGATACAGTTTTATTTAGAAGTTTTTGAGATTTTTATAGTATCTATTGCTCCTGTGCTGAACACATGCCTTATTCATATCTATTACCTAGTGTGCATGAACTGAGAAGACACCCTTAGTATATTTGTGCTTAATTATTTATCTCTTTTTCTAGATTGATATTTTGCTTGTAAATGATTCATTTCTATTGATGTCCATGTTGCTGTTCCTTATTACAGTGTAAATTTCAGTAGCTGCAAAAATAAATTAGAGCAACTCAAGTGCCTTGAATTTCAGTTTGTATCTGTCACTACTTACCTCCTGAGCCTTCCAAGTGCAATTGCAATCTGAATCTGGTTATTAGAATGAATGCTTCCCTGTAGAGGAGTGCTACATGGGTATTTAAAAGGATAGTTCAGTGATCAAGTGTAATCTTTATAAGCCCTGCTACAAACTTTTTTCTGTTTTCTATTCCTGTCCTCTTAGAAGGAGATTGCACTTCACTCAGAGTATATCCCATTCCTCTTAGCTAATTGCTCTAGGATTTATTTGGAAAATTATTGACAATGAAAGAGCGACTTTCAGCCTGGTTGGAAAGTGGGTAATGCATGTGTACTACTTGAATGTGGAAAGTGCAGTGTCCTCATTTGACGTTTTAAGCAAGTCATTAAAATATTTTGCAGAGTTTAGAATGAATTCATTCTGAATACAGTTTTGTGAACTTTCTTGACTTCAGTATATTAGTAAGTCCTCGTTGCTGCAAATAAGATTATGACGATTAACACTTGATTTTATTAAAACTTCATAGGAAAGTTTTCTGTGGTTTTATGGAAAAGCAGATTCTCAAACAGAGGAAAAATTAATGTGTTTAACATTTCAATCTTCTTTTTCTTACTGCAACAGTATTGCTGACATCATTGAGCACTATAGAAAAGAACAGATTGTTGAAGGGTATTACTTAAAAGATCCTGTTCCAGTGCAGGTAAGGTTTAATCTCTAAGCCTTTGATGTTGAAGTCACAGACTGAATTGTTATCAAATCAATTTATGAACTGACTTACAGCAGAAATACCAGTGGTAGTGAAACAGCATCATCTCCAGTAGTCAGTCATTGACAGTTTCAGTGTTTTGAGCTCATCTTTTTATTTTGTTTTATCCTTAAATACATACACTTACCAACGACTGGCTTGCAGTCAACAGAAAGTATGATAAGTTCTGTCTCTCCTGTGAGGTGTTCAACCTCTGCTCTGTGCCCTTAGCTCTGGTCCCGGACTCAACCATGCTTGGTATTTAGTCCCATTTTAGAGGAGACCAGTCTGCCCTTCTCACTTCTGTGTCTGGGTTTTTTCTCCTGTCACAGGAAACCTGAACACTGTTGGGGTTTGACCCTGACTAAACGCCAGGCACCCTGGCTTTCTGCTGCTAGAGACGTGCAGGAGAGGGGAAAGGAAAAAACTGTAAAACATACACCAAATTCATGAGTTAAATGAGATAGGACACTGATGGCAGGATGCACAGAACAGAAAAAGGGCAGACAGGCTCCAAAACTTAAAATTGCAAAGTGATTTAATTACCTAACAGAGTTGGAGGATAAATGAGAGGTAAAAATAAACTTTTCATACCCTATTTGTTCACTCGCCCCCCTCCCTCTTACGAACTCATTTTCTATTCACGCCCCCTCCCTCCTTCTAACCAACAAGCTCACGTAGGGGGCAGTGTGTGGGGTATTTTCTTAGTCCATAGAACAGGTCCATAAATCTATTCATTACCATAATTCTTCTACTACAAATACTCTTTATCTCTACTTACTTCTTTCTCTCTCTAGACAGTTTCTCTGCTCTCACCCCCTCCCT
The DNA here is from genome assembly GCA_013397955.1 of Grantiella picta. Classification (NCBI taxonomy): domain Eukaryota; kingdom Metazoa; phylum Chordata; class Aves; order Passeriformes; family Meliphagidae; genus Grantiella; species Grantiella picta. The sequence goes on along the minus strand of VZRM01002776.1, from coordinate 52,874 downwards.
CCTAAGAAGCAGTTTCTCTGTTCATCCCTCCCCTCCCTCTTTCCAATCCAACAACACGGGCAGGGGGCAGGGCAAGAGGTGTTTCCTCTGGTCAGTCCATCAGGGAGAGAAGTCCTCTACTTAGCCATGGGGTCCCTCCCACGAGAGACAGTCCTCTGGGAACTTCTTTGGCGTGGGTCCAATCTCACGAGGAGCATCCCGCCCGAATTCTGTTGCAGCGTGAGTCCTCTTGTCCGTAAGGTGCAGACTCGCCCAAGCTGAGGCCATGCTGCTTCCATCCCAGGATCAAGGCCTTTGCAGCTTTAACTCTTTATATGAGACTCCCACTGGATTACAGCTTCTTTCAGGCATCCACCTGCTCTTCTGGCGTGGGCTGTGGGTAGATTTCTACATCCTTGTAGACTCCACGGGCTGCAGGGGAACCTCCTGCTCCCCTCATGGTCTTCACCATGGCTAGCAGAGGGTTTTCAGCTCCAGCACCTGGAGCACCTCCTCTCCCACCTTCTCCGCTGATTTGTGTCTCCATGTTGTTCTCCCTTCACATATTTTTACCTCCTCCTCCTCCTGTAACTACAAAGAAGTGCGTGCCTACCTTGTTTTGATTTTTTTCTTTAATACGTTTTCACAGAGGCTTAACTAGCACCTCTAATTGGCCCACACTTGGCCGGCAGCATGTCCATCACTTTCAGAGCCATCAGAGATTGGCTTTGCTGTACTTGATGAAAAAACTTCCAGAACTTTCACACAGGACACACAGGAGCCATCTTTGTGCCACTCCCCACCCCTCAGATACTTCCTCAAGCCTACTACAACAGCTTCTGAGGGTTTAAATTTCTCTTAGAAGTTAAAGATACCTTGCTGATGTTTTGGGCCAATCAAAACCACCACATACACACAGAAAAGCTCCAGGGGTGATTGCAGGGCTGGAATTGCAGCACTTGTTCTGGAGTGCACCTGCCCCATAGCAGAAGTTGACTTTAAGAGACCATCAGTAATAAGCACACCACATCGTTTAGCTTTTCATGAGCTTATAGCTAGTTATAAAATTTACATACCTATTTTACTCCTTCTTTGTTCCCAAGCTTTCCTCTTTCAATGGAAATTTGCCCTTCCTGTCCTCCTGTCTTGGGTTAAAGACAAGTTTAAGAGAAAGTGCTCTGAATGAATGCCTCTCCCAAAGGAAAAGGGTTTAGGCACTCCCTCCCCCACCACATGAAAGGAATTTCTTGGATGAAAGTGGAAAAACCTGTTTATTTAACAAACAAAGTGCCCTGCAAGGCACGGGGAAAAGGATATTGAACCTGTGAAGACAGCTGATGGATTTTAGAGTTTGTCTTTCGCTGGCTTAGCCCCTCCCAAGGTCTGGTATCCGGATGGAGTAGCTCCAGCAGCTCCCTGCAGGGTGCCAATTGTCTCCGTAGGGGTCGTCTGATGTAGGATGAAAAAGCAAGCCAAACAGTCCAAGAAGCAAAGCAGAAGTTGACGATTGCTCTTGCAGCCCCAAGAAAAGCTCATTAGCTAACAAACCAAGCAGCTAGCAGAAGCAAGCAACCTAGCTAGCAGCAGCTGGAAGCGGAAAGGAATGTAGCCCCCTGTGCTCCAAGGCCGAAAAACGTGGGGGAAAGTTTTCAAAACAACCTGCGCTAGAAGAGCTTCTCCCAGCTACTGGGCCTAGCTTAAAGTGACAGGACCCATTTCTGGGCATAAAGCAGATGGATACAGGATTATCATAGCATCACCCGCAAGACATCTTCCTAAAGAGAGTTGCAGTCAATTCATACCTCTTTCATATTAATATGAGAGCATTTCCTCTGTTCACCAAGCTAAGTGGACCAAAGCTGATCCTGTCTCTTTGTAATGTTTTCATAGCTGCCTTGCTGCCCACCGATTTCAGTGTGAACTCACCTTTCTTGAACGTGGACCAGAATAATTTAGTGTAGTACCATTTTATGCATAATTCCCTTTCCATCTGGAAGGCACTTAACAAATATACATGTCATTTTCTGTGGTGGGTTAACCCTGGTGAGGTGCTAAGGACCCGCACCTCTGTTTGCTCATTCCCTATTTCTGTGGAATGGGGCAAAAGACAAAAATCTCCTGGGTTGAGGTAAATACAGTTTAATAAGCAAAGGCAGGGGAGATGGGTGTGATGCAAAGGCAGTCACTCAGCATCTCCCACAAGCAGACTGATGCTCAGCCCTTCTCTGAGATATCTGTGTGAGCACACACGTATTGCTGATGATGATTTTAAATGACAGGGAATATCCTTCTGATCAATTGACATCATGTCCTGGCTGTCTCTACTCCCAGCATCTTGTCCACCAAACCACGTCACTGGGGCAGAGTGGGAAGTGAAGGTTTTGAGGCTGTGACAATACTGATCAACAAAAGCCGGAACACTGGTGTGTTACCAGTATTGTTTCAGTCACAAAACCAAAACACAGCACCTTAGGGGCTGCCATGACAGAAGAAGTCTGCCCTTGTGAGACCCGTATGTTGGCATAGCCATATTGTATCATAGCCCAGTCCTCCAGTGAGTGACTTAAAAGTTCATGTCTTATTTTCTGTAAGTATCAGCAGGTGTAACTTTATTATTGTACTGGGAAATGTATACTTTGTAATTGCAATCTTTCTTGTACTGCTAATTGTGTTGTGCCCATGGTGCTTCCCTGGTGTTTGCTGCTGTAACTCATGCTGGGTAATTGGGGTTGGGACAGAAAGCAGATAGGAATTCTGAGACTCCTTGAAAAACTTCATTAGTAACTGTTGTGGTTTCACACTGGCGGAACTCCAGGCCCCCATGAAAGCCACTCACCCTCACCTGCAAAGGCTGGGCAGAGGAGAGAAAATTTAAGGAAGGATTCAGGAGTTTACATAAGCACCGGGAGAACAAGGGCAAAACAGGCTCAGCTGAGAGATACAAAGTGACTTTATTACTAATAAAATCAGAGGAAGATCATGAGATGCAAAATAAGCCCATAAAAACACCTGTTCTTACCCAAACCCCTCCTTCCCACCGACAGAGAGAGTGTGGGGAGACAAGGGGTTGGGGATTTTGGTCAGTTTGTCACCCAGGGTTTTCTGCTTGGCTCAGGGAGAGGACTTGTTCCCCTCCTTCATCCTGGGGTCCCTTCCCACAGGAGACAGTTCTCTGTGAAGATCTCCAGCGTGGTTCCAATCTCATGAGCAGCAGTCCTTCCCAAACTGCTGCAATGTGAATTCTTCCCATGGTCAAACACTCCTCCCAGAACTGCTGCAGTGTGGGTCACTGTTCCAAACTGTTTTGCATGTGCAGATCCTACCATTTTTTGTGTGAATTTATCCTTTTTCTGTTTCCTGTTTCTGCTTTCCTCTCGTTTTGAGTTCTGCTCAGTTAGGACATGGGAGTTCTAATGAGATTAATGGGGCATTGTGCTAGTTAGAGTTGGTTTTGATTGTGATCTGCACCATTTTTCCTTTAGAGTTTATTCATGATTATGCAGGCGCATGAACTTTGGTAGAAGACAGAGGCTAGATAAATCTTTAAAGACTGGCATTTTTTAACAGAAATCACAGTGAAAGATCGTGTTTCATTTTACAGGAAAAAATACATCATAGAAGTTGGTCTGTATTGAAAACTCGTAATTTCTTTCTGTTTTAGAAATACTGAAAGAGTTACAGTACATTTCTAGCATGTGCACTGTATGAAAAATTAATGCTTTATTAAAATGCAGGAGAGCACAATAGTAGTGAGTTGGTAGCATTCAGTAAGATGATCCTGATTGCAGTTTCGTAGGATGCATTTTTTAATGGTAATTTCTGAGCTTAAAGTGTATTTTTCTTACCTGTTTCCCAGCACCAAGAACAAGTGCTTAATGATACTGTGGATGGAAAAGAAATCTACAATACAATTCGTCGGAAAACAAAGGATGCTTTTTATAAAAATATTGTCAAAAAAGGTTATCTTCTGAAAAAAAGTGAGTAATGTTTGCTTCTGTTATTTTCTTTGAGGAAGAAAAAAACAGATAAATATCATGGAATCAGAGAATATCTTAAATTGGAAGGCACTTGTAATGATGATGCTCCTCACATGTCTACCAAAAGCTAAACCATATGACTAAGCGCATCATCCAGATGCTTCTTAAATCTTGACAGGCTGTGAGCATTTTCTTGTGTTCCCTGTTCCAAGGACCAGTGACCTTCTCAGTGAAGAACTTTTTCCCAAGGTCCAACCTGAACTTTCCCTGATTTAACTTCATTCCATTTTCTCATGCCCTATTGTTGGTCACCAGAGAGTGTAGATCAGCACCTCTTAGGCTGAACTTAGTGAGTTTAGTGATGCTAGGAAAAGCAAAACTGAAGTGGGCAAAATGTTCCAGAAAGTGTGTAAGGAGTATGAAAGATCTCTTTCCTTAAGCAGTAGCTGAATAAACAATGCAATACATGAAATTACATGCAGTGTGGAAATGTTAGTTGGCAGTTGTTCTGAAAAAAATCAGCACAGCACAAAAACTAGTCATCCTTGTCAAAGGTAGCATTCAAAATTGTGAAATGAAGTACAGTTTTGTAAAGTGTTTGTGCTTAATATGGAACTCACGAAATTCTAGCTGATAGAGGTTTGAGAGAGCTAGAACAGTGTAAAACTGTGCATTCACTGCAGAGCACAACTGGTTGAATTTTGTTATTCCAAGTCAGGTTATGTGTTTTCAGTCTTAAATTTAAAATGCACAGTCTGCCATAAAGAGGATATGGTGACTTTTTAGAGTTCTAACACTGACACAGCATAACATACAGTAAGCACATTAAAAGCTGACGACTTATTTTAGTGTAACCTTCGGTAAAACCCTGAAGAATTGCCATTGAGCAAGTCTTTGAAGTTTTGAGGAAGCTAGTCCCGTTGCTGAGTGTTATATTTCTACTTTCTGAAAAAATCCACATTAATGGAGGCAGAAAAACTATCAATAACAAAATTTCTGCAAATGACAAGAAGGATAAGTCACAGATGGTAATCTGGATAGTGACCAAATGCAAGAAGAAGGTATGAGTTTACATATAGTCCTAAAAGAAGAGACATTAAAAAACCCCAAACCACCCCAAAACTATACCTTCTGAGCAGAACAAGGAACATATCTCATCTGCTTATTCTCTGAGGTGTGGAGAGATGTCATGGAGTGAGGAATCAAATGAGAATTAACTGGAAAAATTAGACTGAAAAAGATACATTAAATGTGTGAATTGGAGTGCTGAGTTCTTGTAGAGAGGTGCATATAGTGTATATGGAATAAATGCAATAAAATCACTCATCCATCCAGGAGTCATAACATAATGAATGAATGTTACATTTATATTTGGAAAACAGTGTTGCTTCTAGTTCATTGAGACCCCAGTGGATTTATGATGATTAAAGTATAAAATAAAGACAGAAAGTTTTTTCTAAATGCTACTCTGAGTTATGCATTGATTTGTTGCAGAAAGTTCCTAATCCATTGTAATTCAAGAACCTTTCTCTGCAGCAAGTGGAGCTAGCCAAATTCTTAGGTGTGGGTGTGCTTGGGGCTTGATTCTGACTTAAATTTGCATATATAATATTTCCATTTTTGTTCTTCAGCCATATTGTTTTAAGGTACTGTAATGCAATCTATTAAACATTGGTCAGAGTTCGGGAGTAACTTTCTCATGTCAAAAGTCCGTTTCTTAGAAAAAATCTAATGAATGGGCTCCACACTGTCATTATTTGCAATCTGCTTAAATACAGACATAGCAGGAGTTCACTGTTCAGGCAGCTAATACACACTTGCTTAATCCTGCCGAGAGCACTGAAGATGTTTGAAGAACCTTTTGAAACTCTGCCTGCATTTGTGAAAAGAGTGGTTTTAGTCACATATAAAATTGAGTGTGTATACTGATGTTGTACCTCAAGTGTGATTATCTGTTCATTATTCTTCTCTGTGGAATTTGACAAAAACTTTGCTGCCCTCTTCTGTTTTCTTTATTTACAAAATTTACCTATTTTTAGATAGTATTGTAACCTTTTGCTTGACTCTTGTACAGGTAAAGGAAAGAGATGGAAAAACTTGTACTTTATATTAGAGGGAAATGATGCCCAGCTTATTTATTTTGAAAGTGAAAAACGAGCCACAAAACCCAAAGGACTAATAGACCTTAGTGTGTGTTCTGTCTATGGAGTACATGACAGTTTGTTTGGCAGGTAGGACACTGGCTTTTTTTAATCCTATTGCACCAAGAGTTAAAAAGATAAAGAATTTTAGTAAGTTCCGTAAGTTCTGTATTATTTTGATACGTGTTTAAAAGCTAACTTGGTTAGAAGTCTGTAGGTGCTTTTTTATTTAAGAACAAGTACTTCGTTTGTAGTAAACTAGTTCATATAATTAAATATCCTCAGAAATTGGTTTTGCACAATTACTATCCTCAGAGTTACTTTCACATAAAATCTTATTTACTGTAGTATTTTGATATTCAAAATATGTTGACCACAAGGGATGTGATTATCAGCAAGAAATTTGAGATTCATCATTCTTTCAGATATGACTAGTAATTAACAAGAGAGTTTATATATTCTTTCATTGGTAGGTACAAAAAGAACTCCACTGGCCTGTATTTTAAGTGTTTTAAAGAAGAAATAACTACATTAACTTACATAGTAAATGATAGAAGTTGGAAATTTTGATTATCCTAAGGGTCTTAATATTTATTGAAAAATTATACATAGTAAATTTCTAGTTACTTTGTGAAAAAATTTAAAGACACATGTTTAAAATTAGTGGCAATAACTGCAAAGACTGATGTTTTGTTCTGTCTGTTTGGGGGGTTTTAAAATACTTATAATTTTGCAAAAAAACCCCAGCATCTAACTGCTGAAGTGAGGAGCATAGATATAGATTAAAAATTACTGAAATGTTCCTTATACAGTTGACAGGCAGGAAGCTTTGGGGTACATTATAATCAAGGAACATTTTGGTTATGTCTTTTAAACAGCTTTTAAGAAACTTTGTGTTGTGGGTTGGAGCACAGTTGAGTACTGGTTGGCACTACAGGTGTGTAGAGAGCTTGCATGGTTGCAGCAGCTTAGGAAGCTGGTAGTGAGGAACTGCAGCTGAGACAGAGTTTTTCCTGCACTTTAAGTAGCTGATTAAAAGCTACCTCTCCCCTTTCCTCAGGAGTACAGTGAAGTCTGTACTTCTGCAGCATTTAAGGTGGAAGAAGTTCGAGTCACATACACTTATACTGTATGGTTGATCCAGGACACATTTCACTGGTCATGAGAGCTTTGGAGCAGATTCACAGAGGGGGTTCCTTAGGTTTATACTGTTTCCTGAAAGAAAAATCCTTACTATATAATTAACTGGTGGTGAGCTAATGCTGAACTTCTGCTGCTTTTAAACTCCAGGAATAATCCTTGTTGACAAATTTTTTTAGATGGCTGTTTTTTTGCCTTGACTGTAAATCAGCATACATGCCTGTTCAATACACACCATTCTGAAAGCATGTCAATATTCTGAAGCAGGCTGCATGTACTGAAGTGTAGTTTTCTTAAAATGATATAATACATTCAAAAACAAAATGCAGTTTTTGAAGGACCTGAGAAATCTTGTTGGAGTTCTTCATCTTTTCACATGTCATGGTGACAAGTAGATGAACAAAATTCAATGCAATTATTCAATGCACCTTACAGACAAACAGCAGAAATCTGTTAGTTCCATGTAAACTCTGGTTTAGCAGAGATCAAGTGAAGGTGTCCATTAATATGTGAACATTAAATAAACTTAATTTTTGTTTTGTTTATTTTTAAGGCCAAACTGTTTTCAGATAGTAGTTCAGCACTTTAGTGAAGAGCATTACATCTTTTACTTTGCAGGCGAAACTCCAGAACAAGCACAGGTGAGAGCTTTTTTTGCTAAGTGTAAAAAAATAACTTTTTGTTTTGTGTTGCTCAGTGATGTTGCCCTTCTGAAACAGGGAGCAAATGTATCACATATATTTAGTGATTATATTAGCAGGTATTAAAATGGAATAGTAGAAGATATCTGAGGGGAAAGGTTGGTGCTGAAAATCCAGCACTTCTATTACTTGCTCGTCAGCGTTACAGTTTGGACAAATTCAGTCAGATCCTGTTAGAATGTCTATTATTTTCTGTTCTGTATTGCTGGAGACCATCCTTATTTTTAGACATAGTTCAATTCAGAAGGAAAACTTACTCTCCAGGTCTTTCCCATGTTATAAATCCCACTGTAGTGAGAGTTTTACTTCAGAGTGAAATTAATAAAATGCTAATGCCTGTGTATGTTTCTGGTGACCAAAGCACATTGAACTGCCTTTCCCATTTATTTACCCTGTGTATAAACTGGTAGTTGTTCACAGTCTTTGGCCCTGATGGTGCATAGTGTAAGGTTTTCTGGGTTTATATAGTATCTTTAGTTACTTGCTCTCTTAATATTTATGTTCAGTGATTAAGAATTGTGGATAAAAGCCTACTTCTGAGAACTTCATTCACCAGCAAGTTATATCTAAAATGATACAGTGTTCTGGTTTACTAAGTTTTAAGCTCTGCAAGTCCATAGCTCTGATATATACTTGTTGCATTAGAAGTCAAGCTTGGCATTTGTTTTTTTTTTTAAGGGAATAAAAGTTTTTTAGAGCATGTCTAACTGTCTGCTATTCACCAGAGCATGAAGGCTGTATAAGTGTAGTATTTTTCCTGTGCTGAATATAAAGGAAAGCACAAATTTTCTTGTTAAATTAAGGAAATTCGTTAAATTTGCTGAGATGACATAAGAATGATGTAGTGGTATTTGTCATACAACTGTCTCTGTACTGTCTTTGAGAAGCAGTGTGCTGTATCACAGTTGAGAATATGTAAGTTAAATTCCGTGCTTCTTACTGTACGTAAATTTCTGTCATATCTGTATAATCTTTTATGTTCTAAAAAGTAAAAGAATTGAGAAGGTGTAGAAGATAGAAGATCCTATTTTGTGTCCTGAACATTTGGTATAATTTTCTTTTGATTTTGAAACTGCTTAACAAGCTGTTCAGTGCATTTATACTGAACATAGTTGTTTTCAGCCCACAAAAGTTTACAGATATTTCTCTTTTGAGAAAGCTCAGCTTTCTTTATAACATTTCATAGAAAAATAGAAACTTCGTGGGGTGTAGCTGAAAGGTTTTCCTTGGAAGGATTTGAAAGCTGAAGCCTAACTCACAAGGTGATCTAGTTGAAAAGAGATGCAGTATATATTCATGTGTTTTTCAAATGTGGAAGGAATTGTGAAGAGTAGGATTGAAGCAGTGTTGTGGGGGTTCTAATGGCATTGTTAAGTTGTACTTTGAGAGTGAGTCTTTGAGATACAGACTGAAGAGAGGACTGTTGGTCAAAACCTAAATCTTGTGCTTTGTAAGAAATATACAGGAGTTGATGGTTAGGAGACAATAACTAGAGAATGAGGCTATCTTCTAACTTCCACCTTCCAAAGGCAATCTGGACAGTGTTGGGTATATGCTCTATGTTTCTCTGTTAATTGTTTAGTTTTTGTTTGACGTATATGCAGTGTTAAGACTGCCATATGGGAGTACTGGAGAGAATAGTCAGACCAGTTTGGCTTGTTAAATGCAATTTTCTCAGAAGCAAAAAAGTTTTGCTTAATTTTATATATAATTTGTAATTTCTTATGATATCACTACACTGGAAAATTGGCAAAAGTCACACTGTATATCCATTAGTAATGCTTGATAATTCTAAAAGAGAAAATGGTTCGGATTTGCAAATCCTTCATGAGGTTTTTGCTCATAATCAGTGAAGATCATAAATTTGCTTTAATATTCAGACTTTTGTACTGTGGAATTACAGAAAACTTAGGTTTTGTCAAGGTAACATGAAAATTTAGATGTTCTTTGTCTGTTCCATTGTAACAAGCTGTATCTGACTTGGTTTCATTACATTATTCTGCATGCTTCTCTCTTAGGATTGGATGAAAGCTCTGCAGATGTTTTGCAGTTTAAGAAAAACCAGTCCAGGAACATCAAATAAGCGTCTACGTCAGGTGAAGCTAATACTGTGGGGTTGGAGGTTCATGTGGAGGAGTGTTTAGTTTCCTCCTTGCAAAAAGATACTGATAAATCTCAGAATTTTCCTTTCAATGGTAGGAAATCCTGAATAAAAGGGTTAGGAAGTCAGCAGCTTTTGGAATGTAGCTCACATGGAAAACTAAAAATTCATATGATACATAAACTGAAACTTTTATAAAAATTTATATGACATGTACATAAAACACTCATTACCTACATTTTATTTACATACAAATACATATTTAATGGTATTCATTTTATGTCACAAATACAGGCTGAACCATGCTTGTGCCTTAATGTCTCTTGGCCTCTTGAGAGTGCTGTATATGCCAGAATTTTTTCAGAGAGAGAGGACAGTCAGTCTTAAATTGCTATGTCAGTAATGATTGGAGAATAACAGGGAAATACATCAAGAATTCCTGTTATTTTTTAATCTTAGGAACATTGAATGTAGTTATTTATCTACAGACACTAGAGGAGGGAATAGAATGTGGAATTAAAAGGAATAAACCACAACCGTTTGGTTGTGAACATTAAAGAAGTTTGGATACTTCTGAATAAGTGAACCAAATTACATGAATTTACAAAGTGGCAGGTGCAGTTGGGAGCTTCCGGGTGCAAAAGCAAATCAGAAAGGGAATTCTTTTCTTCAAAAAGCAAAGACAGTGCTTACGTACATAAAAGAATGTAATGTAATGTGTTGCACAAGAGATTTTTATATTATCTGTTAGGAAAGCACCAAACAATAAACCATTGTGTTTGGAATTGTTCATGACTCTTACTCAAAGTGCCAGTCATTCATTTCAGTAAAATTTTCTGTGTCTGGAAAAGTTGTTACCTGCAAATCCTAGTGCCTCAAAAATTACTTTAAAATAAAAAACAAAAATGCTTTAAAAACATGGGTCTGGATATTCAATCTCACTAATTTTGAGTTACTTTGTTGCTTGTGCCTCTTAAAATGTTCCAATACCTTTGTTCTTTGCTCTTTTAATAAGGAGTTTATAGTTTGTATCAGTATTCACATACTAACATTAAGCCTGTACACAGAGGACAAAATATAATTCATGTGCTTTGTACTTCAGCAACAAAAAGTAAATTGTGGGGTTTTTTTTTCAGGTCAGCAGTCTAATTTTGCATGTAGAAGAAGCTCATACGCTCCCAGTAAAGCATTTTACGAATCCATATTGTAACATCTACCTGAACAGCGTCCAGGTAGCAAAAACACACATCAGGGAAGGACAGAACCCTGTGTGGTCTGAAGAATTTGTCTTTGAGTAAGTCTTAATTTTCTTGAATTAGGGTATTTCACTTTTAATTTGTATTGCATTTAAGATTCTTAACACTGTGTATTGTTTTACAGTATTTTAAAAAATACTGTCTATGTGTTTATACAACAGCAGCCTTTCAGACAAATTCTGCATGGGCAGAATTTTCAGTAGGCACCTATCTTTACTAATACAAGTGGCTGATAATGATAACTTCGGATTGAAATGAAATCAGGAAAAATTTAAGTGCCAGCCAGTTATAGTATTAATTAAGGCTTTCTGTCTTTTCTCCTAGTGATCTTTCATCTGATATTAATAGATTTGAGATAAGTCTTAGTAACAAAACAAAGAAAAGTAAAGATCCAGATATATGTAAGTATTTTTCTGTAAAAGATGCTTTTACATTACAGCAATGGATACTTTGTGTAGGTATCATTGCTTTTGTCAAGCATTGTCACAAGAGATTTAAGTAGATTTTTATGCTCACCATATCACTGTCTATATATGTTTTTAATATCTGGTACTGGCTTTTGATTAATGTTTTTACAATGAGAGCTTCCATTGATTTTAGTAATAAAACACAGTACTTCAATCCTGTATATCTGACATAGCTCTGCTCTAGGGTAATATTGCTAGACAATGACTATGCTTATCAAAAAGCAAGAGCAAAGAGAAACTTTCTGTATTAGTCTGCTCCATAAAATGTTAAGTTCCATGGAGTCTGAGTACGTGGAATTTCTTTTCAGGTTTGCTTCCAGTGAGATAGGAAAAGGTGCAATTCTTTATTAAAAAAAAATCTTGGCAGTCTCTGAAGATAATGTCCCTTGTTTTCTTTCCACTTCACCTTATCTATCTGCTTCCTTTATTACCACTCTTAGGCTTAAATCTGAAGTTACCTCAATGTCACGTTGAATAGGAAAGGATCTATATTTTCTTCTCATGTTAGTCAGACAGGTGCTTCTTTAACTGTGGTTTTGTTTCTGTTCTAGCAAATTAACAGCAAGGTGGTAGAATCTGTCAGCTTCCTAGAAAAGAAAGGGTTTGAAGAATGTGAATTTGAAGCTGTTAGGTAGGAAAAAAAAAATTAACTTCAGGTCTCTTCCCACACAATAGACTTTTAGCTTTGTTTTGGTTTGTTTTTTTTTCTGTTCTTCAACGTATCTTGTTTCTCAATATCCTTGTTCTGGAGCAGCTTCAGCCCTGTGTCCTCTCTTTGCTGCCTGCACAGCAGGATGGCTCTCCCTGCTGTCTTCAAATTTGTTCCAAAATGTTTTCTTTGCCATTATGTTCTGAGCTGTTTGTTCCAAGGCAGTGAGAGTATATATAATCCAGTGCAGTTGTTTTCAGTTTGTGTATGTTGTATTACTGGCCTGTAACCTATACCTCAGTGCTAATTTATTGATTTTTGGTTTTCTGTGGTTTATTAAGATCTGTAAGGAAACCTTGGCCAAAGTAGATATGTACGTCTCATTTTGAATGGTCTCGCAGAACGTGATTCAATTTCAAATCTCTCTCTCCTCCTCTCACTAGAAAAGTTTCTGCATAGCAGGGAGTCTGACAGACTAACAGGCTGTAATTGTAGTTATGACTTTCGTCTGTATTTCATTTGAGCTGGAAAGCTTATATACACCAAAGCCCTAGGTTAGGAAAAAATCTAAAAAGGGTAACTGTTGAGTGAGATACTTCAGCAGTTTCTTTGAAAGTATTTTTGTAGTTTCTTCCTCTCTGTCCAGATTAAGGAGATGCTTTTAGTTTTGGGTGCATTCAGGTGATGGAAGGTGATAAAAGGCTTCCTGTTCTAGGTCAGGAGCAGGATTGGCTGTATTTCTTTACTACAGTTATCTACAGTCTTACAGCATAATCTAACATGACTCTTTCATTTTGAGATAAAGATTACACTAAGTCAGCTTGAATGAATATACACTTAAGCTTACATCCCCAGCCCTATGAAAAATGTGAAGTTCACTGGAGTGAAATGAGCTAAACCACATCTTCCCAGCATATGTTGTGTTGCACTGCCAGAATAAACCTGGAACTCTTAAAAAGCAAGATAACTGGTTCCTTTCCTGAACCAACCTTTTTTTCCTGAATCTTTCCTGAACCACCTTTCCTTTTCAGCCACAGAGCTTATCTGTGGAAAGCTATGAAGTGGCAGTCATGGCCAGCTGATTCTATTAATCTTGCCAGTTAATTGGGTTAACTCACCTTTGCTGCTTGCTTTTCCTGCCATATAATGCAGATTGAAGGCCCAAAATTTAATTGTTGGATTCACTACTTTGTTTCTTTCATCACAACATACAAAACTTAAATACCAGAATGATAAGTGAACGAAGGCTGCTTTTCAGTATTTTAAGGTATTTCCTGAGTTTTCAGGTCTTTACATTGAAGTTTGTCTATTATAAGTGTTCCATAGTTATTTTAGAGGTTTTTTTTAAGTATTCCAGATAATCAGAAATGATACTAAACAGTTCAGCATCGATTCATCATCTCTTTTTTTTCTCTAACTGTAAATTGCATAAATAAATATATAATATGGCTTGATAAATCCAAAGCCCTAGAATTTACTAGTAGACTTCATCTGCTACTATTGATAATTGAATTAGTAAGTCTCGCAGGATAGCACTACAGAGTGTTGAACTGGAGTGGAGATTCTGGTTTGGTTTGCACTATGGTGATGAATTTCAAATTAATTCATGTTGAGTAGAAATCTCTTACTGAAAGGAGCCTACCAATTCAAGTATAACCTGATAAACAGGAAAAATGTCTTGTAACTTTAATTTAATATAAATTAGGATAACTATTCTGCAGTCCTTGTTCAGATATTTGTTGTGATCTTTTTTTTCTTAATCGAGATCAAGTTACAGTATTTACATTACAGCTATGAAGTGCTACTATAACCACTGGGAAAAATGAAATAATCTCCTTATTCCAGGTCCTGTGTTTCATTCACTATTCCTCTCACTGTGGTACACGTGCCTTACCTGTGCAAGCAAATAAAAAGATAAGCACGTTGCTTAGTTGTGGATACTGAGCTTTGATGCCAGGGAGAGATATTCTAGGAAAGTCAATTTACTACGTGGTCTAATGACATAATCCCATCCGCACTGGTGATAAGTAGCAGGGGGTGATGGATTGTTTTTCATGCTACTCGACTGATTTAAATCCATTAACTTTTACCAGTTTATGAACTCCAAAGCATATGAAATAAGCAGCAGGATTGTCTTGAATGGAGCATTATAAATGTGGTCTTTTTTCTGTTCCAGTATCCAGTTATATCCTGCTATGTGTTGCAACACTGGGACAATGAGAAGTCTGCTGGAACTGTTGACAGTTTCTGCAAGGCAGATTGGTGTATGGGCTTTGCAGAAACAGGAAGAAAAATAAACTCTTGGTTTTATGGGCTTTTTTGTTTGTTTTTCATGTGAGGAAAGTAAATCTCTTTGAGAGTCATGGAAAGAGGATGTTTGACTGAGAGGTACAGATGATAGACTAAATGTAAAACTAATTGCAGACTCTTCTTGGAGCAGAGTGCTTGTGTCACAGGCACAGTGTTGCCTCTCAAAGTGCCTGGGTCTTGTCTTTGTGGAAAAAAACCCTTCACTCAGGAGCATATGTACCTGCTCTGGATGGGCCTATGCTCCCTCCCAGCTGCCATAGCCTGCTAGCCAGCTGCTGCACCAGACTTCAGCTGCAGTCCAGGTCATTGCTTGGCAATTTCAATTTACCAGCACCATCAATTAATGATTTGGCCATTCTTGAACTGATTTTGATTATCTAATCAGCAAGTGTTTGGGAACACTTTTTAACCTAATATACATAAACTGTTACTTAGCTTGAAGCTATTATAAAAGAAATACATGTGTCAGTGTTTGGAACACCATAGCAACACTGTAATAATAAATAGGAGCAGACCTAATGGTGGTGTCAGCCCAAGGCTGGAAAGGGAATAGTGAATTCTAAAGGTTTAACCTGTATTTTAGTTTCTGACTGTTACCTGGATTTGCTGGGTAGCACTGCTTTACCTACTTACGTGGGTGTTACAAGGAAAGCAATGTCAGTATTTGTGTGGCATTTTTGAATTTATATGTATACATTCTTTTTAGAATGCCATGTATTTCTTCTTCTCTTTACAGGACTCTATTAAGCCATTGAAAAGAGAATCCATTAATATATTCATGAAAAATTTCTTGTGTACTCTTACTAGTATTTTTTTGCTGAAATAAGATGATGTGCTAAAACGAAAATGATTTTTGTATTCAGTAGTAGCACTCTTTTGGTGGAGATAACATACCTGAACAATGCTTTTTTTCCTTAAGTGTTTATGCGTTGCCAATTAAGCCGATTACAGAAAGGACATGCAACAGATGAGTGGTTTCAACTCAGTTCCCATGTACCATTAAAGGGTATTGAGCCAGGATCTTTGCGTGTTCGAGCACGATATTCTATGGAGAAGATCATGCCAGAAGAAGAGTACAATGAGTTTAAAGAGGTATGTACTTTCTTAACTGTCCTTTGTTTATCTGTCAGAACTCACTTTTTTTGTCATTGGTTGAGAGGGATCTCAGATCTTACTGGTCGACATAATCAAAAAATATTTTTAAGTGACAGCTATATATATAGATATATCATACTTTTCCAAATCTGTTATATTTTAGGAGAAGCTTCTGAATATTTTAAAATTGTTTTTCTTTCAGCTTGTACTCCAGAAAGAACTTCATGTAGTCTATGCCTTATCACATGTTTGTGGACAGGATAGAACACTGTTGGCTGGCATTTTACTGAAGATTTTTCTTCATGAAAATCTTGAGTCCTTGTTGTTACGAACTCTAAATGACAGGGAGATAAGCATGGAAGGTACTGGACTAAATCACACAAAAATTTACTGGAATTCTGGGCAGGTGGGGAGGGAATGGTTCTCGTTGCTTTTTTCTCTTCTTTAGTTGCAGCTTATGTCAAAGGGTAAATACGTCCTTCCTCTCTTTTTGTTGTCTCCTTTTCTCAATGTTTCTCTTCCCAATTTCTTTTTTCAGATGAAGCTACTACCTTGTTCCGTGCCACCACTTTAGCAAGCACACTTATGGAGCAGTATATGAAAGCCACAGCAACAAGTTTTGTTCATCATGCGCTGAAAGACTCCATATTAAAAATAATGGAGAGCAAGCAGTCCTGTGAGGTGATACTTTGAACTTGTTTTTACACATTTTGGTTTGTTGATGCAATAATCCACTGGTTATTAAGTGTTATATTTACATTAAATATTACTTTTAGAGACATTTATTAATCTCAGAACTAGACTTTGTGTACATCAGAAATACAGGAACTAAATACATTAAGAGTTTTTTTTTAATATTTTTTCTGGATTTTGGCTTCAAACAATATTCATAGTAGAAATTACTAAGTCTTTTCATCAAAATTTCTTTT
Organism: Grantiella picta; assembly: GCA_013397955.1. Lineage (NCBI taxonomy): Eukaryota > Metazoa > Chordata > Aves > Passeriformes > Meliphagidae > Grantiella > Grantiella picta. The sequence goes on along the minus strand of VZRM01002776.1, from coordinate 36,129 downwards.
AATTATTTAGCAGGCATTCTACTCTACTCTGTTAGGCATTCTATAGATGAATGTCTTAATCTAAGTAACTCTTCTTAAACACAAGATATGGTAGAAGTCAAGGACTGAACTTCTGTTTTAATTGTAAAATTCCTGAGTAATTGGTTGTTACTGATCCTGAAACTCTTTTTAAAATGACCCTCCTAACTCCTGTTTCACTTCAACTTCATTGTTGAAACGATGGGAGTCATCAGAAATTTGGATTGAGAGAGATAAAAAAGTCATGCAGATGAAAAGTGAATATCCAAGCTGAGAAAAGCCAGATACGTGTACTAGAACTTAAAACTGTTGCTTCACATTTCCAGAGCAGGCATTGAAACAGGCTTGAGTTCTATTGGAGACTTGTAGAGCAGCAGAATACTTAATTTGCTTTGAAATAGTATTCAGTGTGTATATTAAGAAAGTATATATAGATGTAGTTCTAGATAGAAGAACAAACCTTGTCTTCTTCACTTTCTGTTTTAGTTAAATCCCTCGAAGTTAGAAAAAAATGAAGACGTAAACACTAATTTGGCACATCTACTCAGTATACTTTCAGAATTGGTGGAGAAGATATTCATGGCTGCAGAGATACTGCCCCCGTAAGTTCACACATTTCTGTTCAGATTTATATTTGAAAATTCCTGTTTCCGTGCATTGGACTTTGAAATTATGTTCTTACTTAGGGTTACAGCAACTCTAAGGTATATCTAAGAGTTGCTGTATGGATACAGAAGAATGTAGGTGGGGGGGAAAATAACACTTCTGGGAATTATCAGTGCTTTTTACAAATGCTTCTGGCTGGCACGTTTGGTTTTCTTTTAAGGAGAAACTACTAGACACAAGAGATCAGGGAAAAAAACAGTAATTAATCTCTTATTTTTACAAAAAAGGTAGAAGACAATGGTAGTTAGCAGACAATGACACGTATTTGTCAGTCTTTCTCCTCTGAGAAAGAGATGGAATTGTTAACAGCAGGTAGTAGTGATACCATGCTGTGCCTGTTTTTGTCTGCTGGGGAAATGCAGAGGTTATTTTTTCCCTGCTTCTTTTAATTGCTAAAGTAACTTGTTTCCATACCTCACATTTCAATCATCTAATAAAAAGTGGATAGTAGAGTTACCTTTCAGAGTGTCATTAGCTCTAAAGTATACGAAACGCTCAATTTTGAGACATTGGAGTAACATGGAAGTTTGTTTTGTGTTAGTGCTGGCAAGGTTAGCATTGAAAATTGCACTCCTTGTAAGTGTATGCAGCAGTGATCAACATTTTCTGAAATACACCACAAATTTCCCTTTTTTTTTTTTTGATTTTTCATAAATTTGTTGACTTATAAATTAACTCTTAGTTAAGATTTGGCTAAGTTATTAATGTAAAGTTGATAATAGTTCTGCATCATGTTGGAGGTTGGTCTAGGTCCTTTCTGACCAACTTTTTTGATTCCATAAGTTTAATGGAATGAGTAATTAGCTACTATTTCTGCAGGACATTGAGGTATATTTATGGGTGCCTACAGAAGTCTGTTCAAAACAAATGGCCAGCTAATACTACCATGAGAACCAGAGTTGTAAGGTAAGTTACTTGTGAACCTTATTCTGGAAATATTTCTTTCAAGCCTTGTTGAAGACGTATTTCAGTGTGCTTATCTATATTTCTGTCAGTGATAAAACTGTATGTACTGACACAGGTTACAGCAGTGTTTAGGATATTTATGATGCTGAAGCACAATGTCCCAGTTAAAGACTGAGCTTGCGGGATTCTTGGTCTTGTTCTTAAGAGCCTTGCCAGAATAAAATTATGTAGTTTAGAGGTCAGTACAGCTTTATTTAATGGTTTTAACTTCAAATTTACAGTACTACAAACCAATCATGCTGAAATATTCTGGAGCTCTGCTGAAAATGTTGCCTGAAGTTACTGAACCTGGCTCTTCTGAACTCACACCAGCCACCAAAATTCCAATCTACATTATGAAACCAGGGCAACACAAAAATTCTTCTAACTCTGTTCATTGCCAGGGCAGGTCAAACAAAAACCCTGGACAAAGCTGTGGTCACGATAGTTTTTCTAAATGTGGATGGGATTTTAAGGGGATCAGAGCGACAGGTTTTTTTTGTTTTTTTTTTTTTGGTGGTGTCAGGCAGGTTGGCAGAGGTTAATCTCCCATGAAGGGATATTTTGGAGGATTTGTCTTTGGCTTGTATTTATCATTTTGATACCAGAAGCTGTATTTGTTCCACACTGTGAAGTGCCATTGCTGTCAAATGGAGACTGCTGCTACTGGTGAGAGCTCCTTGTACTCAGGGGCTAAGCTGCTGGAAGGCTGTAAAGCTCAGTAGTGAATTCCGTATCTTTCTGTTTTCCCAGCAGTCTCCACTGGATGCTAAAAATACTTTATCACTTGCTTTTGTGGTGTTCCATTTTCACAAGTGGATACTAGAGATTTCTCTCTAGAGTGCAGAGTTTCACAGCCTTCAGTGGTGTTTATTACCTTTCATTGCCCTATATTTGATTTAAGAATGATTAAATAGTCACAGCCAGATGGACAGTTTTTTGATATCTGGATATTTTCCCTGTTGTATCCATCAGAATGTGCTGCCATTTCTCTTTGGTTGTAAAACTCTTATGTAGATCTTTGCTCATTCTTAATTTAGGCAGGTTGACAAAGGTAAGAAGTATCCGATCTTCCCTATCAGCAGGGTCTCTCTTAGATTTGTACCTTGTTGGCTTCATTTTTGGGCACTTGAAAAGAGGGATTGGTATATGTGCCGTGACTTCAAAATTAATTACTTACTAATAGCTTTAAGTTCTCACCACAGGAGGTATTTTAGCTTAACTTCTGGCCAGGAACTGTTTTCTTAACAGCCCACAACTTGTGTTTCTTAGAGATGTAAGAAACATCTGTAACAGAACATACTAGGTGTCTTGGACTCACAGAAGGTGCATTAACATCACTACGTTTGTCACTTTTAAGTAATGTGGACATTTCCGTTAGTGTGTACTTAAAAACAGGCAAGGTAGTGTCAGGTTCCTTTCCTCCTTTCACAAGGGGTCAGGCCCTGGTATTGCTGTAGTGAAATGCAGCCTGTTGGTGATGTCCAAGGACAAAATTACAGATCGCTTTAGCTGGTCTGTATGCCACTTCATTGGACGGCAGTTAGCTGCAGTTGAGATTAACCTGAGTGGAATTCCTAGTTCTACAGTTAGAACACTTTTTCCCAGCTTTTTAGATGGCAGCAATTCTTTCATGGTGGAAAGTAGCAGATCCCTTCTTATTTTTCTACTGAACTGTACTATCATCAGGGTAACTAATCAGCTGAAGCGGACCTAAAAGTGTGTTTCGCCAAGAGAGGATCCTTTTGCCCACCCAGTGCTATGCCTCAGATTACGATGGTTTGGGGAAGTGGGTGGCTGTGGGATGGATGACTTGCAGTAGCAGACAGTGGAGAATTTGTGGGAGGTTAGAAACCAAGGGATCCTCCTTTTTGAGGCCAGCATGGTCTGGGATTGGCTTTGTTATTACATGGCAATTAAGTTCTTCCCACACAATTTCAACAGTTCACTGTTACTTGGGAAGTCAATGTGCCTGTTCTTCCAGATTTCACCGCTGTTCATAGAATCATGGCATGATGGTCTTAATTTATGTTTTTACAGAGCACAGGCTAGCTGCTTGGTGTTTGTCTCAGCAAGATCCCACATTAACTTTATTCCTGAAAGATGACACAATTATACATTAATTTGCTAATGGTTTTGAACGAAATACTATATTCTTTCCATTTCAGTGGCTTTGTTTTTCTTCGACTGATTTGTCCTGCTATCCTGAACCCAAGGATGTTTAATATCATCTCAGGTGACTATGTACTTCAGATTGAATCAATACTTTATAAAGCAGGAGGCATGAAATCACTGTAGTGTCTAATACAGCAAAATTGGCAGTTTTTCTGAATGCTGTGTTCAGAATCAAGTTACCCACGTCATTTGGCTGACTTCTTAGGGCAAATACTTTTCACCCTCAAAGGCTTGATTATTTTAAAGTCAAAAAAACCCATGCATTGTGATATTTAATACTAAAATTTTGAGTTAAGTCTAGCATTGTTTAATGTGTTTAAGCAGTGTGAGAAATGTAATTACGGGAACTTCAGATGTCACTTTCAAAACAGTGCAATGCCAGAGTTAATAGCTGAATGCAGTGGTATCTCTGAAATGAACAAGATTTATAAAGTTGGTATGTGTCTGCAGAGGTTGGAATACGTTTGTGTACCTAGAAAATTATTCTTGAACAATCTGTTTGAATGTCCTGCTTAGATGGCTTCCAGCCATTGGAGTTTTGTCTCATTAAATACAGTCAATATTAAAGAACAGAATCGTAAAGATGAGAGAGGGGTAGGCTTCAGAAAGGGTGAAGAATAGGAGGAAATGTAGGAGAAAATAAAAAATCCGATACAGAAAAGCTTTTTTTTCCTTTAGTCATAGACAGTTTTTAGACCATGTGGCATATTTTCTACCATCAGTTTTTAAACTGTACTAAATGAGAATGTCTGTGTCAAACAGAAAGTTACTTTGTCTCACACAGTAATCATTTCTGTAGATGCTTTGGAGAAAGCATTTCAGAAACATGGCCTGTAACAAGTGATAATTTCTTTAGCATTTTACTCTCTTTGGGTAGTGTGCAACTTAGGTACCTCCCAACTTGGGTTGCAATGTGACTGCAGGTGTAAAAAACTACTTAAAAATCTGAGTAACTCCTTTTAAGCTTGTCCATTACAATCCTGCTGAGTTACCTCCACCTAGTATTCGTGACTACTGTTAAGGCACTTAAAATAATCCTGTCAATGGAACACTTTCAACCAGGCCATTTTCCTTAACTGGAAAAGTAATTTTGTGAGATACTGCTGAGTAACATCACTTGTTGGAAAAGGAAATTCTAACTTACTTAAGTGGTTAATGTAAAGTGTTTATAGTCACAGTGATTACAGATTATAGTTTCATGGAAATACAGGCCGTGACTGCATGTAACATTCACTCTGTCTTCCTGCTGCCAGGAACTTCAAAATATAACTTGCCAGCACCCATTTATGTGGGTATACGCAAATAAGGAAAGTGTAAACTTGATATATTTCAAAAGTAAATGTTTTAACAAGTAATCCTCCTTTCAACAGAACTGCTCAAGTTTCGAGCAAATGGTTATTATTTCACCTAACTTTTCTTTATTTTGCTATCTTGTTTGATGTGCTGCTACTACCGAAAACCAGATTTTCAGATTAACATGGTTTTTGGACGTTAGAAAACATTACATTCTACTTTACCAACTGACATCTCTCACATGCAGTTGTGCTTCATTAAAAAAAAATTCTATTAAAAACATTTATGGAGAAGAACTTTATTTTCATGTGACTGCTGTTAATTTTAAATGGCATGGCCAGTGACTCTCCACTTTGCATTCCTGCCAGATTCTCCTTCCCCCACTGCTGCAAGAACACTGACGCTGGTCGCCAAGTCTGTGCAGAATTTAGCAAATCTGGTTGAATTTGGAGCGAAGGTGAATATAATTTTGCACACAGAGAACAACCTAGAACTGTGGCTCCAGTACACTTTTCACATGTTCCTGTGTAATGCATGCAAAAAATCTGTTGCTATTTTTCAATCAGAACCTCTGACTTTCTCTTCCTCCAATCTGACCCTGCATTTATCACCCCTTAGATTGGTGTTTTCTGTGGCAAAGCACTTCAGAGCTCCTATTTGTACTATCATACTGCTAGACATAATTAAAGCTGTAAGTAAAGTGTACATATTGTACTGAAAACCCCAACTCTCATTAAAGTTTCTGTTAAAACACTAAGTGAATGCCAGCAATAACTGGTCTCAATTTCTAGGCTGACACATTGCTAAAAATAAATCTGTTGACTTAAGCACAATTAACATGACTTCAGGCTGGCATTAGAAAGTTATTTCTCTGACACACAGAACGTGGAGTTTAAGAATGAATGACAAAACAAGGAAGAAGGCTCTTGTTCTTGATTATACCACTGAACACAGAGCATCTGTTCACTGCAAACAGCTATTTAGAGACACTGATCTTAATGCAAATTCGTATCACTATCCATGTGTAACAAAGATTCTGAATCAGAGATTATCAATCTTCTGAATACAAGTCAATACCAAATTCTGTAGTCTTTTGACTGGCTGCACACCATACATTAGAAATTCACTTGAAAAAAGGTAATATTCTTCCAATTTACATACTTACTTTGCAGTGTCATTTGCCTGACTGCAGTGTGTTCACCTCAGGTGTGACAATTCTCTTGGCATTGATTTGTTAATGAATACTTTTTAAAATTACTAGGAGCCATATATGGAAGGGGTAAATCCATTCATCAAGAGCAACAAACATCGCATGATCATGTTCTTGGATGAACTTGGGGTAAGCAGTTAAAAAATATTTGCTGAAGTTACATCGCAGCATTGTAATTTAAAATTCTTTACACCTCTTATTAACTAGCTCAACAGGCATCAGCTTCCACACCATTTGGAATGCTTTTATCTGAGTACATATTTTTATGCATGTTTAAAAATTGCTAGTTTGTCATATGGAATTAAAACCATCAAATATCTTCTTGGATTTTACTAAATTACTGCCTCTGTAAATGTGAGAAGCTCAAGTAGATTTTATAGCTATGAGACAGAAATTTTGGGCAAAAATATGAACCTTTCATAAACTTGTTTAAATCAAAAATTTTTATATATAACTTGTCACATGGTTTTGACCAGAGACGGAAGTTAATTTTTGGTTTAAAAAATATTAGGTTGAGTTTCAGTTAGCATTGGCAAAAGCTTCATTGCATGCATCTTACATATTGTAGGTTGGAAGTGAACTGCTGTCACTATGTCCTTTTTAAGTGTGACTGTTTTGTGCGTGATAGCTGTAACAGAAGTTAGGTCATCATGTTACATATCTGTATTTTAAAGCCAATAATTCATTTTAAAAAAGCTAGATTAAAAAAATGTGCTAAGCACCCTGAATTAATCCTTTAAAAGTGACCTAGAAGTAATCTCAGAATATTTTGATGAAATACTAAAACAAGTGTGGCATTTGGGTAGGTTCCAGCTGTCATCCTTTTCTGATTAAATCGCAACTTCTGCATATTATGATACATCCGTTTTCTTTAAATGATACGTTTTACATGAGGTCTCTGATAACTGTTGGTTTGAAAATACCTGTTGGATTAATCTGCCATTTTAATTGCAGCATTACTGGTTTATGACTAGTTTCATGAGTTACTTGATAGGTAACAGCAGATTTTGCTGAATTTGTTGCTGTTCTCTAATTTAGATTAAGAAAAGCTCCTAATGGATGGATTCCCCCTTCATTTAGAGGGTTTGAGTCCTCATATGCTGTAGGTTTCAGGTCAGGTCAAAGGTGGTAGAGCAATACCAGATCTTGTAGTAAGAATCCTCTTAGCACTAGAAATTGCAGTATACTCACAAAACACATGCATGTGGAGAGGGGAAAATAAACAGATAATTCATAATAGAAAGATGGACTGGAGGTTTAACTGGAAAGACCAAAATTGGTTTATTTTGTTAAAGAATGTTCCTGAGCTTCCGGACACTACAGAGCACTCCCGAACTGACCTCTCCCGTGACCTGGCGGCCTTGCACGAGATCTGTGTGGCACACTCAGATGAGCTCCGGACGCTCAGCAATGAGCGAGGGGTGATGCAGGTAAGCTAACATAAACAGATTACAGGTATAGGTGCTATGTCCTGAGTTACTCCTCAATACTGGGATTCTTTTGCAGTATTTCTCTAGCAGTATGACTGACGTTATATTTCACAAGGTTATTTGCTGTGAACGTAATACTTAGTTCATATCCATACTTTTGTTCCTTCATGCAACAAAACCGAGTTGGTTTGGGGTTTTTTTCAAGTTTCTAGAGGAATCCTTAAACCCATAAAATAACAGTGTCCTGACAGGATCTCTGGGTCTTAGTTTTCAGATCTTGATTTTTTTTTAAGTTGAGAATTAAATTCACTTTGTTTAGCTTTCTATTAATACCTCATTTCTGCTTCCCGGTTTGTCAGTACACTTGTAAGCTTGGTAAATTCTGCTAGCAAACCCTAGCAAGTGTGTTAGCTGTACATTTCTCTGCCTGTTAACAACAAAGCAGCAAGATCCAGGAGGAGAGAGCAAAGTTCCTAATGTTGTTTTATGACTACCCTTATTGACTAGGGAATCACTGTCTTCTTTTAGTAAGGTATTTAAACTACCTAGTTGCAGGTCTGTCAGGCTGATACTGAAAATTATGATCAGAGAGGACTTTTCTCCAGTAGCTAATGTGGTTTTACTGACTCACTCTCTCTTACAGCATGTTCTTAAGAAGCTTTTGGCCATCACTGAACTGCTGCAACAAAAACAAAATCAGTATTCGGTGTCTAACAACATCAGGTAGCAGCCCTCTACCTGAATTCTGCATGGATCCAGCATGCCCAGTATGGCAACTCACATCAGTATAACTTTCTTCTTGCTCTTGCCAAAAATAGCACATCCTGTCACATTCCCAGTGATGTGTGAACTATGCAAAAAGAAAACAAAGATCCTGTTGGTGAATGATTGTACCAGCAGCTTTAAGCTATCTGTGCAGGACATTTGCACTTTTTTTTTTTTTTCCACTTGGAAACAGTTTTCACAACCTCTGAGCCTTGGTGTACAGTTCACCTTCTGCAGAGAAAATGCTGTGACTCTGTCTTGGACTTTGAAATTTTCAGCACCTCTGATTGCCAAAGTTTGCTGTCTGGTTGGAAAAGAATTATCAACTGACATGAGAAGAAAGGTATTGTTCTGACAACTACCTATAACTGGATAACATTTCTTACTGTAATTTCTGACTGGTTACAATAATTATGACTTTAGACTGTTTCAAACACTTTTAACTTGTATTTACAGTTTCCAGAATTTGTTGTTATGGTAGGAACCTTTACTGCACACTTTTTATACCATGCTGTTTCTCTCACTGGAATTATATTGAAAGAGAATATGGAGCAGGGGTCATGTCAGCTTTATTTTTTTTATGTGCCACTGATTCAGTCTGAATAGTTCTTCCATCAAGAACTATATATCCAGATAAATCACAATGCTTTTGTAAAATGTTTACAACAGTGAATAATTTGAATTCAGTAAATTTATTGATCATTGTATCAGACATGCATGCATTCATTAAACCATTTTATAAAATAGGTATTGTTTGGTCTTTTGTGTACTGTAAGTCTAGCATAAATATTATTTTTATAAGTGAAAAGATTTTAAAATAAATCAAGCTGCATATCAACTCTATGGAAACTGGCTAACTATGGCTGTCGTGGAAATTTTTTACAGTGTCTACACAGGTGGTGTATTTATGATGTTCGTGCTGTGTCAGTTTTTGAGCACAAGTCCTCAGAGAGCATTACCTTGTCCCTATATGCCTTGATTTGTACATCACTGTACATTCTCATAAAAAGAAGAAATTCTTCCCTGTGAGGGAGGTGAGGGACTGGTACGGTGCCAGAGAAGCTGGGGATGCCCAAATCCCTAGAAGTGTTGAAGGTCACGTTAGATGAGGCTTGGAGCAACCTGTCTAGTGGAAGATGTCTGCCTATCACACTGCCACAAACTGTTTAAAAAAATGAGAAGTAAAATGTGCTGTTGATTCAGAGGATATTTCAGCATCACCATGTGTTATGTTCTAGGTAGTGATCTAATAATAGGTAATAAAAGGGTTCACTGACAAGACTAATGAGAAAATCACTGAAGTTATTTCATCATATGAACACTGTTGTAAATCTTTACAACACCTTCACTGTTTTTCCTGTCTAAGCAGAACTGCCAGTTCACTGTCAGTTTTGCACCTTTGCTGTACTACTATAGTGGTTCTTGCTGTGTTGCCCTGGTCTCTAGCTGGAACAGCGTCCTTGAAGGTGAGAGCTCCTGAATGTCATGTGTATGGCACTGGGCAGATGCTGGTGATGCTCTCCCATAGTGACAATACACCTGCTTGCAAGACCTTGGTACTAGAGAAATCTTCTCGTAGATTGTCCCAAAACCCTGTCAAGCCTGTATTAAACTGCATCTCAGAGGAGTAAGTAATTAATCTTTCTGTCCTACTCAGATCTTTCACAGAGTGTATAAAGGATTATTTTGTGGGTTTAGTTGCTTGGGTATAGGCACTGTAACATGGTAAAAATACAATCTGGAAGACAGAGCTGCTTCGCTAATTTACCTGTGACAAAATCCAGCGATGAGAATGAAACTAGGGAACACCCAAAGCTGCATTTGGGTGTGTGTATTGTAGAGCTCTAATAGGGTGTATGAAAAGAAAATAAATCAGCTGCTTCCATGCTGTAACCCTACACTTGAGCCACATCAAACTGTTCCTGAACCAAAATCAGGGGCCAGATTTCTTAAAGCAAGTATTTTTTGCTAGTGTTTGACCTATCATGGATGAGGGTTTAATGGAACCACAACTTATTCTTTTAGGAAAGTAAAAGGCTTTACTCCTGAGGTAAGAACTAACAGCACAAACATCTTGTGACACAGAATAAGGAACGTGGGGCAGGCAGAGCCACACCTGACACCACGAAGTAGTTCCTGCAGTGGTAGGAGTCCATCTTCAGAGTAAAGCTGAATCCACAAGATCATCATCAGTCCACTCTTCCTAATGGAAGGGAAAAATACAACACCTTAAGTGACAGCTGTGTGGTGTGGTGTGGTCCTTATGGTCTGGATTTAAGAATTTACAGAAAGATTCCATGAACAGAAGTAAGACTAAAAAAGTAGTTGAACTTCCGGTAAGTCAGGCCTTTAAACCTAAAGCTGACTCTCCATACCTGTGCTTACAGGTGTGGACACAGAATCATGTTAGCAGTCCCTCTTCAGTACCTGAGATAAAGCTCATGCTTCTTCATTTTGGATAACTATGTAGAGATTTCCAAAATAGCTCATACTGCAACTTCTACTGAAGTCTTGTGCTTTTCATGGTTTCCTCACCTTGGCAGCTGAATCACTTGAGCTCAACCATTACCTTTTGTGTTTCTTAATTTCAAACTCATGAGCATGCCATACCAGTTTTGGCTTTCCTACTGATACTAACCTTTAGCTGCAAACAGTTAAGAAACATCTTAGATCAGAGTTGACCGTGCACTTGTAGAGTACAGTCTATTATCAGCTAACTACAGGATTAATGAAGCCTCAAGGTATGAGCAGTTTGCACACTGTAAGCTTTCAAAAAATTAAGCTCACTTTCTCATTTCTGTCCTGGCCAGCTCAGATCTGTGCATATGATTCCTCAGAAATGGAATTACACAAGTTCAGATACATCAATAATGAAAACTCTTGACTTTCAGGACCTTAGGGACTGTGCAAGCGTCTATAACGAAGTGCTCTAGACTATGTGAATTTATCTTACCAGGTTATTCCCTTGAAAAAAAGAATTACAAATACATGTTAAAAAGATGCTACAAAATCAAAACTGCCTCAAACCATAGCAGTGTACCCAATTCAAATTAAACTGGGGCAGGGAACAAGAGAAATGTCCAGAGCTTATTTGGAGCTGTTTTATCAGTTACTCTGTCATAAAGTGAAAAGTTTTGCAAGTGCCTGTTTTATGGAGTTACCATAAGACTGGCATTTGGAGTAAACACTAATAAAAGTTTCCACATCAATAAAGTTATAAAATATGTTCAGAGTTCCCTATTTTGTTAGAACATACCTTCAATGCTGATTTTATTATAACCTTGTTTAAATAATTTTTTAGATTCTAATTTGACACTGTAGCATCAACCTACTATGAAAATCTCGTCATTTATCTTCAGATTTTGACCGATGACTCTTCAGATGTTAGCAAGTTTTTCTAAATGCCAGACTTAGTGTGTCTTTCACTATGAGTATGTAGTCTCTTTAGTATCAAGAGGAGTCCAGTTAAAAAGAATTCTTCACGTCTGCCAGAATGGACTCTCTACAACTTCCTGTCCATGTTACAAACAAAAACTCTGGAATGTGTTCACATGTGAAGGACAACTGTTTTCATTTGTTGAGTCACCCCTGTCAGTTTATCTCCACCTTATTTATACTTAAGTTTTATAACCCAAAGTACTAACTACACATCTGTAATTCACGCAGCCTAGTTAGCAAATTGTCTGACATAAATTTAGTACAGCACTCTGCACTGCTTTGAGCAAGAAACCAAATATAGTGAACAAAAACTTTCAAAGCACAAGAAACAGAAGGAAGGATGGCCTGTGTGTTCTTTCCTCTCTCCACAAGACAGGGGTGTTCAAGAACACTTTCAAGTGCAGGCTAATACGAAATCTGGCTCACTTAAAATGAAAAAAAACCAAGTTGAAAATTACCTGGTTTAAGCAACAAGTAAAATAATATAATAGATGTCTAAATTTATCTCAGTAGCTCTGTCACTTTTGTTTTACACTTAAGAGTGAAAGAAAACAGGAAAAAATTGTACAATAGATTTACTGACCTCTTCCATTCTACATTTCTTTGTGACATATTCATCATCTTCATAACCTTTCCTCTTCTTCCTAACCCAGAAGAAAAGTGAAATGCTTAGGTATTTTTATAAGTTACTATTCTCTTTATTTGACCCCAAGATTAGATCACCGACATGCCTGTTCCATAAAAAAACTACCAAAGCCTCAGCAAGCAGTTTGCTGGAAGTTCAGAGAGCATAATGAAGTGAAAAGGGGAGAAAAAAAAAATCAGGAAGTCCTTTGCCATCCACATAATTCTTAAGAAAACATTAACCGTTCACACAATTGTTTAAATCACACGATTTTAAAGCCCTCAGTTCTCATTATATACAACATCAAGTGGACAGACCTTAGAAGTCACCCAGTATTCCAGTTCTGTGTTAAAAAAGAATCAGCTTGTAGTGCAAATCAGCACAGAACACGTTTATGTATTAAAGCACTACTCTGAGTCTTGGATCTCAGCTCCCAGTAGATACTCACAGCAAGCAGGCAAACGTTTGCACATTTAAGGGTTTTCATTTGTCATCACTCACACAGATAAGAAAATATTAATGTGCCTACGCCAATAAAATAGGCAGAAGTTTAACACATCCAAGATCTACTTACGGATTTGTATTAACTGAAAGTTCCAAGCTGTGACACTTCTCTAATTTCTGTTTTAGAGCAGCAACCTCTTCAGGCCTCGGCAGTTCGTATTTCTTTATGAGATTTTTCATGCCTAAAATGGCAACAACACAGCTCTAAAGCATACAGATAATTTCTGCTCTGCCTTGTGGTGTTGGGTGTGCATAGCAAGATACTGGCAGTGGGGGTGGCTTCTGTGAGAAGCTGCTAGAGGCTCCCCTCATGCAAAGCAGCCAATGCCAGACTGCTCCAAGAGGTATCCACCACTGATCAAGGCCAAGCCTATTAATGACAGTGGGTGTGCCTCTTGGATAACTGACTGAAAGGAGAAAAACCCAAACCGTGGTGCAATACTAAGTGCAGCTGCGAAGAGGAATGAGAATATGTGAGAACGGCCCTGTATCTACCAGGGTCAGTGAGGAAGGAGAGGAAGGAGGTGCTCCAGGCACTGAAAAAGATTCCCCTGGAGCTCCTGGTGTAGATCATGGTGAAGCAGCTGTGGCCCTGCATGGAGGTCAACAGGAGTGTGGAGCATACACCTCCACTGCAGATTGTAGAGGAGGCTACTTTGGAGCCAGTGGATATGCCCGAAGGAGGGTGTGACCCCTTGGGAATACCATGCTGGGACAGGCTTCTGGCAGGAAGCTGCAAGCCCATAGGGAGAGAAACCTACACTAGATGAGGTTTGCTGGCAAGATTTGTGACCCCATGGGAGACCCACACTGAAGCGGCCTGTTCTTGAAGAACTGCATCCTGTGTAATGGACCCACACTGGAGCAGTTCATGAAGAACTGCAGCATGTGGGAAGAAGGTGAGGAGTAAGTAGCAGCAGCAACAACATACCATAAACTGACTACCGTTCCCCCCTACATTGGAGGGAGAGAATTCAGGAGTGAAGCTGAGTCCGGGAAGAAGGGAGAGCTGGGGGAAAGGTCTTTTTAAGATGTGGTTTTCACTTCTTATTACCCTACTCTGATTTGATTGGAGGTTAATTCATTTCCCCCAGTTGTGCCTGTTTTGCCCATGACAGTGACTGGTGAGTGACCTCTCCCTGCCCTTATCTCAGCCCAAAAGCATGTTGTTTTCTTTCCTCTCCCCTGCCCAGCTATAGGGAGGTCAGTGACAGGGCAGTTGCGGTGGTCACCTCACGTCCAGCTGGGGTCAACCCACTGCATTTGTGAATTACACAACCCTATCACTCAGCAGCATGGCTGACTATTGCTAATGTCTCATATTCAGGCCTGACCCAACAGTTCACCTTTCCTTCCCTCATTCTAACTACACTGAAACAGGTCTCTAGCATCACTGACTCTGAATTTCCTCAAGGCAGAGTTCACATTACTCTGATTACAAGCTTCAAAATAACACAGGTAGTTTTTACAATCAGCATTGCACCTGCTGTCCAAAAAAATGTTCAGTTCCAGTCTTTTTAATAATGCAGATTAAATTTATAAGGATTTTTCTCTACCACTAGTTTTCTGTAAAAGTAATTTACAAATGCTTGAAAAATTTCCTTCCAATCATTTTATGTTTACAAAAGCTTTGGGCTAAAGCTACCTTCCAGAATAACTGAAGAGTAAGTGATCCCAGCATTCCCTTTCATCTCAGCAATGGAAGTCTGAAGACTGGATTTGTTAGAAGAGAAAGGAAAGGGCATCTTAAGTTTTATAAATTCAATGTAAATTGAATCTGTAGACCCTGGTTACTTGTACGGTGCATTCACTGCTCATGTCAGCCTACCCAAAGACTGCAGTTTCACTGCCACCACTCCCATTTTAAGTGTATGCATTAGCTTAAAGCATCCATTCAATAACTGATTATTCAATGGGAATTTCATATCCCAGACTTTTCATTTAAATAAAAAAGGTGATAATCAGTGTACTACATTCCCTTTTAGCTTAGCTAAACCATGGCAGTACTAATATTTGTAAAACATAGACACACGCACACATACACACACACAGAGACACACAGAGGTATTTTTCACACTAGTGAAGCTAAGCATCTTCTGAAACATCTTCATAGCTGCAAAACAGATGTGCAATGTAAATCCTGGCATATCACATTATTCATTTAGCTTACAAAAGGGCCCTTCTGGTAGTAGTAGTAGTAGTTATATGCAGGCTTTGCCTGAAGCTGTAATTTTTAAGATATGGCGACTTGAAAAGCAATTTAATTCTGTCTCACAAAAACCATTACCTAGTTCTCAAAATAGATTTCCCACTTCTGAATCAGCTGCTAGCACTTATGTTCTGAAAGCATCAGGCAGTTCCTTTGCCTGTTGATTTATTTAATTTGTTCATATTAATTTGTTTAATCTATTTGTTCAATGTGTCTCAGTCTTTTTTCCCCTTCCCATCCACATGCTGGGTAGTTCTTTCTACTGCCTGCATTTTACTTATCTTGAGAATGCATTAAGATGAAGAAAACCATTTGAAGCACACCTTTCTGCCTAAAGCTTTTGTACTTTGGAAAAAGATGGGTTTTCCTCCTTTTGAGATACTCTTTATCTTATTTTTACAATGTTTACTTACACTTCATGTCCTCTAGTAATCTGGATAAGGTTGATCTGTTTTCTTTCAGCATAAGACTCTCTGATAAATAGCTGCAAAGAGACATGGAAGAGTAAATTATTAAAGTGTCATAATCGTTTGTGGCAATTACTATGAGTTAACAAAAAGTGTATTATTTATTACTTATATCTGCTAGAGCTTTATAATTAGATTAAATAAGAATGCTTTGGTTACTTAAGTGCTATAAAATGATAAAAAGGCAAATCTGCCACTGTAAGAATGTGACAAAAATATTCCCCAGCCATGCAGAAACAACACTGCTAAATTAAACATTTCTAAACCTCAGGGAGCTAAATCAAAGTTTAAGATTTTATTGATGACAACATACTATTGCACAGTATGCCCACAGGACAAGCAAATTACCACAGAAGAGTGGTTTTCAGACTGGCCAACAGACACCAGAGCATGCAAGACAGCCCTGCTTCTTTTGGCAGCTGAAAGCTATCCCTAAACGCTGTCCTGCACAAGCCCATGGGTCCCTTCCTCTTCCCACTGAGATCTAACTTCTCTTTAGTAGGAACACTAATACACACTGTATTAAACACTGTATTGGATAAAACCCCAACACACATGAACAACACTCCTCACGAACACCCACAACAACCCAAGGAGTTCTATCCCTTCCATCACGGGAGCAACAGGTTTTCCAATTCCCCTGTGGTCTGTCCCACCTCTGCAGGTACACCGACTCACAGGTCCACAGACTGAAGCTGCATCATCAGCTTCTCTCATGTCTAACAGCAAAGACTCACATCAAACAATAAATAACAAGGTTTTAACAACTGTATGGTGCAGACAAGTTACAAAGACTTGAGCTCCTCCTGAACATGCAAACAAAGTTCAGACATCTTGATTCACACACTATCTACAAATTATTTTAGTTATTTTTGCAAGCATGCTTTTCTGAATTTTGGCACAAGCAGTACAGAATACTGATACAGGAATGAGATTAAGTTTCAGGTTGAAGTAAGCAACTGGATGTTTTCACACAATTCTGAGAAGACAGTGAATCCTGTTGCGAATACTCCCAACACTCTTTCTTTTAGAACAAGAGAGATTTGACATTCATTTAGAGCAGATGGAAGATTTTATTTTAAAAGAACTTCTTCGATTTAGTAGCAGGTATTACACTCCACATGCAAAATGCTCAAAGGCAGTGGCACAGTATTAAGACATGCCAGATGCAGCTCCTTACAGCAACCTCCTCAGCTGTTTATCTGAAGAAAAGCATACATTCTGGCCATAAGGGAACTAAACCAAACTATGCATTTCAGCAAAAGTATCAAATTGTTTGATAATACCTGTGCAAACACCAGGGGCAAGGGCACAGAAGGGAAAGAAAACAAAGCAACACCTTAGCACTGGTTTGTACCCGTGGAAACTGAACAGTTGCACCAGCCAAACAGAGCACCAAGTTACAGCATACCCATTACCTGTCAATTTCAGTTGAGTCCCAGAGTCTATAATATTTCCACTTTCTTCACTGTGTAACACTCTAGCTGAGTCTGAAAATCCTATGCTGTTCTAACTGGGGCAAAGTCATCACGGTGGGTTTTTTTTCCTTCTTCCAAAGGAACATAAAAACCAGACACCAACTACTTTCATCACCTATTTGTGAAAATTTAATAAACAGTACCACTGCCATTCTAAAACATAAAGAACAGCCCAGTGCTAACAATCAGTAAATATACAATTCTACTAAGAATGTCTAGAGCGAAACAGTTTTATACAAGAAGCAAATAAACTGTTTAAATCACACCTACAAGAAAGAAAATACTACCTTTCCATATTAATTCCTGCTCTCAAACCGCTAGAGAATATGGCAGTGAGAGCTATTTGTGAGGGAGTAAAGAGCAAATATGCATCTGTCAGAGCCACTCGATTAAGGAAGTCATCAGCTGTTTTCCTCAAAACTTCAGGATTTTCCAGCACTGGATAGCGAGTCTAAAAAGTAATGATTTAGGAAAATAAGCAGCAGTTTGTCATTCGTATTCATGAGCTCAGAACACACAATTCAATAGTATTTTATAATGCTAGAAAGTAGCAGACAATATTTTTGTTTAAAAAATATCCTAAATAGCTTAAAGACCACAAGTAAAACAACTATCTTTCAGGTATTTGTCTCTCACTTTAGAAATGGGATCCCTTAAGAAATAAAATTTTTTACGACAATGCATGACATACTTGTATTACTTTACTATACAAAGCATGTAGCATATCAAAGGGTATTACCTTCATATCAATTAGAAATCCCTCAAATGGCCTGTATGGATTGTGGATGATAAGATGGAAGTTCAGTTGCTGAATAAGTAGCAGCTCATATTCCAATATTTGCTCAAGAGCTTTTTCCTGTCCAAGAAGACTTTCTCGAAGGTTGCCAACAAACTGTGCACTGGATACATTAAATTCATCTACTTTACAGGCTAAAAAGGCACATGTTAGCCTTGAGGAGGGAAAAAACAAAAAAAGTAAACAGTTGATATACACAGCATCCATTTTTCTATCAAGAGTTTGGCTCAGAAAATTTGGTATCTTTAAAACATCATGTTCTGAACACAGCAAATGGAAAGTGAAACTGACCATATTTTGTCTTTACTCCTACTTATGCACTCAGATTTCCTTTATTTTTTTTCCCCAGGTCTTTACAAATATAAAGATCATACTTCTAATCTTCCACTTGACAGAGTAACTCAAGAAGTGTTGATAACTCACATTATTATCCTAGGATGATACTCCATCACCGAGTTATTGAGGTAGAAGCGTTTGAAATACATGCAAGCTGTTCCCTAAATTGAAAAAAAATGGGGAGGCAAAAAATAAAAATGGATTAAGAAAAAAATAAGTACCTAAAAAGAAAAAAATCACAGAACAGGCAATTTTGAATACATACTACAGGCACACAGGATACACTGAGGCACTATGACACATACACAGCCGTATCATTAAATATTTCAAAGTCTATGTTTTTGCCTGCAAGAGCCTTACAATATGACTGCCATATAAAATAATTTTATTTTTAGACATATTTTGGAAGACAATGCTTAAAAAAGCAATAGTATTTTTATGAAAAAAATGCAGTATTTAAATGAAATTTTAATATTAAAGACTGAAAAAACTATCCTGAAACTGGCAACCATTTGACTTTTTAATCAGTAAATCGTGCTGCATGTTTATCAGCATAAAAGCAGATGCTTTCCCAAACCACTACTTGATGACACTCTGCAGGGGCTACTTCTTATATCAGTAGGGCTTCACAGAACATGCCATGGGACTGCCACCTTTCAAAGACACCCTCAAGCATGGCACTCCACACCACACCTGCTTGAAAAAGAGAGCACTAACAGGAGACAGTGTAAGTTATACACCTTAATGGTTTAGTAAGAGAGAGACAAAATTTCACCCTGTTCTTCAGCTCCAAGTCCCCATTCTCTCCCTTCTGAAACATGCTCTTCTGCACTCAAGACAAGACAGTTAAAGGTAATTTTGTTTTTCCTTTTTAGGTCAATATATTGCCAGTACTTGATCCAACTTATTCCACAGTCAGACAAACATTAATGCTAGAGAAACAACTGAATGACAGCCCAAATTTGGGACCACGTCCTTTGGCTGAGATTGTTTCATTGTACCATCAAACATTACCATCAGCCACTACCACTACCACTATTTTGTTTCTACTCTTTCCTAAACGGAAACAAAACAATTCAGTCACCCACGCAAATTTAAGAGCAACAAGCAGAAGATAACGTTGAAAAACATTAGGCTTTGAAATAGCTGCACGTGTCAGAAAACAAAACAAAACAGATAAAAAGCGGCCACAGACTGCAGTGCTGGAAGAGAAAAAGAGGCTTTAGAGACATTCACGCTCCCAAGAACAAGCCAAACAATCAGCAAGCGAAGGAATACAGTGGGCCGAGGCTGCAGCTCCCTCCTCGCCTCGCTTACCACCACGGACCGCGGCATCGCGGGCTTGAACGCGGCGCAGAAGTCCAGCAGCCGCTTCTCGTAGTACTTGCATAGCGCCAGCTCCTCATGAGGCTCCAGCAGCACCGGATCGCCCTGAGGCACCTTAGGACAAGCAAAGCCGCGCCTGAGTCCGCCGCGGTCTCACCCTGCTGCCCAGCTCCTCCTCTCCGGCACCGCTCCGCGCCCGCAGCCCCCGCCTGCCCCGCGGCCCCTACGCACCTTACCACTGGCCGCCGCCCAGGCCAGGGCCCGGCGGTTCCCCTCGGCGCGGCGCCGCGCCAGCTCCTCCTCACCGCGGAAGGTCCAATACCGGCACTGAGTGCTGCTGTGGAACATGGCCGCGGAACATGGCCGCGCCCGCGCGGGGCACGCCGGGAGCCGCTTAGCGCGCAGGAGGCCGGGGGGCGGGCCCGGGACACTCCCGCGGGGGAGAGGGACTTTTCCGGTTCCTTTTCGAAATGTTTGCGTCTTAAGGGAGAGCGCTGGGAAAACCACATGTGGTAAACTTTTGCAGAATAGCAGCACTCTCTTGTTTCTCTTTCCGTTTTATTCATGTAAACTTGCAGGTCCACACTGCGCTGGTGCGGCCTCACCTCGAGTCCTGGGTGTAGTTTTGGATACCACAACGTAAAAATCACTTGAAGCTATTAGTGTCTAAAGGAGGGCCTTTAGACGAGGATGATGAAGGGTCTGGAGGGGAAGCCATATGAGGAATGGCTGAGGTCACTTGGTCCTGGAGAAGGGAAGACTGAGGGGATGTCTCATCGCAGTTTGCAAATTCCTCATGGAAGGGGAAGAAAAGGGGCAGACACTGATCTCTTCTGAGGGGAAGAGGAGGGGAAGACAGTAATTTCTTCTATTGTGGTGCCCAGTGACAGGATTCAAGTAAACGGCCTGAAGCTAAGCCAGGAGGGAATGTTTCGGCTGGATATCAGACAAAAGCTTTTGACCCACAGGGTGTTTGGGCTCTGGAACAGGCTCTGCAGGGAGGTGCTCACAGCACCAAGCCTGACAGAGTTCAAGAAATGTTTGGACAATGCTCTCAGGCCCATGCTGTGATTCTTGGGGTGTCCTGTGCAGGCCCAGGAGTGGAACTTGATGATCCTGGTGGGTACTTTCCAACTCATCATGTTCTGTTATTCTGCTCCCTTAGGTTTCTTCAGCAGTCTCCTGCTCTCCCCAGAAAATGATTATATATAAAATCTGATTATGTTCTAAGGAAGCATAATTTCATAGCCCCCATGCTTCAGCCAGAAATTTTAGATGTTACTGTGTAATGTTTAATCTTTGTGTTTGAAGTATGTGAGTAAAGTATGCAAAACCTACTTTCGTGGACAGTCACAGAACTTGTAGATAAAGTGTTACCAAACAAATTACATTCTTTAAAAAGGAGTTTATGCAGCAGTGTGGGAAAGCCCTGCTTCCCAGGAAGTGCCTGAACATCACTGCTAATGAGAAGTAGAGATTGACCTTTTTTTTCCCTTTAGCTTTTGCACGCACAAATCTCTGCATATTCCTTTTCTTTTAATGTAATAAAACTGGCTTATCTCACCCTACTGGCTGCTCTCCATCTTTCTCTCTCCCCTGTCCCAAAGGGAAGGGGAATGACAGAGCGATTTCATGGTCACCTGGCACCCAGCCAGGGTCAACCCACTACATGGTGGGTTATTAATGCTTAGTTTTGTATCATAGAGTGCTTACTACAAATGCCAGGGAGTAATGTGGCTTTGTGTTAACTCTCTACATCTGTGGCTAAAAAGTCTTGTGCCAGCTAGTGTTGGAAATAATAGAACTTTACTCATAACTTTTCTAAGTAATTATTTTAATTAACTTTTATAATTGATTGTTTTAATTATTCATAAGCAGTATAATTTTCCACTCTGTCGTAAGCCACTGTAGCCAGCCTTTAGCAAGGTTGTTGTAAGCTGGTATTGTGGACATGTGGTTTGAGAAAATTACTGAAACTTCAAGTTTTGCTAAAACAAGTGTAACCAACACTTTGATATGCTTCAATGATCTCAGACCTAGAAGGACGTTAACAAAGCCTTGGAGAGAGATCGGTTGCTGCAACTGGGCACATGTAATGCAAAATTCATGGACACAAGGACATGTTGCAGAAACCCAAGATAAATAAGAAACTAACAAAGTCAATTCAGCAATTATACAGAAACCCTCTATCTGGGAAAAAGATAATGAAAGGACTGAAGAAGTGGGCTAATGAGCATGAGAAGTGAGAAAACAACAACTAGAAGAATACTAATTAATGAAGAGAATTATGTAATTTATAGTCAATTAACATTAATTTCTTTGTTCGCTACAGTGTATAAATAGTGAAAAGCTTTGAAAGTAGATGTGCGTATGTTAGGTGAAGCTATCCCTATGCACCCAGCATGCTGAAAAAAGTAATATCAGCTTTCTAACCTAACGAACTGGTGGGAGATTTTATTTCCTGGTTTTCAGTGACAAAGTGTTTCCTTGTGGGCAGACATGGCAAAAGTTCTTTCCCTAAACTACACAGAACATAATAGTATTGTCTACGTAGTCTGAATCCGTGAATACTTTGCCTTAAATTACAGCAATCCAACATATCCAACACATCAACACTTTGAAATCCAAACAAATCTGAATTTCAAGAGACATATGTACAAAAAATACCAAAAGGGTATTTGCATTGTTTTGCATCTAATTATAACAATTCCATCACAAATTAGAGACTCATAAATACTGCATATTATTCCAATACTCAGTTTACTGAGGGACAATATGTCATTTTGCATCATCACTCTTAGAGTAAAATGTAAAAGTAGGAATGGCAATTTCTGAAAAGAGCAGTACAGAGGATAAATCAGAATTTTAATTTTTTTTAAGTCTCCATTGATTTTATACTGTTCACAGTTCAGAATCTGTACTTCAAAGGTGTTTGAGTTTAAGGATACCAAAAAACTGTTTACTTCACTGGTTGTAGTCCTTCCTTAACTTTAACTGGTATCATGAATTATTAGTGATTCTAAAATTCAGTCTGAAAGTGGACATAGGCAGATCTAGATAACACAGATTACATTTAGGAAATGTAATTATAAAATACTCAAAAAAAGTTTTAGCAAGTCTGTGACCAAGCTATGAGCAGAACCAAGAATTTACTGTTTATAGTGCCTCTGTTGGTTTTTTTCACAATAGCACTTTTCACAACCTCTTTACACACAACACAATTTTAATATACTATCTTGTAGCCAAAGACGTTAATAAAAAGTAGAAGTACTGCAGTGTGATTTCTGTGCAAGTAATAAGGCATACAAAGAATTGGATAGAATACACTAATAAAGTACGAAGTGAGTGTGAATTTTTTTTTACTAAAATCAGAAAGGTAATTACAAGAACTCAAAGGTTTTTGGGAAACTGAAGTTTAAAGCTTTAAAACACCAATTTTTATTGCAAAGTACAGAACCGTGTTGGGCCAAATATCTATAAGCAGCTGTGAAATTAGCAATATGGTCTGAATTATTATAAGTAGCTGTATGAGTTATTAATCATTTGCTCAGTTCAGTGAAATGTAAATGTTTGAGGACTGTCCTTTATGCTGATTTTGAACATGAGACATGCAGGGATAGTTGTTCAGAATTATGCAAGTAGCAAGGTAACCAAGCTAAACTTACGAGCTAATAAGAACTACCTAGTAGCCTAGGCATTTTAAAGTGTGCTTAGCAATTTCTCAGGAAAATTGCTTAAAAGTGTAAATAATATCTGCCACCTAAATATGATCAACAGAGCATAATTTGACTGTTTGTATCAACAAATACCATAGAGGTATGCCTTGTGATTTTTTTTGACAGCCATGGCTGCTGTAAGTGTTCTTTATTTCTCTGGGGGATACAGCAAATCAGAAACTCTCAGGAGATCTAGGGGGGACCAAAAAGGACCAAGAAGCACCACACACATCACCTAAGAAAGAAACGCTACCTGAAGCACAGTGGCTTGGTCTTTAGAGTTTACTGTTGAAAAGAAACATTCATAAAACCATTCAGGTTTAACGTTGGTAGTGTCTTTTAAGACTAATATGTGACCAAGGGGATTGTGAACACAAGTGTGCAGCCCTTCAGCTGAGTTGTAATTAATACAACTAAATTAACATAATACATTTCCTGTTTTTTATTGTAATTATTATTGTTATTATTAAGCCTAATTGCAGATATTAACTAGCCTAAAGCATTCAAAGAAAGGGTTAACCTTGTTAATGGTCGTGGGGAGGACTAAAAACTTTGGAGGTGAAAACACGTTGATTTAATAATTGCCTTAATTAATGCCACAGAGAGTATATCAGTAGAACTAAATTTAATGTTTTAAATAGTATGTTTTATTCCTCAGTTTTTGAATATATTAATATCACAGGGACTTCTTGATTTTGCAGTGTTTGGCTATCATTGTCCTAACATAGAAGCTAGTTAAAATCAGATTACCCTAATTAATGAAGATAAGTAGTACTTTTATTTGATCTGACTGATATCAGTGAGATTATTTCATTGAAGGATCCTTATACTATATTCTCAATACATGCTTGTCATTCAAAGCATTACAAAAATATATGCATATATAGCTAGAATTCACTTACATTGAGTATGCAATACAGGAACATAAACTCTAGAATCCTCAGCAAAAACACAGACTTTAAATGTGAAAAATAAAGTTTCACTCTCCTGTGAAAATTTAAAAGTTTAATAAAGGACAATAGGGAACAAAAACAATAAAGCAAAGTAACAGTGTTGGGTCCTTGGCAATTAGTCAGAAGCACGCCTTGTCACTGATGGAGATACTCTTTAAATACTCTTCCTATTACATGAGCCTAATACATATTCATAAGAAATTATACATATTCAAACTTCCTCCCCAAACTAGTTTGCATGTTCCAGGAACTGTTTAGCATGGCCCCTCCTCTGGTCCACGTTTTAGAGCATGTGCCGTCCTCTTGGCTGTGGTTTTGGTCAGTTGTGTTGTCAACCCCAGCTTGAGTCCTGTTCCATGGTCTTTGCAGATGACAGTTGCTGATAGTTAAAATGTCAGTGGCAGGGGTCTTCATCACACCATTTCTTGGATGTTATCCAACCAAGCAGGCAGTTCAGTTATTGTAAGTTAACCACAAGTATTCTAAAATAACCATATCAACTATTTCACCACTATGTCTAAGTTTAGTTAGTAACAGAAATAAAGGCATTAGTTATTATTACACAACTACATCTTTATAACAAGACTTCTTTTGTAAGAATTAAAATTATACACATAGCATCCATTTTATTATTTGCGAAAAGCCAGTATTATAATATGTATTTGTGACATTAAGTAAGCAAAAGAAGACCAGAAACATCACTTCGGTATCCCTGGCCTTTGCATTTTTAAATACTAAGGAAAAATCACAAACCGTGGTAACAAAACTGAAATATGCCAAAGCAGGGAGGTTCATTTTTAGATTTGGGCATCCCATTCATTCAGCAATGAGGGTTGAATTCCTGATGGGCAATCAGAATTGTATATTCCTTTTGAGTCTGCTCAGGTGTCGGGGATGTTCTTTTATCCCATACCATATTTGTTTTTTTATTTTGTGTTGGGGATGGTCTCTGCCTCCCCCCTACCTCCGAGAGTACCATGATGGTTGAGAGCCAGCCGAAGATTTCTAGTGAGAGTTGGGGCAGGTGGCAAGGGGCAGCTCCTCCCTTTCTTGCCTGTTGGGCGATTCTGCTTGCCTGGCAGCATCGTCTCTCTAGCAGAGATACTGTTGCTTCATGGGTTTTGCCTGTTTCTTTTTGTTTCTTTTCCATTATCAGTGTGACTGGGCTTTTTGGCTTGTCTCTCTACCTCTTTGCTGTTTGGGATCCCAGAGCCTGTGCTTGCCGTGCCAGGACCTGGGACTGGGAGTACGCCATCTCCTGCCAGAGACCGTCCTGCCTCTGCACAGCCTGATCCAGGGACCAGCCATTGCCGGTGAGCTACCTAGGGGAGAGATTCTCTGCTCAACCCCTGCTGTTTTTCTACTGCTGCTCCTGGTTTTTGCTACACTGTAACCCACCCCCCCACCCCAGGCCAGGCCTTCCAGGACAAACCGCTGCTCCTGCTACAGCTGCCGACTTTCTGCTACCTTTTGCTGGCTACCCCTGGGTGAGCCTGCCCTGCTGTCCTAGCCACTGCTCCGAGGTTCCTGCTGCAGTCCATCTCGCCATCCGGAAGGGCACCGGGATCGGCTGCCCATGTGAAGCCTTAAAGGAAGCCCCTTTTCCATCTCTTCTGCCAGCTGCAC
>VZRM01002773.1:252859-348262 GCA_013397955.1 Grantiella picta | reverse complement strand
GGGGAGGGGGGGAATAAACAGCCCATTATTATTAATTAATTAATTATTCTCTTGCTCCTAAGCAGCAGCCTTGTATGGTAAGCCCTTTCTCCCTTGTCTGTGTACAGCCAGGGAGCAGTGCTTTGCTTCCTGTGCCGGAGCTGTGTGTGATGTTTGCAGCCCTGACAGGAGGCTGTGACCTGGGCTGTGGGAGGGACAGCGCGGTCCCTGCATTCTCCTCACTCAGAAGGATCTCTTTCATGCAGAGAGCTGAGGGTGGGCAGCAGCTCCAGGTTCGTGCCAGGCTCCTCAGATCCCAGCTCCAAACATTTTTGCTGTTTACGGAAGGGATTAGGTTAGTGCAGAGAGCAAACAGTTGTAGCCTGGAATGCTCTGGTCTTCACAAACAGGTTAATTGCCTCCGTTAGCTGCGAGTCAGTTGCTTCAAGGATTCATAACATCAGTTCAGTGAAGTCATACCTATTAGAAACCCCATTCCACTAATAGGCTTATACTCATGTCTGTCCCGGTGATTTGGGGGTTAGCAGAGTTCAAAGGCATTTTTAGGAGATTGTTTGATGTTTATATGTTGTACTGTTTCTCTGCACCTTTCTGTGATGCTGATGACTCACACTAGGGTTATGGATAGCACAGACCAGTTACCTTGTGGCAGTTTGCCACGTCTATACAGAAATCGTACCAGTTTAGCTTTACCAAGAGTAGAATTTTTATTTAGCTGGTTAGGCTTTATTATCTGTACTTATTATGTCATACCAATACTGTAGAGATCTGGAGCCGCATTGCTATAAGACTCCTTTAATATCCCTGTTCTTACACCCGTTTCTCTAATGAGCAAAACAAAACCACTCCTTCACAAAACAGGCCGATCTTTGACAGTTTTATGGAAGCAGGAGGCCTTTGTGTGCGTTTCTGGTGTTCGCTCTTGGTGCTCCAGTGCCGTGATCTTGGATCACCACCTGCTGTCTGCTGAAAGAATTCATCCTGTGTCGCATTTGCTGAACCACGTTGCTCCTTGTTGAGAAGTTGTCCCCAGCTCCCACCCTTCCTCAAGGTAGCACCACGCGTGGTTACTCATCGTTCCTGGGCTTAGCTTGGAGCTGCAAAGTTCATTAATTAACTTAAAGCTTCGTAAGCTCTTAGAAATGTGTCCCCATTAGGGATTTTTCACTGCTTTAGCTAATTTGTTTTTTAAACAAAACGTGGGATGGGTTTGTACTGAGCTGTTTAGGCAAAACCCTGATTTAAGGAAGAAAGTTGGCACCTGCAAGGACGTGACTAGACCTTTGTAGGGCTGGGATTAGGGGCCTGAAAGGAGAGCCCAGATGGGGAGCCATATCCTTGTGCCCCGAGGGCTTGGGTGCTCATGAATCAGATACCAACATTTTGCAAGGGGGCAGCTGCTTTGAATTCCTACCTGACGTGATTGAATGATTTCTGTGGGAGCACAGCAACAGAATGAATAGAAAACACAGGAATTACTGCTTTTCTTTGAACTATAGGTTACCATATATTGTACTGAAGTGTTTTCTTATTTTTTTAAGGAGTGTGTGTTAGTTTCACTTGCACTGAACAGCCTTTCCCAGTCTGAGCATGGGATGGCAGCTATCATGGTTGGTGCATGGCAGCACAAATTGGCAGAGGAAATCGGTTAGTCTGGAACTGACAAAATTATTCCTGCAACCAAATGTCCCTCACACTCCCCTCCTGGAGTCTGGCAGCCTGATGCATTGTGGCCAAGAGAGGTGTCTATCTGCTCCTGAACATTGATTAATATTTATTTCATCCCATCAGAGAAGTTTAATATGGCAATAGTTTTTGTGGGGAGCTGCAACCAGATTTTCCTAGTCCTGTGATGGCAGCCTTGTGTAAGTTTGGGGACGGTGACTGCTCTTGGACATGCTTATCTGGGTTTCTTGTTGCATTTGAGTAAAACTTTAAGAAATTTTCATGAGTTATACAGGGAGAACTGGCAATGCAGTGAGGTATGTTGTCAGGATCACAGAGGAAATACTTTCTGTTGAGCCTGTCCTCCTAAGTACTTGCCTTACCTGGAAATTTGAGGGTTTCTCCATGCTCTCTGTACCTCCTGAGAAGTGTGAGAAGCAGCACCTCTGACTGCAGAATTTTATGTGGTGGTTTAGAAAAAGGGAAAGGAGTTAAGGTTCTGTGTTTGAAGATTAATGGGATTTTGTGTGTGTGTGTGAGTGTGTTCTGTGTGAGTTCTTGAAAATATGAAGTGTTGTGTAAATGTTGAAATTTGGTAGAATAACAGAAGAGGTAGAATCTCCTCTGGGTTTGGAGGATATCAATATGCTGTGAAACCTGCAGAGCTCTCATCAGGAGTCCTTTTCTGTAGACACTGGTGGAAACAGGGAAAAAAGTAATTCTAAAGCATCAAAGGAAATTAAAATTACAAAAAAAAATCGGGCAGGAAATATGTCTATAATCATATCAGGAGAAAAATAATTTGAGATACAGATACTCCATGGGATGATGAAACCTGGACAAATATAATGATGATAGATCTCCAGATAACCTGAGACATTAAATAAAGGATACATTTGTAATAAAAGATGAGATTTTTGCATGTTAGTGTGATTTGAGGAGTGGGAGAGTGACAATGGTATTAAAACCATTTTATTCTGCACCAGAAATCCTTCTTTGAGAAATCTTAGGAAGGTCAGAGAGAAGTAATAAATAAAGTATATTTTGGCTTGAGAGGTGTGATTAAACTCAAAATAAATATGTATTATCAAAATGCGACAAGCAACAGAGGAGAGAGTAAGCATTTTTCATCCTTCAAACATTTGTAGATAATTGAAGAAGGGAGAGAAAATATTTAAAAGGTTGAAATGCATTTAAACTGGAAGCAACAGTATTAACTGAGGAGTAAAAACATTGAAAATCAGATTATATAAGGTTCATGGGCTGGCATTTTAAGTAGTCTAAGAGTGAGGTCGAACAGAATGCTGGACTATGTCCTTTGAGGAGCAGCCCTGCACTGTTGAGAGGATGGCAGCATGGGTTTTGTTTGGGGCAAATCAGCATTCTCTTCCTCTGACCTGGGATGCTGCTGGCTCGGAAATCTAGCTTGTTCTGAGAAGACTGGGAATAGTTTCTGCTCCTCCATTTCTCCTGTGGAAAAAAAAAATTTAGTTAACAAGAAGAAGTCAGTTTCCTATTTGAAATGTAAGTAATGGGCAGACAACGTGGGCTGTACGGAAGAGCGCAGACCATCAAACACGATGAAATACCGTACACAAAAGAGCTTGGGAAGGAGACAGTGTGTGGACAGAATGGAGCTGTCATGTCAGGGGATAAACAGTCCAGAGTAGGTGAGCAATGGGGTTGCTGATACCTGCTTTGCAGTGGGATGGCCATGGTCCTGCCCGCCCTGCCTCCCGCTTTAGAACTCGCTCTGCAGATCTTGATGATGGGTTAGGTCGAGTCAGAAGCGGCTCGCTATGAAGCTGAGAATGGCAAAGCAATGAGCAGAACTGCAGGGCTGGTGGAGCTGCCCTCCTCTTTTTGGGGTGGGCAAACAAAAATCCCGTCCCGCTTTCAGAAAATGTGCTCGGTGCTTGGAAAAACCTCTGCAGAGCTGCGGGCGCAGGGCTGCAACTGCTCGGGGGAGTGCGTGCGAGGAGCCGAGCGCTGGCCACGGCTGGCAGGCTCGCCTGGATTTTTCTTTCTCAGATAAGGCTGCGGAGTTTGTGTTCCTGCAGGCAGCAAGGCTGGACTTGAAACCGTGCGTTCCTCAGCACGGGCCAAGGCTGCAGCTCGGCTCTGCTAAGTGGTATTGAATGCCCTTCCCTCTCCTTCTCCCCAGCTGCGGGAGCGAGTGGCCACGTGGCCCCCAGGGGAGGCAGAGCAGATAGACTAATGTCAGAGCAAATTTGGGATTCAGCCAGTGTCTGAATGACCCGGTGCTGGCTGGAGGTGCACTGCGTTTATCATTGTTTCCTCCGCCCGGAAGGGAAAGCTGCAGGTAGGCTGATAAAGGGACTGAAAGGTTTGTCCGGCTTCACTGGAGGTCCGTCAGCCCTTGCACGCTCTCTGCTGAAAAGCTGCTTGGTAATTCCCACTCTGCCTTTCCTATCCACGGGATAAGGTCTGTTTCGCTTTTACTCCATTGATTTAAGCATGCTGGTGTCAGAATAGCCTCGAGCACCTCCAGGCTTTGTGGGGGAGGACCCAGGGCTGGAACAGCAGCCAAAATTTAAAATCAGGATTAGTCTGTTGACACGCACATAAATCAAACGGCCCTCCTATCATAAATCTTTTCTGTGGATTTTTTTTTTTCTGCTGCGACGGTGAAAGCAGTAGGAGCAGTGCAGCAGCCTGGGCTTCCCAGGGTTCGGCTTCAATGTCAAGGCTGTTCTCCTTCACCCCGGGTGGCTGAATGCAGCTCCCCCCTCGGTGAGATCCCTGCAGAGGCTGCAGGGCTGCATGCCTTTTTGTTTGCTTCTTGCGGTTTTCTGGCATGGTGGGGCAGCATTTTTATTGTCTTCTGGGGATATCTTTTGCATGGTCAGTTGTCTGTTTCTGAGTCATCTGGTTGGTGTCAGCTACATCTAAGACAGCGCTAAAAGCTTCTAAAAAGTCTGCTATCCAAGGGGTCTCTGTGGGATACCCCAAGCTGAGGGAGGAGTGGTAATTAATGCCTTGTGTGATTCCAGAGATGCTCGAGATTGGGAAAGAGTGACTGTGCTCCAGGCTTGTGATCTCAGCTCATTTCCCTACAGCTCTCTGGGGTCTTCTGCATGGCCAGCAGGAAACAAATGGGGTATTCCAGCAACAGATACCTGAGCACCTGTGCTCCGTACTCAGTGCTGCCAGGGCAAAGGAGGGGGCTTCTGCTCCGATGGATTTTAAAAACTGTACTTTCTGTCACTGTAATGTAACAGAGAGGTGTCCTCTGAACCACACGGTGTACTTGCTTGTGGGCTTGCTTGTGAGCAATGAGGGTCAGGCTGGAGGAGACGGACCCACTTATGGTAGTTTTAGGGATGTTGAAGAACCCTGATCTTCTGTCTGTTTCCTTCTCTGTTCCAGTGTTTGAGTGCCTCTTCTCTCCTCTGAAATAACACCTTACTGTGTGTGAAGCTTTGTGTGAGATCACAGGGGTATGCAATCTGCAAACCCCTTAATTTGTTCGCCATATACCACCCAGTAGCAAGAAAATTGCCCTGGAAAGATTAAGAAAACAGTGTCATGGCTCAGAGGAGCAAGGCATGCGCTTTTTGATAGGAAAGATAATAGAGGACTGTGGAATACTATGGTGACGGTGGGAGGGGATATTCACATGAACGTGTGTGTCGTTTCTCAGGCTGATGTTTTGATCTATCTTCTGTAGTATAAAGCTGTTTTCTCCTTTCTCCTTTCTTAAGGGTAACCAGGAGCCAGCAGCAACTCCTGATGCAATGGTGCAGCCATTCACCACAATCCCATTTCCGCCACCCCCACAGAATGGGATTCCCACGGAGTATGGGGTGCCACACACTCAGGACTATGCAGGCCAGACCAGCGAGCACAATCTGACACTCTACGGGAGCACGCAGCCGCATGGAGAGCAGAGCACGAACACGGCCAGCACGCAGAACGGATCTCTTGCAGTAAGTCATCTCCTGCAGCCACAGCAGCACAGTGCTTTGGGGAAAAGCAGCCACTGATCAGATTGCTGTTTCTCGAGCGTGCAGCAAAGCAGCAGTGGACTTGAAAGGAGGGAATTATGAACAGAACGTGGCTTCTGACCTTCCGTTACTTCCATCTCCTTTTGCGTGTTGCCCTTGTAAATTGGTGCCTGCAGAGAGCAGTAGTACTTGAAATCATGATCATGGTGGTTTTGCCATGGTGGCATTGTCCAAAGACACTCTTTTACAAAAGTGCTAATTACTTTATGTTAATTGGTGAATGGTTCAAATAAATGTGATGGAGGCAGATTCTGGAAGATTGACAGTGAAAAGAATTAGGGTGAGCACATGCATTTTAGGTGTAATCCCAATGTGGTTTTGTTTTCAGGAAGCTGGCAGAGTAGAAAATTACTTTTCTTTGACTTTCTGAAGACAACAGGGAGCTTCAAGGGGCAGAGATAGAGATGAGCTCTCAGCTACTGGTCATCCATTTGCCAAACCAAGATTTTCATCATCCTATATTTTTTTCTTTCTTCTTTCCATGGCCTGAAACTGGCACTGGGCAACATGCTGGCAGATTATCCCAGGAAAAGCTTTATCCACCCCTTAAGCCACTTGTTAAGACTTAACTTCCTAATAAAGAGCCTTATGGTGAGAGCCTTCGGCGCTCAGGGGCGGATTTAATCTGTTAATGCTTTCAGTTTTACTTGTAGTTGGTGTTTGGCTTGTAGAGATTATTTTTTTCCCCTGGTAAGCACTGAATGAATTCAGTGCCAACAGTTGGAAGAGCTGATATTGTCAGCTTGAGCGTTCATGGTTCCTGGTGTGGGCCTCTGCTCCTTCTGCAGTGGGCAGTGGCTGCACAGTTGGCACCATTGGTCATGGCTCGGATAAGATATCTTTGATTTCAGTCTAGGAATGCCACAACTTCAACGTCTTGAGGAAGAAAAAGAGTACAAAACCTGTAAGGCACACTGGTGTAAGGCGCAAGTGTGTAAAAGGAACTTGGGGTGCCTTGCTTAGGAAAACAAAAGCTAGATGAGAAAAGACCAGGTAGAAAATAAAACTTGGAGCTGGTGCAGTGTGCAGAAGTGCAAGTCATCATTTGAGCACCAGATTGTCCGAGACGATTCCAACACGGAAGATTCGGGCGCCCGTCTCCAGCAAGCAACTATCTCAGGCACTGCCAGTTGGGTGGAGAATCTGGAAACAAGGAATGAAACAGGGCAATGGCTTTCCCTGTGTGTTTTTGCTGTTCCCATCCTTGTCCAGAGCTTAAGAGCATTTCTTTTTAATGGAGATGATGTGAGCCTTGACCTTGGATGTAAGCTCTTGCCAGCCTTCCTGCTCCTCTTCCATATTAGGAGCCATCTCTGTGGCTCTGCAGGGCCGAGCTCTGTGTTTCATCAACTAATGCTGGCTCCAAGGAGCCCACAGCCTGTGGCTAGCCTGTGAGGAGGGCCTGGGAGCCCATCTGTGTGGGAGGGAGTGTTGCTGGGAGACTGCTGGCAGGCAGTGGTGTTGCCAGGAGTCTGCAGAGGGAGCCTGACTGGCAGGGTAATCCGAGGAACGGGCTGAATAACACTCAGTGCTTGTACTGGCTGCTGGAAACAGGTGTGCACGTCTGGAGTGACCATTTGATGTGGCTAAAGACTGCAAGCTGAGCATGCAGAGCCAGGCTCGTGGCCATAGCTGGCTGGGAAAGGGGAAGGGCAACCACAAGGGCATTGCTGTGGCTGGGACTGATCAAACCCAGAGAATCCTAGATGGTGGCACATGAAGCAATCTGTGGGAGTAGGGGGAAAGGTGCCTCAACCAGGGGCTTTTCACGTGGCAGACTCTCACATCCACTGCATCCTGGATCTTCCAAGTCTCTTTATCTTTCTGTCTAGGTCTTCTTCTCTGTGAAGTTATTTTGATTCTGTGGGCTGCCTTAGGATATAATTCCTAGTAACTTTTCTCCTCCTCAGTACGCTGATTAACGATATAGGAACTGGGGGAAGCAAGAAGGATCAGTAGTCACTCAAGTCAAAGCATGCTATTAAAGTACAGTAGAACAGGTTGGTTGTTTCATCTCAAACATCCACAGCTATTGTCAAGAATCTTGTCCATCACATGTGCTGGCTATTACTTGTTTGACACACATGCTCAGTCCATGTAGACTAGACTGCTGTGCTTTAAGGCATCTTTTCCTTTAACCATTTTATCATCTTGCTTAAACAACAGTGCTGACTTTAATAGATCAGAAGGTCATCATGGGTGAGGTTTGAGCCTTCCCTCCTGTTATTGTGACTGACAAGCACAGTTGCTGCCATGTGTGTGAAGGTGATACCCCAGACTAAACAGCCAGTGGATTTTTTGGCTGCTGACTTGAAGCCTGTGCTCCCATGGAGTGATTCAGAAATTCCTTCAGCCGGACAGATAAGTTCTCTGCTTGCTTTTAAGAACAAAGCCTGGGATTGGTCGAGTGGGCAGGACGGAGTGAGATAACAAAAAGTGTGGTCAGATGGTGGGGCTTTCCTGCTTTTCAGACTGATAGGTTAATTGCACAAGTAACGAGGAACGTGGGGTGGCTTAAAGGTTCCTCATGGAAAGGGGGGTTTGGTCTTATTGGTAAGATGTTACACAGCAATGTAATGGGGTCTGTGGCAGGGTCCTTAACACAGAGGGTGGGAGCACCTTCTTGTAGAAACTTGGCCAGTTCTGGTGGGCAAGTGAGCTAGAATGATTTGAGATTAATGGTGGTGTCGGAGTTAATAGGCAGTGGTCTGGGAGCGTGAGGTCAAAGATCAGCAGTGAACTTCTGTAAAATAAACTTCAAGAGTCAAAGTCCGTGCCTTCCTGCGCAGTCTAAAACGCTGAACAAAGGGGAATGACTGGTTGGTGTCACCAGCTAAAGATGAGCTTGGTTATGGAGGTCTGAACGTAGTGGAAAGCATTCAGAGGTCTCAGGACTGGGGCATTGAAAAGAAATTGGCACAGTAGGTGGTGTAATACAAACAGCTTCATATTTTGGAATCTTTTTTTTATTTTAGGATCAAGTCTCATCTGTGGGGCTTTGTTTCTTGCCTGGCATGTGGCAAGAAGACCTCTCGGTCTTCATGTCCAAGCATCTGTCTTTTCTCTTGATACTGTCCCAAAGCACAGCTGCTAAAAGGCCTGGATTAAAAATAGGCTGAGGTTCAGGACCATATTTGGCCTACTTGGTCTGCCTGTTACAGCCCTTCTCTTAAACAGCTGACACTCAGCATTTCACTTACGGTGCTGGGTTGCCTGGTTTCTTCCCCCTTCCCCCTTCTTGGTTTACCTTAGTGCTCTTATCCCTAATGGAAACACCCAGCAGAGTTAGCTGCAAGGGGAGATGGTAATTAGGCTGCAGTACCTCTGGCAGCTGAGCTGATCTAAGAGATTCACTGCTGTCGGAAAGGAGAGATCTGGCTCCAAGCGCAAACTCCCACTCCTATTTACTGTCTCTGGCATTTTTTACGTGAGCCACTTTAATTCACTGACCTGGCAGAAAGCTGTCCAATTCTTTTGCTGGGTTAATGAATTAGAGCAGCTCTTGGAGGGATCCAGCAAATGCTGTTGTTGCAAGGTAAGCGTGTGGAGAGCATGGCCAGAAGCCGAGAGCAATTGTCAGCTCTCTGCATCTCCTGGTACTCTACCCGCAGAGGGAAGATTAATCATCTGCTGAACTAAAAAAGCTTGCTTGATAGTAAATGCAATGCACTTAATACTGCAAGCTGATTATTCAACTTGTTTCTCTTGTTAATGTCAGAGGGAAGAATTTGTATGTCTGTATAAATTACGGAATGCAGCTGGAGGTATAGAAGTAGAGGAATAAGTTAATGTAAATTACTTGGTGTGAAAATGGCAGGTGCTGTTGCCTTGGTGTTACGTTGTCATGAAGCAGTAAAAAGCATTATTTAATGACAGTGCATCGTGTCTCGGCCTCTTGATGCGCTGTACCGAGATGTATTTAACTCATCTGCTGTACCATAAAGGGATATTGACTTTCGGAGTCTCAAAGGAGAGACATTTGTGGTTGAGGCCCATATGTGTCATGTTGAGAAGCAAGACATGAAGGTGCTTGGTCATCTGGCTGTCCCCTGTACATCTAGCAAGGGCTTAGAAAGAAGAGAGCAAATGGCCCTAAGGATTCCTCAACTGACTTTTGCAACACTTGGATGATATTATAATGATGACTTCCCCTTGGGGATTTCTTGCCTAGACTGAATTTGCAGAATTTTCCTCTGTAATTACTTTTCATCCCTTTAGTAATTAAAGCAATTGCTCATATGAGGTATTTCAGGTGAGGAATACGTTTAATGAATATCCTCTGTTACTTTCTGATACTGCTGAGCAGGTAGACATGCGGAAGAACTAGCTTCAAATAAGTAGTTTACTGCTGATTGTTTGGCCACCTCAGCTTAGAAATTGCTGTCTTGAGGTTGCAAACCCTGACATTTAACATCAGGAGTTTGCTTTGAATATGAGGCAGATTGTCAGCACTTGCAGACTTGTGTCTAGTGAGGCATATTTAAAAACGAGAAATGGGAAATAAATCAGCAAATATCATTATGTTAGAGTATGTGGCTGTGGTACTTCTGCGTATCTCAACGGTTATCGCAGATCTAGCAGAAGTAGAGGGAAGGATAAAAGTGATGATGAAAGGGATGTAGCAAGTTCTTTATGAGAAGAAATGAAATCTTCACTTACAGAAAGCTGTCAGGAATGAAGGCATATGACAAGTACATAGAATATTGGATGCTAAGGCAACTAAAATGTGGAGCTTTCCCATTTTCACTTACTAGGATGCACGTGGGAAATAATTGGGTGCCGTGTGTGGAAGAACATCCAGTGTTTAGAACTTATTTTTTCCATATGATGAAATTAGCATTGCAGTTCTTGTCCATAGGATGCTTCACAAGTTGAGAGATCAACTGGCTTAGTTTGCTGGAGAAAAATCACTGAGCATTTGCATTGTTCTTACATTCTTCTACAGATGCCATAGATTTGGCTGCTGTTAGAAAGAAGATAATGGGCTGGATGGATCTTAAGTCTGTCACTGTGTGGCTCTTCTTCTGCCACCGTCAGTGGAGCAGTCTGGGGGTGACCACTAGCTTGGGAAATTTTGCTGTCTTCTTCACCTTGTCAGGGCATCCCTGTTTTGTGAGGAATGGGCTGGAACTGCTCACAAAAGGTTTGATAATGTGACCAGCAGAGCAGTCCTTTCAGGGGACTCCATTTCACCATTTCACCTTTCTTCTGAAAGGGAAGAGAAAAGAGCACTGAAGAATCCTGTTAGAAATATCCATCTTTGGATTGACACTGTTACTGGACACATCAGAGATGTTTGCAGGATAGGTAGGAAAGCTTCCTGTGTGCTTTCCTATTTCAGGTTTGTGCTCTGTGAGGTGTATCTTTAAAGAGGAAAGTGAATAAAATGACTTGAGCTTCAGTATGTCTAAAAATAGGTAACTAAGAAAAAGTACATATCAGAAAAAATATACCCTGCATACACCTGGCTATATGGAAAATAGTAAAAAGCCTTGTAGAAGTTAATTGCTATGTCCTTAGAATTTTTGGTCTGGTTTTTTCAGCATACAGAATGTTTTGGATAATAGTTAATTGTGCCTGTAAGTAGCCCCCAATATTTTAATGTAACACTGCTGGCATCTCTGAAAAAGTACATGGATATATTTGTTAAATTATATTTACTGCTGTTGAAAGGTGATAATTAGCCCTGAGGTCTTCAGTCTGCTGAACAAGTGTTTAAGCAGCTGAAGTTCCCAAGGCATTTGCTCTTGGATGTGTAGGACATCAGTCCTGCTTTAGTAGAGTGTGGTGGGGCAAGAGATAGATTTTGTGTCTAGGGTCTAAATCTTCACTTGTTTTTCCACCAAACCTGCTCAGTGGGTATCTGTTCATTGGTGGGTGACTGCTTGTTTTGATACAGGTTCTTCACTAGAAGTTGCAGACATTTTTCAATGTTAATTGTGCTCTGCTTCATGGTGGGAAGATTGCCTTCTCCCAGTCGTAGCTTTTGGTCCTTGTCTGCGCAGTTCTTCAGGCTCTTGATCCAAACAAGGTTGGGTGTTTGGGTTTGGCTTTTTTTGGATTCAAGACTTATCTAGGAGCAGTGGAGTGAGCACAGCCTGTCTCCTAGATTTTGTAAGCCACCCAAATCCCCTTTTAAATATAGTTATTAGTTACAGTTTGTATTTTGTAAATATTTTCTTTGCAGTGATTTATGGCCCTTAACCTCCTCATTATGATTCACAACATTTTGGACCGCCTGCTTCCTGGGGGAGAGAATGGGGGGGTTGTTTTTTGTTTGCCTGTAACTTGGACCTGAGGCGGTTCCAGTTCTAGAAGCAAGTGGGAGATGGAAACAGAATGTGCTGGGTATTCATAATCTCTGTGCTGGTCTGTTACACTGGCGCTTGTCTGGCTGGCCAGGGAGGCATCCCTCTGTCCAGCCATTCAGATGGGGATCTGCTCGGAGTTCGGGTGCTGCTGGAGCCCCTGCCTCCCTGCTGCTGAGGGGAAATCCTCAGCAGCTGATTGTTCATCACCTGCATTAGGACAGAGGAGGCCGGTTGGAAGGTGGGATGATGGTTGTAGAGCTGTCCCCAAACCTTTTAGAACACCCTCATGTTGCCAGGTGTCTTCCTCCCCTTTTACATATGTGCATCAGTATAATCCGTGCTGCTCTTTGCTGCTGCCTCTTCCTGCTTAGGATTTCCTTGCTGCCGGAAGGCGTAAGGGAGGAGCTGACCTGGGGGCACAGGCAGCAAGGAGTTAAAAGTGAAGCACATGCTGTGCTGTCCTGAGCTGTGACATGTTTCTCAGTGACCTTGAGCAGAGCTCAAAGCTTGCATGTGCAGGCATGAATGGCATTATCACCTGCATCAGTGTGTGTTACACAGGCTGTGTGAGGAGGCACAGTGAATCCAGCACTGTTCCAAAATTGAGATCCTTGCTGCAGCATGTCTCTGTGTTGACAGGAATTGAGACCCCAGGAATGTGTATTAGCACCCCTCCAAGCTGGTTCTGAGAGAAGGGAGAGGTCTGTTTCTTCACAGTGAAGTGCTGACACGAGGCCAGGAGGAGATTGAACTCCTTGTGGGGAAGAGTCAAGGTGGGGAGTGGGCACTTGGTGAGATGAGGGCTTTCATCTGGCTTGGTCAGGGTAGCACTATTGCAATTCTCTGTTATGTGCTGCCTGAGAACAGGCTTCAGGCCCTTCCTTTCATCTTCTTCCTA
Source organism: Grantiella picta (assembly GCA_013397955.1). Lineage (NCBI taxonomy): Eukaryota > Metazoa > Chordata > Aves > Passeriformes > Meliphagidae > Grantiella > Grantiella picta. Next base: position 335,360 of record VZRM01002773.1, on the reverse strand, counting down.
ATGAATTAAGCCAAGGAGTAACTATAAAAGGAAAAAAAAAAGATCTGAGGAGACTGTTTTCTTCATTTGTGTTGTAGCTGAATGTGTGGCAGTAGACAAATGTATTCAGCTAATGTTACAGTGGTTGAAAGTTCAAATCTTACCTTAGGGCCATGGATGAGAAAGATGAGGGAGCTACAGCATCCAGAAGAAAGTAATTAATGTTAAACTACTACTGGAAAATCAGGCTATGTGAAAGCCTGAAAAGCATTTGGAGGCCCTCAGTGTAGTTAAAAAGGTAAGAGTGGCCCAAGATCCCTTTTTCCTTCTATCATTTCTTCCCTTTGAAGCCCTTGTCTTACTGTACACGTCTCACGTGCTGCAGGATGACTCCTGTGTGGCAGCAGCTCTCTGCCATATGCAGGAACAGCTGTGAGTGCTTTTGAGCAGGGCACTGTACATGATACATTGCACCCTTGCTAAGAAAGGAGTTCTGCCCTCTGCCTGGGAACAAATGGATGGGAGAGGAGTGCAAACAACATTCTGGCTTCCTCCCCTGTGGAAACAGCAGATCCACTCCCGTGCAACCTATATTTTAAGGAAGCAATCCCATTTAGCAGATGTGTAGGTGATTTTAGGGAGTTTCTTTGAAGCACTCGCTTGCAGGTATTGTATGCAGTGGTGATAGATAAGCTTCTCCTGTGTTTTGTCCTTCTTGGACAGATTTGCCCTGAGGAGCAGAGGACTCTGATGGAGTCATAAAAATAAAACCACTAAACAGCATGGTGTGATTTAATTGCAAGCCAGCTGCATTGATTCTTCCCCTAGGGTGTACTCTCTGTAAGTTTGGAGAGCTTTTTTTTTTGTCATAGAGGTGAGGGAAGGAGAAGAGGGGGAACCTGTGGGTGGACAGATTTTGGATAAGATCAAAAGGAAGTTTCTGAAACTGTTCTCTCAAATTTGATGTTTGGGGGATGGATGAGTCTTAGACAAATAAAAATGCCTCTTTCTACTAGGCTTCTCCTGAGACGTGCACCACTATGGGAAGTAGAGATGCTCATCAGGGCAGTGTTGTCATTCTTCCTATCACAGCTTAATTTGTATTAACTAGATCAAGCATGTTTTGTGCTGTGTGCACAGCCCCACTGAAATGAAATGGAAAGCTGCCACGGCTCTGCTCAGCATGACAAGACTCCAGTGCTTACCAGTTGCTTGCTCTTGTCTTTGTGTATACACTTGCTTTGTAACCAATACGCAAGCTGAAGGTCATGTCTGTAAGTGGTATTTCTGGGCAGAAGATACTTTCTTAATGTTGCCAATTTAGTTTATCTGTGAAGAGATGTTTCCAAATGTATGTGAAGTGTTATATATTGAGAGACGTGCAGAGTAGCCTAGCAAGTCCAGTCAGTGGTTAGGGAGTCATTGTGGGCAACTCCCCTCAGACTTCTTTCATCTTTGGTACACAAATTGCATATTTAAAACAGGGGGAAAGAGGGCCCAAACCAGCAAAAAAACCCACCCCATCTCTTACATCTTTAAGGCCTACATGTGTTCTTGAAAGTGCCTTAAAAAGGTTGACTCTAGCAATTACAGTCCTTGTCTTATTGTAGGACTTCTTTTTACTTGATGGGTTAAGAGGGAAGTCAGGTTGGCATCTAAAGAGTTGAATGACACTTAAAAGTGCATCACACAGGTAGTCAAAGCATGACTCTTAGAGGGCTGAGGCAAGCAGCAGGAGAGAGAGTGAGTGGGTGGGTGCTCTTTGAATACCTTGGCCTGTCAGTGAATGCACTTGGAAATGGACAAGAGCAATAAAACCGACGAAATTGTAGTCTGCTTTGTTCTGTGGCTCTGAGGTTTTGAGGTAATTTTTCTGACTAAAGTGCAAAAAAAGCCATTTTCTCATCAAGCCATTTTGCAAACGGGCCTTGCCTTATATTTAGTACTGTTCTCGAATTTTAGCACTTTTCAGTCTAAGCCCACACAAGCGGCTGAGGTTCTATTCCTTACTTTTCTCCTGCCAATACTCTCTGTGCAGACATTAGGTCTCTCTTCTGGCACACAGATCTCCTTTACTTCTCTGCCTGCTTCTTGTACTTTTTCTATGAACAAATACCCCTGGTGTACCCCTTGACCTCTCTTTGCCATGCCAGTCAGCGCTTGAGAGCAGTGGAACAAATTCCCTTTCTTAGCTGTGGAATTGGTAGCAAAAAGCAGCACTTGGAGTTTTTATAAATTTTGCAGTGGTGACAACTGTTTCCCGTTCCTGGGCTCACTTAAATGTATGCGAAAAGTTAATCAAAGGCATCCGTAAGCTGTCCCTGTATGGATTTTATCATTTAATTATAGATCTTCTTTTGGGGTAATGTTTCTCTGAAGGGAGCTTGACAGAGCAGATGCCATTTTGCCTGGGGATGCACTTCTGGTATTGGCCCGGTGAAGAGCTGCCACTTCAGCTGTGGGATTTTGATGATTGCATGAACATCCTGCCACATGAGATTAGAGTGGCAGCACTACCTCCCAGCTCCAGGATATGAAAGATCCGCCTCTTCATTAGAGCTTTCATATGGTGGCAGCTGAAGTGAGGAAGAACAGGCTAAAAAGAGAGAAGCAATTTAAGGAAACCAAAGACAAATCTACTAAGCTGAAAGGCGATAGGAGGGGAGGGAGGATGAGATCTCGTTACTGTTTACTCATGGAAAGGGAGGGGAAGAACAACAGATCAATTGTTAAGTGCTACTGGCTTTATCAAAATAATTGTCAAGGGCTAGATAGCTCAATTGCAAGCGTAGTGCTAATACCTAAAATGAGGTGGATGAGGCACGTGACAGGAATTTGTGTGATTTCTACTCATGCACAGACTTTTGTCTTTTCTGGTTTCAGCAGACAGAAGGAGGGGCACAGACAGATGGACAGCAATCACAGACACAGAGCAGTGAGAATACTGAGAGCAAATCCACTCCAAAACGACTTCATGTGTCTAACATTCCCTTCCGCTTTCGAGATCCTGACCTTCGGCAGATGTTTGGGGTAAGTTATGAGCACCTTCTCAGGCATGGCAGAGTTTCCTTCTCCTCAGGTGGGACCCCTGGTGCCTTGTGCATTTGTGTGAATGAAAAGCCCTTCCCCCTCAGTTTCATCAGCACACTGTCATATATTTGCAGGATTAGGACAATTGGTAGTGTTTAACTCAGCTGGTAAATACACATAAGAGCTATAACAGTGCTCTTCTGATTAAGATGTTCATAGAATCATAAAATGGTTTGGGTTGGAAGGGACCTTAAAGATCATCCAGTTCAAGCCCCCCTGCCATGGGCTGGTACACAAAGGTGTGCTTAGAGCTCCATCCAGCCTGGCCTTGAACACATCCAGGGATGGGGCATGCACAACTTTTTGGGGCAACCTACGAATTCTCTGAGCAACAATGTTCAATGTAATCTAACAACTGGTTTGGGAAAAAAAGAAAACAAAATGAAACGTCACCTTATTTCTGAGTAAAGGCCAGAATTAAACACTGACTTAATGTATCCCTTGCAAAGCACTGTTTTTCAGTTGCATAGAAACATGTTGGAGTATTTGTCTTTCCTCGTGATCCGTTTCTGTGGTGAAAAATGACTGCAAACAATTTGCCAACCAGCAACTGCATATGGAAAAGCTAGTGCAAGTCAGATGGTATTTTACGTTGTGTATGATATACATTCTGTTTCTTTCGACCAAATAGTTTGTCTTCCCTAATCCTTGGATGCTATTCATGATTCTTGATTTATAAGCTCTTTGAGGAAGAGTTTATGTGAGTACATGTGGTGACTCATTCCATGTGAACACAGAGATAAATGAGCTAGGTGCCTCGTGACCTAACCTTCAGGTGAGGTTATCTATATGTCATCATCATCAGAAACATTTGACTTGTTGATATGATTATAATATGATCCTTGGTTGATGGCATACTTTAGAGTCTTCAGAAATATTTATTATTATTTATGAAGTTAACAGCAGCTGCCTTTTTAAGATGCAGTCCAAAGAATCCATGTCAGGAAAACGCAAAGCTAAGGTTTCTCTTATCACCTTAGGTTTTGAGTGTATGCCTTGGTCCTCAGTTACAGCCAGCTGCTCCTCCAAATTCTGCAGTATTTCTGTTTCAGTTGTTGCATCTCCCGAGCCATCTGTGTGGGTGTGTATGCATGCACAAAGGCACACTCTCGCATGCAGAGTAGTGTAGCAAATGTGTCTAATTCATGGATTTCAGTGCTGTCAATGAGAGAAGAATTGGGCTTATTTGTTTGGAGCTTGGACGGTACAAAAGGAACCAAACAGTGGTCAAAATGCAGAAAGGCAAGGCTGGAGAAATGGGCTGAGGAAAATGTTGATATACTCAACAAGAGTGAGTTTCAGGCCTTCCATAATACTCAGCTGTCTGTCAGCCAGGACTCCCAGGTCCCTTTCTGCAGCACTGCTCTCCAACATCTCATTCTCCAGTCTGTCCGTATATCCAGGGTTGCCTCATCCCAGGTGCAGAATCTGGCACTTCTCTTTGTTAAACTTTACGTGGTTGGTGATTGTCCAGCTCTCTAATTTGTCTAGGTCTCTCTGCAGGGCCTCTCTGCTTTTGATTTATCAATTAGATACCTGGAAAATTTTGCTTTTATTGTGAGGATGCTTTAATAGTGGAACATGTTGCCCAGATGAGTTGTGGAACCTCCATCCTTGAAGTATCTGGCTTGACACAGCCTGGCCAACAAGATCTCATTAGACCTGCTGTGAGCAGGGGATGCACTAAATGACCTCTGGGGTTAATTCCCAGCCAAAACTGTGGGTCTGTGATTCTGTTGCAAGAGCCCTGGGTTTGCTTCTGTGTTGTTCATACCTTTGGTAATTGTTACACTCTTGATGTCTGGGGGAATGTTTTCAGAATTAAACTCATCTCCTGGCAATCTGTGATTGCTGAATTTTCTGCTCTTTTGTGGTTTTTTTAGCTTGCTTTTTGCTGTTGCAGGTCTGTGCAGTAGGCAGTTCCGTCCGGTTTGGACAAATGGTTGCTGAAATCACAGCCAGTTCTTGGACCACCTGCTGCAATCTGTATTTATCACGTCCTGCTCTGTGCTGTGGCTGCTCCCCTCTCCTGGGAGCTGCATCACTTAGATAAATTGTTCCCCCTTGCTGTCCCTTCTCCTGGGACTGGTGCTTGATTGACAGCTAGCCCTTTTCACACTCCTTCACCTTGATGCTTTTCTGCCATGTGCTCCTGGTGTGGGAGACATGGATGAGATGGAAATGACGATGTCCTGGCGACTCTTGCCTATGCTTTGCAGATTGGGACACCCAGGCAATTTAAATGAACTGCTGTCCTAAGTAGTGACTTGTAGAAAATGCGGCCTGATTACTTGCCTTTAGATTTCCTGACCTTTTTTAGGCCTATCTGGTGCCCTTGTTACGCATAGGAGGGATGGGGAAATAATGCTACTTGAATTGGTTTCTGGTGCTCCTCTGCTGTTTATTTTTTCTCTAAACATCATCTCAAGTTCCAGCCCAGTGATGTGATTTTAACTGGGTAAATGATATATTCCTTGTAAAACCCTTTGGTAGTTCACCTGGCCCTGTGGTTGCTGAGAGCTATGCCTGCCAGAAGAGTATTCATCTTCTGGGACACAAAACACCCCATGTGCCATTTTTTCTGTAATAGAGAACTTTGCTACTTTGCCAAGGAAATAATGAATGATTCTCGCACGTCTTCCTTTTTCTTTCAGTGCCGCTTCTCTCAGCATGCTCATAGCCTCGAGCAGGAGAGCATGCTCTCTGAATCCTGCTTGCTCCTATTTCTTTTTCAGGATCAGGATGCTTTCCTTTGGGTGACTCACTGAAACCTACCCTTTCTCCTAAAGGGGACTCATGGTTGTCTGAGTCTTCAGCTGTGACTCGCCTGTAACCCCCATCTTCTCCCTCTCCCTTCTGTGTGTCAGGTCGCATCTCAACGTCGTATCTGAGACACTCAAAATCCTTGCCTGGAGTAATTTTTCCCAAGCTACTGTACAAAGAGAGGAATTGGGTAGACAGTAAAGCCATGCAGGGAGAAATAAATGTGATGGTAGGGAGGGAGAAAAGAAGTCCCCTCAAGGATGGAACAGCATGCGAGAGGTCAGCCCAGTCCTGGGGCACAGAAAATATCTAATGCTTTTGTCCAGATTTGAGTAGAGGTGGACTTGAGACATGTTGTCCCACGTGTGATTAAATGCGTATTACATAACGCTTTCTCAACCTGCACCGTTTAGCAGAGCTGCAAACATAAGGGTTTCTTAAATTCAAATTATTTGGGTTCCAGCAATCCCTCAGCTATAATGTGTTTCTTTAGATATCCTCAGGAATGGATCAAACATTGCTTTATGCATATGCATCTTACAGGGAGGCAAATAATATGGTCTGCTTGAAACAGGTAATATTTACTTGACATTTCATGAGTCCAATGAAAAGACTTCCAGAAAGCTTCTAGAAGGAATAGGTCATTTTTTAATGCACATAGTTCTGCACCCACTGTGGAATAAATCAATAGTTGACCTTGTTCTAGCAGATAAAGAAGAGTTAATAGCTGACCTGAAATCCCACTGTTGCCTAGGTACCAGTGATTGTTATTTGTCTGTATTTGCTTTGTGCAAACAGAATATGGCATCAGGCAGCACTGTAAGGAGCTTTAGAAGAGTCTGTTTCTTGGAGTTTAAACAATTGGCAGGATAACTGCCCAGGAAGGTGCCTTTAAAAGGGAGGCATTAATGGAAGCCATAAAGTATTCAGCAGCGTCATACTGATAGCCAAAAAGGCATGATTCCACAGTCACTGAAACTGTGGTAATAAAACTCAAAGCATTCTGCACATTAGGTGAGGAGGAAGTAAACAGCAGCGAATATAGTTGCAAACTTAAGGAAAGAATCAGGTGAAAAAAGGAGATGTGCTAGTCATGGGGATACTGGTGACCTAAGTTCAGAGGACCCATCATTTTTTTTAATAAGATGAAAGACAAAAGGTCTATGTATGGGTACAGTATAAAATCAGGAAGTAGTTGTGTATTTTGGAGGAAAAACCCTATAAATGACAGCAAAACAAAAATCAAACAGGGAAAAAAAGCCCCAACTGATTGTGTTTAGAATTCAAGAGCGGGTATTTTTACCTTATCTGGTTTTCTGTATAATTTATAACAGAGGAGGATGAGACAGTGCTCACTAATATTTAAAAACCAGCAGATCTAGATAAGGCATGTCCAAAGATAATAGTAAAAGCAAGGGGCTCCATTATTCATTAATGCGAATTTTTAGCCAATTCTTGTAAGTTGGGGGAGTTGCAGAAGGATGGAACACTGCCCACCAAGATTCACTATTGAAAAAACCTGAAAGGGGTGACCCAAAGAGCTAAGAACTATCTACCTGTATGTTGATAAAATGTATGATGAATTAATTTTGGAAAGTTTTAAAAAAGCCCATTTGAATCTGAAGAAATGTGTTAATATCTGTTCAGCAGAACTTTGTAATGTCCATCTTTGCAGACAAATGCTGTCCTGTCTATTTTGACAGAATTGTACAAAGCAATACTGATATAGTGTAACATTGTTCAACCAATTGAATTTGTCCAAGTGGCCAATTTTTAAGAAAAACAATACTTATCTCAAGCACAACACACATTAGAGGGATTAAAAATCTCTTTAATGATAGATAATAAAAAGTAGTAGTTACTGGGAGACAGCTGTGATCAAGACTGTTTCTAGTGTCAGTTTCCCCAGGGATCTGTTTCTACTGCTGTCCTGTTTAGTATCTGTATCAACCCATGGAGACAGTACTATTAAAACCTTGCTAGTAAGGTTTGCAGTTAAAAAACTATTTGAGAAGGAGGAAAGAGAAAGATAAGGTTGGAAAATGAGTAGAAATGCCTGGTTGACTGATGATAAATCCAACAAAAATGTGTTTGATGCAGCTCATTGCAGAGAACTGAGTACAGACTGGAAACTGCTCTGTGCTCTTAAGATGGAAAGCTTTCTTTGGAAAACACTGATTTGGGAGAGTAATAGTGATTGTTGAAGATAGTTGCTTCAATAATTCAAAGGGCATTATCAAGTTGAAGGAGGGATGTGATCTTGCTCCTGTTCAAAATTGAAAAGACTGTGACTGCATAATTTTATTCAATTCTGAGATCAGTTTAAGACTAGAAAAAATAAACTACGACTTGGAAGGTGAGTGATTTTTTTTTAAACTGGGTAAGGTATTAGGTCCATTATTTACTCAGCTTATTAAAAAGGGAGGTTAGGAAATAAGTCACTTCTGTACAAATGCTTATATATGGATGGTACCTACTAACAGGGAATTTAGGTCTTGTTTACAGTCATAAGATTTTCCAGTTGGAAGCTGAGATTAATACAATTACCTTTGAAATAAGAAAAAAAACATATTCATTTGCACTTATTTGAACAATGGAACAGCTCACCAGGGAGAAGAAGAGTTGCCATCAGTGTTAAAAACATATTAGCAACTCTTTTTGCAAAATCTTACTATCCATTTTCTGAGGGACATTCTTTGGCTAATGTGTGCAAGGACTCTGCCATGACGGTAGTCGTGTTCTCCTACACTGCTGGTGGGTTATCCCCTTCCTTTCTGGGCTGTGAATGCAGAAGAAAAGTTCATGTTTCCCCTCAACACATTTCTAGTCTTTTCAGCTTTGTGCTGGGATAGTGTCTGTGCTTGCACCTCGTGGTTGGTACCTTCAGCCCTTCCCTCTCATGCTTTCTCTCAAGCAGTTCTCTCCCAGTATAAAATTGGCTGGGGTAGTCTGGTCATTTCTGGACTTTGGAGTTGGATGGACTTTGGACTCTCCTGGTGAAGGTGGAGGCAGGGTTGGACAGCCTGCAAGAGGAAAATCCTTCTATTCTCAGGTTGAATCTTGGATTTTCTTCACAAAAACAAGCAAGTGGATTGTTTTGGTAGTTCATATTGTGAGAGCAAGGCATGAGTCACAACTGATGTTCCTCAGAATTTACTGTGGTGAAATGCTCTTTGCTTGAGTGTAAGATAAAAAAAAGGGCTATGTTGATGATGGTTACAGATGAAGGTGGGTTAGCACAATACAGGGTGTGAATATTTTCGGGCTCTGGCTTCAGATGAAGATAATGCTTGTGGGTTTTTTTTGACTTGCTCAGTCCATAGCTACTACTTGTAGGCTGTTAGCTCTTTCTGCTGGGGAGCATAATCAGCCCAATCGATAAGGGGGTTTTGTGTGTTATCAGCTGCAGCAGTAATAACCCATACATGTTGTCTCTAAAGGTGACTATTGTGTCACATTTAATTAATTTCAGTTAATGAAGTTGTTAATGATGTCATTTATTACAGGTGACAGAATGGTAGCTACTCTAAGGAGAAGGAAATTCATATCTCTACTGCAAGCTTCTTTATGGTGTATGTTTGTGGTAGACTTCTGCTTTGTATGACTCAAGAAACATAGCTCTGTAAGCTCAGATATTTCTGGAAGCTCTTGCAGCCCTCAGATCTTGGCCTCTGAGGAAAGATTTTGTCACTTTGCACTTCCAAAAGTATCCCAGTGGATGTAATTCCTCATCCAACTTCATTCTGGTGTCAAGAGTGCAAAACACCTCCAATAAGCCCGTAGTTCGAGGCTGAAGCAATAACAAATTTGACTACAGCTCTTTGTCAGCAAGAATTTGGTAGAATTTTAAGTCTGTGTTTGCCAGTAAATAAATTTGAATACAGTAGTAATTAGTGGTACACAAGTATTGGTGATGGAAGAAGTACTTGTTTAACTGTTAAGGTGTAAAGGTAAATAATGTGATAGAACAAGAAACTGTGACCTGCAGATGATGCCCAAAGTACAGCAATAGCAAAGTTGCTGAAAGGGACTCTGCTTTCCAAGTGGATTGCACACCTGAAGGGCGAGGTCCTGTCTTCTGGATATCAAGATATATTTTAGGTTTTTCATCTCCTGGTATTACTGGCCACCAGTTGCATGTAACAAGTCCCATGTGCAAGTATTGGAGAACAAATACCCTGACACAAAGTGGTCTCTCTGTGACATTTCTGGTTTCCAAGCTCTTCCTGTGATCAGAGTGAGCCCCAGCCCTGTCCTAGGGCAGCACTTTGCTCCTGCTGGTATTGGTTTGAGTTACGAGAGATGATGCAGACTGTATTGATGTGTTTCATCAGGGCGTTTTCTGAAACCACCTTTCGCAAAGGACTTGTGTGCTCAGTGCTGCTTGAACGTTGTGCTTTGTCTTCGTGGCCATGGCATGCAGGAGTGCTCGTGCCCCTGCAGCTGCCAGCAGCTGTTGTGCTGTCTCTCTCGCTCTGAGAAAGCTCTCTGCTATCAGCTTCTCTACTGACCCCCCCTGCTGAAAGGCAGTGGTGATTGGGTCATATATTTATCTAAGATTTTTTAGGTTTTTATGTGAGTAACTAGGAGGGTCTGCAGCAAGACTGTGCTGGGAGTTGTTTAGTAAACAGTGCTGTGCTGTAGCTGGATTTAATTGGATAAAAGGCCTGGGTAAAATTACATGGAGTTGTCTTTTATTGACCCAGTTTCATATGGATTCAGTCTACATGCTAAGCACTCTCAAATTTATTTTGCTGCTTTTGTGGGCATGGGTCCAAGCACCTTTTCTGCAGCAGCAGTACCAGGTTACACTGCAGTCACACCTCTGCAGACTGGCACAAAGCAGGAACAAGTCTATGGAAGTGTAGACCTGGAAGCTAGACTGGTCTTAAGATCTCTGGATGGTGCCCTGCAGTACTGTCATCCCCATCTCACTGTTTCATGTGAAAAGCTTTTATTTGTGATTTGGAGAAAAAAAAATGACTGAGAAACTGTGTTCCTCATCACGTTGGGGTTTTTTGGCTTTTTTTGGGATGACTGTGGTCAGTAAATCCTGTTAGAAATCTGTGCTCTTGGTGTGGCTTCCTGTTAAAGTCTGGTTTCTTAGAAAATATGTTTCATCGGGCAACAGCTCAATGGACTGTTTGACACCTTCAAAGTTTAAATAGCTCACTGGACTCATCTGTAGGTGAATTTTGTAGGACTAGTGAAACTGCTTGGAAATACGGGGTTCTCTTGTAGGCTTTTGAGGTTGTCACTTGACGTTTCTCATTATCCTTTGTTGTTCCATGATTTCTAGAGAATTTGCCTTGTACTCCCTGTTGTTTGCATCTTTAGGATTAAGTTATTTGTCTGGCACATTTTGGAGCTGGTTTTGAAAGCTCTAGACAGGAAGAGGAGTCAGGGCCAGCTGGAACAGAGCATATAGGAGGGGCCCTACCAAATTGTCAGTGCCTTGGAAGACAAAAGCTTTCTGGTGCCAGATCGCTCAAATTTATTATGTTTAATGGAGCTATGGCCTCAGCTGGAAAAATCTGTTGCCTTCATGTCATCTGGGTGAAAAGAAACACTCAGCATGCATATACCTTTCCTTGCATGATGCCCTTGCATCTGTGATAAGGCAGATCGTGTTCGAGCAAGAAAATTAGTTGCTGGTCGTAACTCCTATCTGATCGTATCTTTATGCCTCTTAGAAACTGTTACTTCCAACACTCCCAGCTACCATTGTAGAAGGGCTGATTCTCATTTACCTGCTTAACTAAAAATAGGGAAGGGACCATTAAGACAAGATTCTGTAGCTCCTTTGCCGTGGCATGACTGGAATAGTGTGTGTGTTTGTTTTTCCATCACATGGCGTGTGTGTGAGCAGTTAATGGAGGTGGCTTCTTGGGTGCATGGTGAGCTTTCTAAGTCGTGGTGGGGAGCATTTGAGAGGGGTAGTCCTGCAAGGCCTTCTCCAGAGGCTGTGCAGAGCTTTAAGAAGGAGTTCTTGGTAATCACTGAATGAGCTAATCGAGTCTGTGAGCACAGTGATTCATGTCGTCAAGGTTAGAGATTAGAGGGTAAGTCCTCATGGATGACTTAAGCATGGGACTTGTTTTATTTGGCCAGACCCTCTGTCTTTTGAAAAACACAAATATGCCTGTATATACATGATTTTAAAAAAAATTATGAGGGCACTTGGTGTTGACCCTTGTATTTAGATGGCCTAGCATTTTTCATACAAAAATTGTGACCTTTCACTAAGGAGCTCTTAAAACTTCCATTGTTTGCAGAAGACTGTTGACATTTGGTAGGCGAAGCACCATTGGAAGAACAAAGTGCCTTTTTATGTTCCACTAAATGAGATTCAGCTTTGAAGGAGCTATAAACTGTTAAAATGAACTAGTTCTTTTTCTCCTGCTTTCATTCTTCAGGAAAATTCTGGCATGCTACCAAAAAGAAGTGCCTCTGGTGCTGGGACCTGCTGTGTGTGTTGCAGCAATGAGGACAAGAGTTGTGGTGTGAGGAGCTGTCAGAGGAGCTGTGGCAATGGCTGCAGCAGAGCCTTGAAGATCCCAGCACATGTCCTCCTGCCTCACAGTCCTGCTTTCCTTCAGGGAATTTCGTGGAGCAGGAAACCCCTCCCCAGCGAACCTCCATTCAGCAGTTAGCCCCATTTTTTCTGCTCTTTTCTCCCAGGGAGGTCGTTCCTTGTTAGCTCTTCAAACACTCACGAGTCCTGGGCAGAAAAGAGACTGGGGCAGTTTGCATGGTGGATGAAGCCCATTGCAGTGGATGCCAAGCCTGTGCTTGCTGCAACCACAGGATCTCAATTCTATCATCTGGGAAACAATGTACCTCCATCGTCATCTCCTAGGCAGGGAGGGCCATGGCACCTCTTGTGCAGCTGGGTCAGAGCTCTGGCGTTCCATGTCGCTGCTGGCGTTCCATCAGCCACAAGAAGCTAAACACACAGGACAGGGCTTCCCGTTGGGGTGGAAGCTCTGGGAAGCGCAGGGAGCTCAGCCCAGCAGCAGTGCCCGAGGATCCAGGCCCAGCCACTGTGCACCAGAAGCCATGCAGTTTGTTCTCTTTCAAGATGATTCTAATGAGGTAGAAAATGGTGATTTTTTGATGCCTTTGAAGATGCTGAAAATAATTTTGGCGTTTGCATTTCTCGAGAGCCTGGGTGTTTCAGTGTGTGTGGCAAGGCCAGGCAGCTGAGCTGATCTGGCAGGGGACAGATCCTGATCTCGGGCAGGGTGTGCTGCTTTCCGTTCCCTTTTGCTTCTTTGAGCAGGAATGCTCACTGACCCTTTAAGCCACTTCAGATCAGTAGATTGTCAGAATCTTTGTATGTATTCCTTTTCTTGGGCTAGGTTTCGCAGGATTGCTGAGCTGTATCAGTTTATCTGCAGGTGAGAATGCAAACTGAGGCCAGACAAGGAAGGACAAAGGAGCAGGGACAGCCCTTCAGCAGCTACAAGCTGTTAAATTGGTTCACCCCCAGTCATGTAACTATGCTGAGACAGTCTACCAAGAAAGCAATCATGACAATCATGACTGATTTCTTTCACGGCAGTACCAAAGCCATATGCAACAAAGACAACAAAAAGCAATCAACGGTAATCTCCTTTATTGACAAGCCCACACCAAGCGTGGGATAGAAATAGAAAATGTATTTTAGCTGTGATTGGCACAGAAGTGGTCAAAAGAGGATCCAGCATGGATCAAGCCTGAGATGTTGAGTTTTCAAGGAAGATGCATGTTTACATTAGCATTATTCAGACTTGTGTAACTAGGATGTTGTGAATTCAATTGTTCTTGGGATGAATAGAGGATCAAGTATTGTCCTTAAACAATAGAACAGTAAAAACAACATCTGTGGACCAAGATCTCCTTTTTAAGAGTGGAGAAGGGAAGCAGACAGAAACTATAGCTAAAATTGTTGGAAGTGTTTTGTTTGCTTGCAGACAGTTGTGGAATACTTGTTCAAGGGACTTGGTAACTTTTTACATATTCAGGGCCTCTCCTCAGCCATCATGGCTCTCTGCTGTAAGTGTTCCATGTTTTCAAATCTGGCCACAAGCCTTTCAAGAAAGGCACCCACAAAATGAGTATTACACCCATTTGACTCCGAATGCAAATGTTAATTTAAAAAAAAAAAAAAAAAAAAGGCAAATACTCTTTTAAGAATGCTGGGCAAAGGAGAGAATGTCCCAGTGCCTGGATGCTGTGTTCATCATCTTTTTTTAACTGTAAAACCATTCTGTATTTTCTTGCTGGTCCTTCCTTCATTTGCTACCAAACTTCAATCAAAACCATGTTGATGGAGACTTTCCTAAATAATGGGACAGGAGAAACTCTCAGATGTAGCATTTGTCTGAGTGCAATATGTCTCTAGAACAAAGACTGCTCCGTATACACACTCCTAAAAATGACATCTAGAGCTGTCTTTCAGATGAGCAGATCTCCAGTTTGGAAATGGAGCACTGAAACTTCTGGAGGACAGAGCACTGTGGGCCTCTGTGGAAGTGGTAGTGCTTTTACCTCAAGGTTACTGCTTTGAGTCTGGCCACTTCAATGAAAATATTCTAATATGTTCCAAGCAGTGTGAAAGGTGTAATCCATACACGGCTATACAGAGGTGGTAAATCTCCTTCCTGCCTTGTATATCTTGTTTTCCATTTCGTGTTCTGTGCTTAAATAAGGAGCATTTTGGAACTCGTCGTTATAGTGCAGAGCTCTCCTTGGGGTCTCTGGGTTGAGGCAGAGGTCAGAATTCCATTTCATGTTATAATTACATCACAATTCTATACACTTGCATAGGTTGTTGACCACCTACTATTTGTCACAGGTTGAAGTTGAATAATCTTTTTCTGAAAAACAAACAGTTGGGAATTTTTCATTTTTGTGGTTTCTGAATCTGCCATCAATTCTCTTGAAGGCTTGGAGTTTCGGAAATGAAAGGGAAGGAAAGAAGCATCAGAGTTTGAAATCCCTGAGGCTGGGAGTCTTATGTTACTATCCCTTCCAGAGAAACATCACTGTTAAGTTTCTCTTCGTGATAGCCACTTCAGGAGGGAGCTGAAATGCTGAATTACATGTGAGAAATGTTGTTGGATGTCTGAGATGAAATCATATAATCATGTCTCAGATGAAATAGTAGAATGAGGGAAGAAAGAACTGTTTAGATTAACAGAGGAAAGTTGAGCTTCCTCAAATCCCTAGAACTCTTCTGGAGATTGTTTTTCTTGCTTCAGACTTTTGTGAAAAAACCTGGGGTTTGTGACCAAGAGGATCTGTATGTCTTAACCCAAGAGAATTGGGTCACGTCACTGGGATTTTATGCCTTTGCCTGTATGCTAGAGACGGAAATATTCTCACCTCCCTTCTTGCACTAAGCCAGCCCCGCCAAAAGGTAGGAAAAATGGACCGCCAAATCTAATTTTTTTTTCTTTTCCCTTGTCTCTCTGCAGCAATTCGGCAAAATCCTTGATGTAGAGATAATCTTTAACGAGCGTGGCTCGAAGGTAAGTCCTGTTTCTGTACCCACTTCTCTTGTTTTGATTGCAGAGTAAAAGGCAGTTCATTGCCTAGAGAACATATTCTGTGGAGATCAGCAGGAATTAGTGTGATGGGGGAAGGGAAAAGCTATTTTGGGGGCTGTCTCCTGTTCCCTCTGACTCGAGACTCTGAGCATGGTCATTTCTGGGCAGCATGTACAAATGCTCAGAGACACTCCTGTCTGTAGTGTGGGATCAGGTTCCCCAGCCTTTTGAGCAAAC
This sequence comes from Grantiella picta, assembly GCA_013397955.1. Lineage (NCBI taxonomy): Eukaryota > Metazoa > Chordata > Aves > Passeriformes > Meliphagidae > Grantiella > Grantiella picta. The sequence continues at coordinate 319,758 of VZRM01002773.1, read as the reverse complement.
AGGGAGTCAGTCAACTGAGCCTTCTTTCCAACATTGCACTGGCAATGGCTGCCCTGTGAGGAAGGCAGAATAAGGTAAAACAGCTTTGTGTGATGGGAGACTGTAAGAGCAAAAGCTAACTCACCCCCATCCCTGCCATTTTCATTGCATTAAAATACTTCTACAGAAAAACAGTCATATCTCATATGTGAAAGGATTTTATTTACTCCGTTTCGCAGACTTATTTGGCACTTCTGAGATACTGACCTTTCATGTTTGAGATATTTGATGCTTTAATATGAGCATCCTCATTGCACTTGCCCTGCCCCATGTGGACCTCCCCCACAGAATTTGCATTCACACTCCTATTTTCTTCCTACAGATATATTAAGAGGGAGGTTTTGTTGAGGGTTAATGGTAATTTATTTCTCTGGAGATGAGATTTCAAATGTTGCTCAGGTCAGCTGCAGAGAGATTCAGTGATCTCTGTCCTAATTGGCAATTGGTTCTCATCACGTAACCAGTATCACCACAATGACAAATTGATGTGATTCTCTCTCTGCCCAGGAGGTTCAGCACTGGAATAGCAGGGAGTTTTGCAGGTCAGGAGCGAGGTGCATTGCCAAAGCTCTATGGGGGAAGCTTGCACAGTGCATGTCTCTACTCTGCTTGACTTAATCAATGCTAAGATTCCCATTTTCAATTAAAACAAAATTTCCCTCCTCCTCACACACACGTGTGTGCACATGTGTGCATGCACACAAAAGGTTTTGAAGTTGCAATTCAGCTAAGCAGTTTTGGTTTAGAGTCTATGCCTTTTGCTTGGATTTGAGGTTCACAGTCTTTATGGTGGCCTCTTTGCTTCAACATGTATTCTGTGGTATGTTCACGTTCAGAGCCCTCTGCAAATTTCCAGCCATGTTGCCCAAGATGCATTCTGAAATTCTTCAGTCCTGTATTAACTGGAAACCAGAAAGCCATTGATCTGTATAAAAAGAAATGAGTTTTAGCCCTTTCCCCCCATCCTCTGTTTCTGCTTAATACCATGGTTTTCTTTTGTTTTGTTTTTAAACAAGACAGTCTGAACAAGTAAATGTTTATATGGTTTAGTTAGGGAGTTTTACTTCCCTGCATAGTTAAAAATCTATATGCTTTACCAAAACAATCAGCTGTGCTGAGTTTGTAAATATTTATTCTGCTCTCTGCTGTTCTTTTGATATTTATAAGCCAAAGCTACCTGTGAATTACTCCTGATTTTAGTAATTTTTGTTTGGTTTTGAGAATAGCCTCTGGCCTCTATCAAGTCCCCGCTTGTTCAGATATAATTGCAAAAGAAAGAACAAAAATAACTGGCCTGGCAAAATGGTGTGCTCTGTTCATCATATCCCACTGCCTGTGCTTTCCAGAGCAGTGTTTTCCTCTCCACACATGAACTTCACTCTCTCTCTCTCCCATCCATACAGCCCTGTGTATTAAACGCCCACGGCTACCCTTTCCCTTCTAGGCAGCATTGACATTGAAGGCTTTTTTGTGAAGACTTGATTTATGACTATGAAAAGTACCTTCTCGTGCTGTTGCTAAAGCCCAAGGCTTCTGGTTTTCAGTTAAAACAAAAATTACTGCTGAAGAGTTCTTGATGAATTTCACCCTGAACCCTTAAAAAATATTTGAAGAAAAAAAATGAAAGCAGAGATGTTCTTCCAGTCTTTATTAACCGTGCGGTTTTCTACTGGTTTTTGTCATCTTGCAGCAAAAAGCAGTTAGAAAACTGGTAGCCTGTATAGAGGGATGTCCAGAATCTGAACAGAATGAGAAAACAGCCAAATAGTTATTTCATGGTATCTTTGCATCCTTCTCACACCAAATAATTCCTGTTTTTAAAAGAATGCAAGATTCTTCCTGCTTAGCATGAAAATGGGAGGCCCCAGTGTTTGAGTGGGGTGTAGCTGCACGAAGCACCTGGTATTCACATAATAATCGAACAGCAACAGTTTGGTGATCTGATGGTGAAGCAAAGGAAATGGATCTTTCTGGAGGCCACGCACTCACTCTTGGGTTCTTCCTCCACCTTAGGAAAAAACAAATCTGAATGCATTTTCCTGCCCTGTGGTTTCCATTCTAATCTAATGATATGAAACCTCTCTCTCTTCTTCTCCTCCTCCTCTCTCTTGGGAATCCGAAAGCAGATGCTCCTGCTGCCTGCCTTGTGCTGTGTTCTCAATGCTCCCTTCCCTTCCCTGGGTTCCTGAGGGTTGTAGTGTTTTGTGTATATGTTTTGTAACTATTTAAAAGGTACAGTGGTAAATCCCAAACTGCCCTGGGTTCGCCCCCACCCAGTGTGCGATGGGGTTGAGCAGCGCTTTGTCCCTGCCGAGCTGTGGCAGGAGAGCTCTACTGGGATTGCTCCAGTGCTGGTTGGTAGGAGGGACTGGAGGAAGTCTTCTGGTAGCATTCTTCATTTTGAATCCACCTGAGATGAGCAGGCAGTTTTCTTCGACAGCCTGGGGAAACTCTGTCAAACTGGCTGCATCTTCAGGATCTGTGTGCTTACAAAGTTTGGCGACCAAAGAGGTGTCCATCACAGCCACCTCACACCTCAGGTTCCTTCAGAAATGGTATTTGTTGGCTTTCTGTATCATAGCAGTGTAGAGTTTGGAGTTTTTCAGTTAATGAGTTTTGCTGATTCTTCTCTCAAAGCAATGTGAATTCTTGTTTTGTAACTCAATTTCCTCCCAGATTCACACTGTTTGGTAGGGTTATATTGGCCCTGGTAGACTTCACACTGATACTGCTTTGCTGTGTGTGAGAAACAAGATAAAAACTTTAAACATTCCTTGAATTTAATTTTGTTTTATTCTTGTTTAATAGAATGACGTCAGTCTTCCCTTGATGTGTTTGTATTTTTTTGCTTGCTTCCAGGAAACTAGCTGTTTGTTTCATTTATCCTGTTTACCATTACATTTCTAGTTCTGACTGGTATAAGTGCCTTTAAACAGCATTCTGCCCATGGTTGCAGTTTACCACACACTCCACTGAACCGTGAATAAAACACCTCCAGAGGAAGTCGAGAGGATTCCTGCTCCTTTTGTTAGTGGAGATGCATCCTCTAGATGCGTACTTTGCCACTATTGTGCTGAATCGAACAAGTGGACATATTTGCAGAATTAATGCAGTCTGCCTGTGTAATGAGTACCCTGTGGCATTTGTAAAGCTGCAGGGGAAGGGAATCCAAGCTCTTTGCTCACCAGCTGTGTGCCGTGTGGCATTCCAGGATGTGCCCTCAATGACATTCAGAGACCAGGAGTACGTAAGCACACAGCAAAATCTTGGCTGAATAGGGAGCTTTTTTTTTCTTTTTTTGGAGCTTTTCAAATGGTAAGACTTCATGTTAGTGCAGAGGAGCTCGTGGTTTCAGGATACTGTGAGTTTATCTCCCTCACTGAATTCTACTTGGGAGACTCAGATCTCCAAGTTCTAGGCACTTCAGTCCTGTACAAGAAGTGCCTCATATTTATTTAAAAAATTAGTTATATAGTAGGTTACAGGAGAAATTGCATCCATTGGTGTTTGGATTTATGTAAGTAAACCTATGCTAACTAAAAACTTGGGTGGAAGCTGTGTGGATTTTTAAGTTTGCAGTTAACTGTAGGTTAAAATAAGAATGTGAATATAGGTTTTGATAATGGTACCTTAAAGACTGTATGTTTGCATGTGCATTTACTTCTTTAAATGGATTAGGTGTTTTGAGTTGAGGCACTCTTGTTCTGGACCTAGTTGCCACTCAGTGCAAAGTCCCTTATTACATAAAATAAATTAGAAGTCTTGTTTTTATTTTCATTCTATTTTTATAATTTTAGTTCCGATTTCTTTGGTTGAGCCAGAAGTACAAATAGTGTTATTAACACAATGAGGTTTAAAAACAAATTTAGTGCTGGTGACCATCATCACTTTCTCAGGTCACCAAATCCCTTTAGAATGCCAGTGGCATGAAGGAGACATGACCAGTGTCCCTTTATCCTAATTCAGTGGTTTCATGCCTTGAAGTCTGTAGTACTGAACTAAAGAGATCAGTTAGTCCCTACACTGAACTGATTTATTTAAACTTCAGTTTCAGGCTGAAGTTGATGGTTTCATAGTATGAGCTGACTCACTGCTCCTGTGGGAGCTCCTTCCCAGTAGTGCTCGTTTCACTGCATAGGGAACTGAATCTAGGGTGCTAAATTAGCAATCCACTGATGCAGCAGGGAGAGAAATGAGCCTGTGTTCAGCCACTTTAGCCTGTTGAGCTCACAGACCATGCAGTGAGATCCAACGCTGATCGAAGGGAGGAGGAGCAGCACACACCTGGGGTTGACCATGAAGCCCCTGAGCTGGCTGGAGCTGCTCTGAAGCCCCAGGCTTTCTCTGCCCAGCAGGGATTGGCAGTGGAGCAGCACAAGCTGGATTGTGGAAATTATACATCTTAAAATTAGCCCTGCAGCGTTTTTTGAAGATACTTTTTTTTTTTTAGTCAGATTAATTCCTGCATCTGACTCATTGCACAGGTACACGAACAGGTTCTATAGGTTTATGTGCCTTAATACAAAGTGTGGCAAGGGGGCCAGGAGGAGCTGGAAGAGCTGCTGAAATGGTTTACACAGATTCTTTCACCAATCTGAAGGGTGCATTTGTGTGTGTGACTTCAATCATGTGTTTCTGGGGTTTGTGCTGTGTTGCTGTCGGTGCATTCAGTCCTGCTCATCTCAGGTGGATTATAGCTGAAACCCTCCTACTCTTTCCAAATGCTTTGGAAACAGGTAGCCCAAATTGCTGCCTCTTTGGCTATTTTTTTTCCAGGCTTCTAAAAGTTTATTATTGAAATAAGGGAAAAAAAAAAAAAAGGGAAAAGTTGGTTAGATACAAGCACGGCAGCAAATGACAGCAAGGCTGGTTGCTGGCTGTGTGCTCCAGTGGTACAAGGCAAAGACGCTGCTGCTGAGGTGACTGGTCTAAACTCCATGACAAACGAAGGGTTAACAATGCATGGATTTCAAGGGGCTCTGTTTAGTTTTCTTTGGTTTTAGTTTTTTTTTATTTTACTTTATTTTATTTTTGTTGTTGTTTTTTGTTTAATTTCTGTGTTCTGGCCACACCCAGGAGAACCGTCTGGTTTTGATTTCTCCCTTTACGGTTACATGGTAAATTTTCTTTCTCATTCTTCAGAGATGGAAACGTTCAAATACTATATATATATATACATTTATTTTTTTTTTCACTGCTCATCATGTTGCTTGTTATTTATTGCAGAATCTGAGGCCAGACTAAAAGGGTGGCAGTTACTCGGTCACTTCAGGCCCTTTCAATAAACCTTTGGGTGAAAAGGGGTTAGTCTGGTACTGCAAATTACTCACCAGTCATAAAAATGTTTGTTGGAATTTAGTGTTTGCTGGATTAAACTTATTTTCTGCATGGGAGAAGTTCATGGCAGTTGCTGGTGGGGAGGAATTGTTGAAAATTTCAGCCTTGTTACGACAACAGCATTATTAAATTCAAACTATGTGTATAATCTAAATTTTAGCAACCCTAAGTATTTTTTTCATCCAGGATCTTCCCTTCCTCTGGCTCCATACGAATTACTATGGAGTAATCCAGAACCTGCTATAAAGCTAAGCCAGTAAATATTGGATACCTGCCACATCTCTTTTTTCTTGCTTTGTTTTTTTTTTCTTCTTTCAAGGTCAAGACAGCCTTGGTGAGGGAAAACTGAGAATTGTTTGTTGCATATGTATTTAGGTACAAATTAATCCCTATTCTTTACAGGTCATCTTTGAGAAGGAATAAAAAATATATGTATGTTCTTTTTTGTCTCCCACATAAAAACCATGTGTATTCATATATATATATATAAAAAAATAATTGCTAGTTTTTAAGCTTAGAAATAACAAAAATGTCAAGTGTGGCTGTGGCTCACCTGTTTTTCCTGATGAAAATTTGAATGTCTAAGAGATGCATTAATATGGCAAACCAAGAGGACACAAGTACTAACTGCCATAGTCAAATACGTAAAGCATTAATTCAGCATCAACATTAAATGGTTCTCAACAAAGAGTTGCACAAGCTAAGGACTCATCTGCCATTAAAATATGGTTAATTAGTTATGTTGTTCTGAATCAGATTAATTCTGGTTTAAATCACGTTGTTCATTATATTTATATAGTTTGCATGTGGATTGTATGCTACCTTGAGTTAACTTAATAAAAATACTGAAAATTACTACTCAGTTTAAAGATATTTAATGATAATGTAGTTTTTTAAAATCCCGCACAGACTTCACTAATTGCAAACAGATGTGAATTGAAATAGTCTTAGTTTGGTTCTAGCCTGCACAGATTAATGTCTAAAAAATTACTTTCCATCTGCACTCCAGCTTTCAGTTCACATCATCACTGAAGACATAAATTTCGTTTGGTCTCCACAGGCTTGTCTAGAACAAACAGAAATTTTAATGTAAAAAGAGCAGAGGGAAATAGAGATTCCTGTTGCAGTCCTCACCTCCCCCGTTCCCCAAGCTATAAAAGATGGTTTTTTCCCCATTATACAGAACCAGAGGGAAAGGTGTAGCTCTATTTCTCAGGCTTACCTTTCTCTGTAGGGGCTCTTTGAAGCAGACACAATACCCTGTTCCTTCATAATCAGCTTTGCTATTGCACCCCCTGCACCCCCCTTGGTTCTCTGCAACATATTTGAGAGTTCTATGCAGTTGGGCTGTTTTATTAGCCCCTATGTCTTGTAGCTCTGATTGCCAGTCATTTAAACAGGGAAATTCTATGCTGTTCTGAAAAAGGCATCAGTTTGTTATTTATATAGCTCTTTATTTATGGCTGGAGAAATGAAATTATCTGAATCTTTAGATTATTGGGTTGGAGCCCAAAGGAGCGCTTTCATTGATCTCAGCATTGCAGTGCTTGGCTAAGATCCTTTATTATTGCCTGATCGGGGGGAGAAAAGGAAAAACACCAAACTAAACCCCCTCCAAAAAACAACCACCACCCTGCGTTTTACAAATTTGTAACAGTTTTGTGCTGGAAACCTAGCTGTGGATGATAAAGGCCAGCTTGTCAAACGGCTTGGGCCATTTAAGATTAGGATTGTAAAGACCTTTAAGAAGCACTTGAAGAATAATGGCTTGCTTGTGTCTCATTGCTAACAATGCTTAGAAATCAAGATGCTATCTGTTTTTTGGGCTGTCCAGTCCAACATGGACCCCAAAGTGCATGAAGGAGGTTGCCTGGCTAGCATGCCCTTTCCTGACAGGATAGCAATAGATCACTCTCATCACCTCACTCTTCAATTAACATCAGGAGGGAATTTCCATTGCATCAAATATAAGCTTTGTTGTTCTGCTCCTGAGGGTACTTGGAGCCGGTGGAGATTACTCTCTACATTAAAGCAGAATTTGCTTTATACCAAGGCACAGGAGCCAGTTATTGCTGCTGTTAAGATACCCTAAAAGCAGAGTGCAGCAATGCTTTTTGTTTGGGTCCACTCTCTCTAATGGCATGAAGAGTATCTCATCGCAGTTGTCTGTAGTAAGATGCCATTTGCTCCTAGTTAAAATCCTAATTCACTTAGTCATGTTGGCTCTCTCTTCATGTCAGCGCACTCATCTCTGTGGAAGGAAGCATGGTCTCTTACCCTGCCCTGCTGCACCACTGCATGATTTGGCAGCAGCATGAGCATGTAGAACAGGCGTGTGTTGCTTGTGCTATCGTGGATGTGGCAAACCTGAATTAGTCTAACTAAAGTGACATTTTGGCAGTTCTTGAGACTTTGTGGTTGCTCCAAGCAGGGCATGTCAATTTTCCTGGAAATCTCACGGTCTAACTAGGCAGAGATCTGTTGCTATCCACAGCGCAGAGGTTGCCATCTCAGAACAAAGCCAAGTGAGATGAGTAGCAGGGTGGGAGGTGGAGGTAGTCAGACAAAACCTGTCTTGACCAATGAACCAATATTTAGGAGTTTAGATTTATAGTCAAGTCCACCACAGTACTCAGAGATAAGAATATTTTGGACCTACAGTATGTGACACTCTAAATCTTCTCATTAAATAATGCTTATTTTATGGTGCCACCTAGAAGCCCTGCTTACTTTCAGGGCCCCAAGTATCACTGGGGAAGTTACAGGCTTAGGAATAGACATGAGCTGTGCCCTGAAGAGCTTACAAGGGATGCTTTACAAAGAGCCCTTCTTCTCAACAGTGTTCTAAGGTAGGTAATTATTATTGTCTCCATTTCACAGGTGGGAAAAGCAAGGTTCAGTGTTTGATTTGCCCAAAGCTCCGCAGAATTCCTGGTGCCAGGCATGAACTCAGATCGCTGCTCGCTCTCATAGCAGTTTCTCAAGAGAACAAAGTGCTGCTCAGTGTTAATGTCCTCTGCTGTGTCTGGGGTGGGTGGGGGTCCTGCAAAATTTGTGTGTTCATTAGCAGAGGGGAGAGAAGCCCCCCTTGGGCTTGCCCAGCTTGCCTATATCAGAGCAGGGTTTAGTGTTTTTAAACAAAAAACCAAAACAAAACAAAATGAAAAATTGTCTCGAGTAACTTTGTACTTCTTTTTTGGTCTGGCCTCAATTGCTTTTATGTTTTCTTTTTTTTTTAATTACTCTTATTATTCTTATTATGATTACAGTTCCTTTTTTATGGATTTTAATTTCTTTCATTTATGAAACATGCATGAACCGACAATGTGACTCTAGGAGGTTATTGCTGAGTTGTGCTGATGTCGATTTCATACTGTGATATTTTTTCTCTATTTACCTAGAGATCAGTATTTCAATATATAACGATGTGCATGTTTTCCCCCCTTCTCCCGCTGCATGCAGGGATTCGGGTTCGTAACTTTCGAGAATAGTGCTGATGCAGACAGGGCCAGGGAGAAATTACACGGCACCGTGGTAGAGGGCCGTAAAATCGAGGTGCATGTCTTCAGTAATTCAATTTCTTCTTTATATTTATTCTTTTGATTTCTTTTTGTGTCTTGCCTCACTTATTTCACATTTGGATCCCAGTCTCGTGTGTGCGTGTGTGTTTGTGTCTGTGTCCTTCACCTCCCTGCACTGAAATGTATAGAAGTTTACACCCTTTACAGAATATTTTTATTATTGTTTTGGGTATTTTTTTTCTTTTCTTTCTTCTTTTATTAAGTTTTATTCCCACCCACTCCAAAGTTTTGCCCTTCTGCTGTCTTGATTTTTCCTTTGCTTCAGTTTGCGAGGCTCCGATTTCCTGTTACCAGGCCTGAACAGAGCTAACTGAAAGAGTACTGTCCAACTTCTAACTCTGTGTCCAAAAAAGAAAGCAGGGGGCCAGCCAGTATCCTCTCTATCCTCTGAGGCCAGTTCTCCTCCATGCAAGTGTGAGATGATGCCTGTGGGAGGGTTGGGGACATGCGGGGCGGCAGCCCCAAGTGGGCTGTGCTATACACACTTCTGGTTTCTTGACCTGCCCGTGGCCAAGAAGAGGTTTGGTGAAAGCTAATCCTAAAAGTTTCCTAGCTCTCGCCGCTGGGGAGGGAAGGGTTAATGTTGGCTGGCCAACATGGCCAGATGTTGGGCATGCCTGGTGTTGACCAGTTTGGTGTTCCACTGTGTTGAAGGCTAACTGGCATCATCCCTCTCTCCTCCTTTCTTTAAAAAAAAAACAAAAACCAAAAAACCCCAAACCAAAAAGTACAAATATTGAAACAAAAAAGCCGCCTTTTTGAGTAAGATGTCTGCATATTTTGCCTTTTTTTTCCCTTTTTTTTGTTTTTTTTGTTCTGTTTTGTTTTTTTATTTCCCTTTCCGATGGTTTAGCGTTTAGGGCCCTTCACTTGACTCACTCTTTCCATGGTAACTATACACAATGCTGGCGATGGTACGAGTTGGCGGTAAGTGAAACAAAAGTGCTAGAGAAGAAGCTTTTTCTTTTTTTTTTAAAAATTTTTTCTTAAAATTACAAAAAAAAAAATTAAGAAAGAAAAAATCCATCTGCCATCTCACATTAACACTACAAAATGTGATTTGACTTGTTGTCCCCACCCACCTCCTTCCCCCTTCTCCCCCTTTTATTTTCAATGCTGTTGAGTAATGCCGCCTGGACTTTGGATGTACATATTGTTTTGTAGCAGTCTGAGCTGTTTGATTACTGACTTCATGGTGATTTCCCCTTGCACATCTTACTCAGAGTTACTGAACTCCAGTTTGGCTGGTTTTTATTAATGCACCCATTTCCTCTTCTCTTTCTCTCCTGCCCCTTCTTTCTGCTGCTCTTTCTATCTGAGACCTGTTTGTAGCTGTTACTGTTTGTTTTCTCTCTTTTTCTTTCTGCCCTCTCCCCGGTTTATTTCTTTACTAAGTTAAATGCAGCTGTTGGTCTCTTTGCTGACTGGTGGTTTCTGATCGGTTCTGGCAATTTTTCCTTTAAGTGCTTGTGTTGCACTTTGCTGTAGCAGCTGATTTCAGGCACTTGCTCCATCTAATGATTGTCTGTGAGACCCCAACCCCTCANAAAAACCAAAAAACCCCAAACCAAAAAGTACAAATATTGAAACAAAAAAGCCGCCTTTTTGAGTAAGATGTCTGCATATTTTGCCTTTTTTTTCCCTTTTTTTTGTTTTTTTTGTTCTGTTTTGTTTTTTTATTTCCCTTTCCGATGGTTTAGCGTTTAGGGCCCTTCACTTGACTCACTCTTTCCATGGTAACTATACACAATGCTGGCGATGGTACGAGTTGGCGGTAAGTGAAACAAAAGTGCTAGAGNTGAACTCCAGTTTGGCTGGTTTTTATTAATGCACCCATTTCCTCTTCTCTTTCTCTCCTGCCCCTTCTTTCTGCTGCTCTTTCTATCTGAGACCTGTTTGTAGCTGTTACTGTTTGTTTTCTCTCTTTTTCTTTCTGCCCTCTCCCCGGTTTATTTCTTTACTAAGTTAAATGCAGCTGTTGGTCTCTTTGCTGACTGGTGGTTTCTGATCGGTTCTGGCAATTTTTCCTTTAAGTGCTTGTGTTGCACTTTGCTGTAGCAGCTGATTTCAGGCACTTGCTCCATCTAATGATTGTCTGTGAGACCCCAACCCCTCACTCCTCCCCTTCCCACCCTCTGAATCAATTGTGGTGTGTTTTTTTTTCTTTCTTTTTTTTATCTGTGTGTGTTTAACTGCATGTTCTCAGTCTCATCATTGTTGTTTCCCATTCTTTCTTTTTAAATGTGTAATGTTTCTATTGTTTTGGGTCTGAAACAAGAGTAAAATGTAGCTCCAGACTCCCCACCCTGTGTACACTCACCATCCATACATCTCAAGGGCTCGAGGCAGCTTCTATTTTTATATCCATCTTTTTTTCTTCTTCACCCTGGCCTTCATTCCCATTTGGCATGGGTTGTGATAAATTACTGACGATACATAAAGACTTCACCCTTCTTGCAAGAGCTTTGAGGCTGACACGGGGCTGCAGTAACTTGGCTTCCAAACTAGTCCATCTTTTCTTTATCAGCACCATCTCTGCAGTAACACCCCACTTGCTTGAGCAGTCAAACCGCTTGGAACGATGCAGAGCTCTGTAAAGAGGGTGGAGGGCACAGTAAACCCAAAAATGACCCAGGTCTGCTGCTATGTATTTCTTCTTTTTGTTCCACAAGATTCGTGACAAGGAAAAAAAGCTATCTGGAAAAAGATTTGAAAATGGTGGGTGTAAATCGGTGATTGTAGACCATCTAAATAATTGGTGATGCTCTAGAGATTTCCTCAAGCCTTGGGAGTTCAAATCTAATGCTGAGGGACTCCAGGCTACTTTTTTCTATCCAAAAGTGTCCTGCCAGCGACCTGCTGGGCCTCAGTTCTAGCAGCGAGCTTGAGAAACAAGTCAGCTTGTTTGTCACCTGGTTGAATTCCCCTGCCCCTTGGGCTGCAGAAATTATTATTGCCTCTCGAACAGAACCTGGACAAAGCATCTCGGGTTTTGCCCTTTTGATCATTGAGCTGTAAATAATCCCACGCCGAGGGATGGCAGGGTGGCGGAGAATCTGCACTTTACTCTCGTTGGCCTTTTGTTTAATGCATAATTTTAAAATGCCACGTTTAGCTTTAACTTTTATAATTAAATGGCAACTGTTAAAAGTAATTTAAAGATTGCATTCATGTAAAATTAGCTGTTTAATTTTTTTTTTGCTCAGAGAAGTATAGTGTGTATGTGTGTGTGTGTGTGGTATCTGAGAGCTTTTCACCATTTTCCCTAACGTCCTGTGCTTCCTTCCCTCTCCTCCCCCTCCCCTTTCTTACTTTTAGGTTAACAATGCCACTGCGAGAGTGATGACCAATAAGAAGATGGTCACACCTTATGCAAATGGTAAGAGAGACTGTTTGTACTAATGGTGAGCTGAGAGGTTTGAAGAAAGGCAAAAGGGCAAAAGTCATGTCCGCTCCTCAGGACCAAAAGAAACCAACAAGTCCCCACAAACCCTAATTGATACCATTATACCATTCAGTATAACCCTAAAGTGTTTGTGGAGGAATACCATCCTCCAGATGGAGAAGTGGGGACAGAGAGAAGTAGGGAGATGCCCAATGTGGCCAAGATGGGTAAAGATGCCAAGGACCAATGGGGTGCCTTCCCTACTGCTGCAGCTGATGCTGTACAGTGGGATGTGCAGTACTCCTGTGTCTCACTGCCATCACACAGACACCTAAATATGAATACAAAATATAATTTAAGATGTGTAATTAGCTTAATAACTTAAGATATCTCAGTTTAGGTTCCATCTGTAAAAGTACAGCTGTCCCCAAGCAACCAGCCAAACAGAGGCTTTGCTTTTTGTTTCAGACTGTGCCTGTGTTCAGTGATTTTCCAGTGAACCTAAACAGAAAAAGACCCAAGTTGTTTGGGTAATGAAGAATCCTGTTTCATTGGGATATCTTGGTGGTTCGCTGTGCCATAATTTTACTTCATAGGCATATATAGCATAAAAAGTCATTCTCCCAGCCGAACTGAATGCTGCTTTGATAAAGATTCTGAATCTGAGTCTTTGTCCTGAAACAGGCAGCAAAGTTCTTTTTGGTCTGAAAATGTTCCCAAACAGTTTCATCAAGGCAGGAAGCCTTGATGATACAGGTAGTTGCTAAGTGTGAGAATGTGTTTTGATTACAAAGTAAAACTCCAAACACAGAAGATAAAAATCTTTTATGCTGCTCTGCTGCTGACTTACTGAGTGGCCCCCTGCAAATAAATAATACTTTGGGTATAGAATGGGAGAAGCAGGGCCAGGCAAAAGGGTTGGGATTCTGAGTCACAGTACCTGGAAGAAACTAGATCTTGTAGCAAAAGGCAATGCATCCATGGTATATTGTCGTGAAAACAAGGACATAAAATGTCATGCATATGACTATTTGGTAACAAAACTTGGCTTACTTGTGAGAATGATAACCTACAAGAATATTTTGCTGTCGCAGCCAGCAGTTTAAAGACAGCTTCAAAGCTTTGCAAAGGAATTTAGTATTAGTTAGATGAGGCGTAAGGCATACTGGCAAGTACTGTTGTACAACTGTTATTAAATTTGAGAGTTGATAGTCTTCTTGTTGCCACCACTGGAGTATTTTGCCATAAAGGTCAGCAGTGCTACAGCACTGTTCTGTACTTGTAGAGAGAGCCTGCACTGCATCTGTCATTGATACTCTGGTGAAGGGGTGGTGTTGATGGGCTGCAGTTCACAGAGTTGTTAATATGGCTTCCAGTGTGGTTAGAGGTGTTAAAAGTTCAGCAAGTGCACCAGGGCTTCAAGACAGAGGAAGGGTATGGATTTATTTAAATAAAAATGCCTCTGTGATTGCTAGCTGAGCAGATGAGATCTTTCCTGAAAGGAGTGCTTTGTGGAAGCCAACCCAGATCATGTTGTTAGCTTTCTACCTCTTTTCTCCCCCATCAGGGAGATGGAGGGGGAAAAGACAGATAGGTTTCTAGATGTGATTGGAAATATGTACCTCCTCATACCCATACTTCTTTAAGCCCTATTCTCTTGTAGGTTTTATCTTGATGATTTGCAGTTCTTGCCAATTATCCAGATTATATTGAAATCATTTCTCTGTGAAGGCTTTCACCAGAAAAGCAGCATAAAGGCAGGAAATACTAAAATAACAGGAGAAAACGTGAGATGAATAGAATGATTTGGTTTTATGAACTGTAGTTGTGTAATGCAGTTAATGAGGAAATTCAGGCACTGTTGCTTTTTAGCAGATCCCTAGCAAGCGAGACAGAAGGGTGTTTTGAGAATTTAAGGTTTTAAATTGACTTGCCTGAGATGACAGTCTGGGCCCGTGGCTTTAGAGAGGGCTTGGATCTGCAGTGTTCCCAGTGAAGGCAGGGAGGAGCTGGCAGCCAGGTTCCTGCAGGGAATGCCAGGTCTCATGGTGAACGTGCATATAAGGTAGTTGGCATTCCCACAGCAGTGCCTCTGCCGGCTGCAGATCAGCTGATGTTTTGCTGTTCCCTCCGATACAGCGACCTGCACCTAGAACTTGACATTAGAACAAGGCAGTTGGCCTCCATCTACACCAAGGGGGATTGAGGCGAAGCAGAAATTGGAAAGAGCTGTGCATGTGAAGCTGGGGCGCATGCAAGAGACCATTCCCCCTACCCACGCTGCCCGTTCCTTCTCTTGGTGTAGATTTTGGCATTCACTGCAGTCTTTGTTGTTTCAGGTTGGAAGTTGAGTCCTGTGGTTGGAGCGGTGTACGGCCCTGAGTTATATGCAGGTAGAGCTTAAGTAGACACTTCCACTTCTGCCGTTTAACTGCAGTGGTGTTTGTTTATGTTCTTTATCTGCTGTTTCTTTATAACCTTTTTACGGTTTTGTTTTTTGTTTTTTTTATTCTTTTTAAAATGGAATTAGCGTCCAGCTTTCAAGCAGATGTGTCGCTGGGCAATGATGCTGCGGTGCCCCTGTCAGGAAGGGGGGGTATTAACACTTACATTCCTTTAATCAGTAAGTAGCCCCTCTTGGCCCCTGTATTGTTACTGTGCTTGAGTTAACGATGACCTGTTACCCTTCTTCTCTCCAGTCTGTATAATATATACTTGAAAGGATGGGTCTCGCTGGGAATGAGTTTACCTTGAGCCAAAGTGTAGCAAGCAGTTGCTGCCAGTTCACCTGCAGTGTCGTGCTGTACTGCTGAACAGGTCCTTCAGAGCGATGGGGAGGCTGCAGAACAAGGGGAGGGGATGTGTGAGGAACAGGCCATTCCCTTGCTCCCCTCCCCCTTTTGAAATCGAGGAAAGCAAAGGGACAAATCCCTAAAGTACATATTATACAAGCTGCTAAACCGCGGGTCTGCAGGGCCCCTAGTGGCATGCACCTGGATGCACGCTGGGTTGGGTTCGTGCCCTGGGACTCATTCCCTCCCAGTATCTCTTTATGACGTGTTTGCAGATGCCTTTGAGGCTTTACAAAGTTTCATCATGAGCCAGTTTACTTCAGTTTGAAGCATAATAATTCAGGCATCGCTATATGTGGTGCAAGTTGTTTGTCACACTTGTTAAAGGAAGGTGGGCTCTCAGTAAACTGGCACTTTATGGGAAATTTCTGCTGCTGTTATATGGGCTATCTTGTCTTTCAGGCTTTAAAATGAACATACAGAGGATTGGGTGGCAAAGAGTGGGAGGGGAAAGGAGGGAAGAGACTGATGTAAGTTGGTTGACTTTAAGGGCCTCTTGACAAATTATTTTAAAGAGCCTCTGCAGTTTTGGAAGAACTGCGTGCTGTATTGATAGCAACTCCCCGCGCTTCTCAGACTCTAACCAGACTGCATGGCGGTGTCGGAAGGTGGGGGGATTTGAGCCCTGTTTGGGGTGGGTAAGGCATGCCAAAACATTAACCTCTTGCATGCCAAACCTCTCTGCAACCCTTCTTCCCCCAAAGGCCATGGTGTAGAAGGAAGTATGTATGGGATGCTTGCTGGGTTATAAGCATGTCCCTCTGCAGGATTGATGCCAAATGTCCCACCGCTGTGGAGCTATTGTATCACTTTGTTTGAAGCAGGTAGCTGTTCTCTGGGTAGGAGCTTGTATCCTTTTCACCTTCCACCTTGTCTGTCTTTCCAGTTCCAGGCTTCCCCTATCCAACTGCAGCCACCACGGCCGCCGCATTTCGGGGCGCCCATCTGAGGGGCCGAGGAAGGACAGTGTATGGGGCAGTGCGGGCAGTACCTCCCACGGCCATCCCTGCCTACCCAGGGTAAGCACTGGTCACAGGAGCAGAGTGCTCTGCACAACCGTGTCAAGTAGCTAATCAGTTAACCAAAAAAACCTTAAAATTGTCTGGATGGTGAGAGTCAAGATCTTGCTAGTGCCAGAGCATTCTGCACATGATGGCATCCAGTGGGGGCAAATCTAAATTTTTCTGTTTTAAGTTCCCAACTGAAACAATTTTCAGTACTTGCAACAGCTTAAAGTGCCGATGGGTTCCTTCTCGTAATTTCTCAATTTGTCTATATATGGTATTTGTCATCCATTGACCCAATATGTTATAGTGCTGCTGAGAAGGACACATAGAGAAGATCTAAAATTTCTGAAAAGGTTCTGCTCTTTGCACTCCATTTGCATTTTCATATCCAGGAATGAGGAATATTATCCATTACCTTCATGCCTCACCATCTGGCAGTAGGACACAGAAGAGCCAGTTACCCACAATGGATTTGCTTTCTTTGTTGGAGACGGTTTAAAAAGGTTTAAAACAAAGATTAATCAAGTCCATTAATTTAAAGCTGGGAGTGTTTGGGATGTAAAGAGAACAATAATTCAATGAAGCAATGGCAAATATGTGGCCTTAGCATTCTTTGCCCTCAGATTTTCACTAGTAATGCATTGCAATAGATGCTTTTACAAAGGAGTATTCCGCTGTTTAAAAGTACAGGGAACTAGATCTGTATGTGAGTTTTGTTCTGGGTTTTTGTTGGTTTGTTTAAATGTGATGGTATGACAGATAAATCAGCAAATCCCTTCCAAACTGTCTTTTTTTTTTTTTGTTTGTTTCTGATTTTGAGGATGCTTTAATCATATTGTCTCTGGAGTTCTACTTGCCATATTTTCCAGGCAATGTTCTCGGAAAGAACAGGAGTAGAAACAAACACAGACAAGTGGACTGACCCCTTTTTTCCTTTACACTAGGCCCAAAAGGAAAGAAAAAAATCATAAATCTTTTATTCAAAAGGAATGTGGAATCCACACAGTGCAGTGTAGGGAGCTGGCCTGATGTGTGCTGGATAAGCTCACAATACCTTCTGTAGCAGATTAAGTGATGAGAGCTACTGTGGCCCTTTTAGACTCCAGTCTGATATTTAAAGTGGAGCTCAAGGAGGCAACCTGCAGTAGTCATGTATCTGTCTAGGTTTGCTCTCTGGCAAATCTGGCAATATTTGTATTTAATTCACCTGAAGACTTTAATTGAAGCCTCTTGTCTGAACACTGGTCTTCTTAACAGAGTATTTCTTCTGGGTTTTCAGATGCACCTTTTTGCCACCACTGTGCTTTAACCACAGCCTCTGACATGCAACTTGGCTGTCTGTTGCTCTAAAAATGGCCCATTCCAATTTAATTGGGAAGTGCTCCACAATGAAACAAAGCAGCAAAGCTGAGCTAAATGCTGCCTAGAATATTTCATGTTCTAGCAGCATATGAAATACTTGCACCAGGGAGGGGGAATGTGCTCTTTATCGCTAGAAGTAACAGCTGGAGCATTCCTAGCCAGAGGCTGTCACCAGTGGGGCACTGGGAGGGCCTGTCTTTGATGTAAATCCAGCCTGAGTCCCATGTAAAAGGTTTAATTTCAATTGGAATATGGGCCAGGCTCCAGTGATGAGCCCTTCCAAATAATGTCTCATGTCTGTGTTTACTGATATTACACTGAATTTTTCTGACCACGCTGACTGATCCTGTGCCTTCATGGGCAGCACACTAAGATGTAAATGTAAACATTTACAGGGCACCAGTAAGCAAGGCAGATTCACAGAGGCCCAGGACTGTCCCCAGTCCCAAGCACTGGGATGTAATTAACTACTACTGGTGCTTTTTGTCATCACAGGCTGAGTCTCTGCAAGATACTTTGTAGAAGGGTTTTGATTCCTCACAGAATAATACAAAATGTGCTATTCAGTTCCATGTTGCAGTAACCTGTAGGACAGCCACCACTCTGTGTGGGCACTGTTGACCTCCATGGGGTCAGGGACAGGCACATGTTCCTGACACCTTACCCTCCATCGCTTACTTTCTTCCTGGCCAGTGGAAAGATGACACCATGAGATCAGTCAGCAACATGAGTCACCAAGACATAGTGAGTAATGTGGAAGAAGACAGTAAAGTAAGCTGCAGGTTAACTCACACCTGGTAGAAAAAATTGGTTTTCACAAACCTCAGTGGTGGTTAAGTTTTAAGTTACAAAGCATAATGGTACCACAGCATTTGAGAGCTTAGCAGAATTTAAAAAATACAGAATGTAGATTAATAAAAGCTTGCTGGTATTGCCATACTGGATCAGACCTGAGCGCCACCCAGGTTAGAGTAAGTTCTGCCAGTGTCAAGTGCTAAACCAGAGGAAGGTGCAAGAAATCATAGTTCTTAATATTTTTAATATTTATTTAAATAACTCAGTATTTGCTAATGCATGTGTAGAATGCCCATACTTATGTATGGCCATGGATGTTTATCCAGGGAAGGTTTTTGATACCTCAGAAAGCAATTGCTTTGACTGTTGGAGGTGATGTTAGATAGTTACCTAAACTGACTTTGAATACAAAATCAACCTTCAGTTTATAACTGAGGTGCCACTTGGTAGAAATAAGGAGACATTATAACCTCTGATGAATAGCACAAGTAAAAACTGTTCTGGAATATTGCCCTGATTTGTAACAGCCACACTTCTTAAAAGAGAATGCTGGCAAATAACACTTCAGACCAAAAGCTGTAAGAATCTAGACAGTTTGAAAAAAACTCGCCTACTGTAAAATTCTCAAAGCTAAATAAGCTTGATAAATTTTATTTCTCAAACTATAGGTTAGTCATTGACTTGTGCATGGTCATTAACTACCTATTTGAGGAATAGACTTGCCATAGTAAAGAATAATTTAGCCTGGGAGTGTAAATACATACAAGATTCACTGATTTGAAGCCAAAGTAGATAGAAGACTAGGTACAGGGCAGCAGAGAGCCTTGGGGGTTTGAAGTGGTTTTTCTTTTACAACACAGTCAGCTGTTGGTACACTTAAATGATACGCTGGCTACTTTACAAAACCAGCCTATTTCTTTTTCCCTTCGATGTGTTTTAGCTCAGCTAGCAGGCTTTTTACAGATGGCACTAAGATTTGATGGGCTGCCGGACTGCTTTATACTTCTGGTCAGGCTACGTAACCAGAATGTGATTCTCAAATAAAGGAATTCTCTGTTTTTGCTAGCATTAAGAATCACAAATACGGATATTCTATCATTTAAATAAACCTTGCTAAGTTTCAGCCCTGGGAGCTGATGTCGGTCACGTCCTAACTAAAGGAAAGAAGGAGGATTCACACGTGTTTGGTTGTTTGGATCCAGGAAGTCTTACCCTTACCTGTTAATAGTGTTCCTTGCAGTTTTCTCTGGAGAGCTGATGCTAGCATGTCTTGCTGACAGAAATAGTGGCCTGATCCAATGTGGTAATGCTTATGTTCATCCAACTGATTGTGTTTGGAATAACTGTTAAAACTGCTAACCTGTTCATAAACCAAGTCACTTCCTCTGTCGTGCGTTTGCCTTTCCTGCAGGAGCAGGTGGAGTATCACTGCTAAAACACTCCTGGTCCTAGATAGAGAACCCAGCAATGTAAGTCACTGCCCCAGGAGCCAAACTCTTTGTTATGTGGTTGTAAAAATTTAGCTTCAACAAACATGATCTTATGGCCTGCTTCTCCCTGCTGAAGTGGCTCCCCTCTTCCTCTAACAAGGGTCTCTATCTTCATACCTGCTCCCAGCGCTCTTGGAGACTACAGTAACTTTGTCCATTGGGAATGGAGTGTACTTTTCCTGGGGAAGGCAGCAAGACTAAATTATTCAAGCAGTAGCTAACACTGCAAGACTTTTTTTTTTTTTTAAACTTTGTTTTATTTTTTAGTAATAGCATGCAGAATTTTGGCAAGATCTGCTGGGCTTTTTTTGTGTGTGTGTGCCTCACAATAGGTGGGTGTCTGAGGGTGGCAGGCTCTTGGCAGCATTTCACATTCCATCTGATGAGTAAAAAAACGATAGTCCAAAGAATAGCTAGTGTTCCATACCTTCTTTTTCCTTAATGCTATGGGTAAGTCATGCACATCAGATCCATGAACATCACAGATGGTGGGGCTAATGCTTTTTAAAGCCTCGAGCGAGTTTGTGCGGAGCTCTTCAGAGGACAAAGCTGGAGGAAATGCCTCAGCACACGCTGAACTCAAATGGGTGGGGGGCATCCCCTCTCTTCCTTCCTCATCCTTCCCCAACCCCTGTCCCCAGAGTGAGCTGTGTAGTCTTATGCTAGTGAATGCTCTGGTAAGAGCAGCTATTTGGGAACCCCAGGCTCTGTTTCACAGTTTCTGTGCTTGAAGTTCTGAGAGAAACAAAACTATGGCTTAAAGCAGAAAAAGCACCATCCCATGGAAACCCTTCCAGTTGCTCCTCTCTGCTATGGAATTAGGTCATTACTACCAGGGACTCCCACTGCACCTTTCAATTTTCGGATCTTGGACCAGTCACCTAACCTTTTTAGCTCATTATCTCTGCTTGTGAAAGCAATGCATTGTGGGTATTTTTGGTTTTTTCTTTTCAATTACATTTCTCTGTGTTTACTTTGATCAGAATTGATTGACTTGTTTTCCTGAGGTGTTGCATCGGTTCTTTAAGATGCTGAATAATAATACTTTGCATGCTTGTGTGATCAGCCAAATCTTATCGCATGTCTAATGTGCAAGGTAAAAGCAGGTGATGTATGGATGTCAGAAACAAAAGTCATGCAGCCCTGTGAAGCCTGAAAAATGTGATCAGGCAAAAGTCTCTGAACCACACTTCCTGACATAGGTGACTCCAGCCCCTGTGGGATGCCTTCTGTGAGGGGCTCCTCAATTTCACAGTGAAGCCAATTCCACTTCATGAAGCCAATGTTTCTGTGTGTTCAGGGGGTAACTAAAATCATTCCAGGAGAATAACCAGAGTGGAGGTTTCTAAACCCTCGTGTCTCTCTTCAGGACGTCAGATCTTTTTTGAGTCAATATTCACTGTACAAGATGGTGGTTCCCCTCCCTCTCTCCTTCGCATACTGTCTCCCCCTCTGCCCGCCCCTTCCCCCTTTGCATGCCATGGAAGATGACTTGGAGCCGTGCACACACGTTCTCTTGCTGATTTGCTCCTGCCAAAAGCCCAGGTTGTGGATTCATACATCACCTGCCTGTGTAAAACGCATGTGCATGCTGCCGTCCTCAATAACCGGAATGTGTTTTCTGTTCTTTTGTTTTTTTCGTTTGTTTTTTTTTTGTTTTGTTTTTTTGTTTTTGTGTGGATTTTCTGCAGTGTGGTTTACCAGGACGGATTTTACGGTGCTGACCTCTATGTAAGTACACACACCGGAGCCTTCTTGTCCCCAACCCCTGACAAGCCAGCCTTTTTTTTGTTTTTGTTTTCTTTTTCTTTTGGTTTGTTCGTTTGGTTTGGTTTGGTTTTTTAAATATCATTTACTTTAATTTTCTTCTTCCTTGTGGATATATATATTTATATATTTAGGAATGCAAGCATGCTTCTCTGTCACTGCGCTTGCCCCTGGGTGCAAGACCTAAGCCTTTGGGTTTCCTGATCATTGCCAGGGTCAGTTTATTGGGTGTCCTGTCCCCCACGTGCACACTGGTACTAATCAACCTGAGAGATGATTAGCAAATTAAAATTTCTCTCAACACTTCTCTCATTTACATAATTTGGATATAAAAATAACAGGACTGGTTTAGCCTCAGACCTTCCCTTTCCTTCTCCCCTTCCTCCCTCCCCTTTCTTTTCCCTCTTGGGGCCCTTTGAGGTTTGATCTGTGCAGCCCACACTACACTGAACAAGTTGTATGTTTAAAAATGTTCATGTGGCACTGGGATGAGGAGACTATCCCTTTGGGGAAGACACTGGGACTGATTAAAAATGGAGACTGAGATGCTAGAGTGAAAAGTGACATCTCATTTTGCTGGTAGAAATGGCACCTAAATAGGCTAGATTCTCTAGCCTCTTTAGGGAGTTGTAAAGTACAAATATGTGGAGGTGTTCGGTTACAAGAGTCAGCAGCCTCCTCCTGTTTGGGAATTAGCTGTGATACCATGGGAGACTTTGTCCTGTCATTGTCTTTGTCCTACCCAGTCAGTCTGTATTGCACATCTCCAGGGTGTCTGTGTGTAACCTAGGTGGGTTGTGGATGGAGGTATTCAAACAGGCCAGTGAGGAAAGGGGTTTCCTCTCCGAGGGAGAGCTGTTGCAGGGAAGGAATATGGCAGGAATATGCCTTTCAAAGCAAAAATGTTCAGGGCCACTACTGCCATTGCAGCTCGTGGCCTGCCTTGCTCTAGCAGAGTTCCCTGTTGAGGCACTGTAGGTCATAGCTCTCTGGAGCTGGGGAGTTTTTGTGTTGGGTAGTGGCACAGTTATCAGCACAAATTTCACATTCTCGCTCCTTTGAAGGTGCTATTCCCGATATTTATAAAGTGGACCCTGAGGTTAGACTCAGGATAATGGATGGAACTAGCTTTTGGATTTTGTTGGCATGTAGGGAGGATCAGTTTCTGGACAGGCGCTTTTCCCTGCCCAGGTACAGCAGTTGGAAGATGTGCTGAGATAGATAGAGCTGTGTGCACTTCACTCTTCCATGTACTATCATATGTGCAGTCCTTTAAAGACTGTTCTGCCTAGTCAAGTGTTTCTTTTAAAGCTGTGTCAAGGACTACAGAAGGTTCTGGGTTTTTCTGCCTCACTCCTAAAACACAAGCTTTACAGACACTGACTTTGCTATGGCAAGTAACCAAGGAAGTGAGTGATGCTTAGTGTCTCTTCCCCCTGAGTGTGGCATATAAAAGGCTGCCATGTTGAAAAGGAAGACTGGCCAGGGTTATTCCCTATTTCTTTTGAGAAAGCTCCTTCAGAGCTCTTGTTGCAGTTGGGGAAGAGAGACTTAACATGTTTTAAGGACAGAGACTTCAGTAGTGAAGAACACCCCCAACCACTTGGTGCTGCAGAGCAGTACCGCCATGTAACACAAAACCAAGCCCCCAGATCAGGTTAGAACCTTCAGGAGGACTTCTGATGACTTTGCTGTTGGTGGCAGTGGTGTCGCTGTCAGAAATTAGGGTGATGGAAGAGGGCACTGCATCGAAGTAGATGGTGGTGCCCAGAGCCCTCCAGTGGAGCTCAGGAAAAAGTTATCATAATCCAGACTTGAAGTCGCCCTTCCAAACAATTTGCTTGGCACAGATGGAATGATTGCAGTGTCCCTGTGTCTCACTGATTTGTTGTGCTTTTCACTGCAGTGCTTCCATCCCTCTGGTTGCTGTGATAGGCTTGCCCAGATTCTGGAAGGGATGGCAGAGGATACTTCAGTTAGGACTGGGGGGAAGGTAAACTGAGGTTCTCTCAAGACCTGTGAGTCCATAGGGTTGTGGAAAGGAGCTGAGCTGGCAGGGAGTGGTTAATGGTAGGTGAGATGAAAGGGAAGTGTCCCAAGTTTGGGCTGCTTTTTCTGCATATATGCTATGCACCGATTTCTCATTTTCCTCCTCCTCCTTTTCCTCACTCCTTTTTTCTTTCCTGGGGCAACCATCCTGCTAGCCATTTCTTCTGTGAAGAAGGCATTCCATCTGTTGTTGGATGCGTCCCACTCTGGCAAGACACCTGAATTGATAAAACAACCTGCCCCAGGATGCAGAGGGCTTCATTTCGGATCATAAGAAAGGTTATCTTTCTTCTACAATGGGGTCAATCTGGGTGGCGGGGGGGGAAACCCAAACAAACCCACCCATGTGAAGACTGCTCCTGCCTGTGAAAAGCGTGCTTGCATCCACTGGAAAGAAAAGGCTGGTGAGCCCCGCTGTGGGCTGTTTGTATGATTGTTTCTTTCCACAGCTGTGTTTTTTTGAACTGCTCTTCCTGTGTTCTGTTATAGAATAGTCTTACAGGAACCAATCATTAGCGCTAAAATACCTCAGGTAGGAGTGCCAGTGTGACCTGCCAACCAATCAGATTGTGGATTGCAGTGGAAAAAACTGAATTATACTAACCATTCCAGCACCACATTAGAGATGGGAACAGAGGCTTTTTTAGAGCAGTGCAGACTCACGTGTGAGCCAAGCCCCCGCTGTAGCAGGGCGGCGTGTGTCCAGATTTCATACCAAGTGGCATTTCACTCAAAATAAAAAAAAAACCAAACAAAAACCAACAAAAAACTAAAAACCAACAAAACGTAAATTCAGTGGAAGGGTTAACAAGGTCATGCTTGTCCCATTACCATGTAGAAGCACCTGCTGCGATGGACACCGTTGTCCTGTCACCTCTTTTAATTCATTCATGCTCATTCCTGGTGCACGTATGCCACCCTTCTAATACAGAAATACCAGAAGTGGTTCCAGCCCTTTCTGCTTCTTAACTTCTGTTATATGGCAGTCTAGGGGTGGAGAAGACGCATTTGAGAGATGACAAATAAAAGATCCTAATTGGGCTCGCTGCCTAAACCTGGCAAGCGGTAAAATGTACCTAACTGTATCATGAGTTACACATTTCTCCAGGGTTATGGAGACACTTGTGTCCTAGGGGCAGAAAGGCTCTTTGGAGTAAAGAGGGCCAGTGACATACTTTGTGTGCCCTTCTAAGGCAGGAAGGGAAAAAGAAAAGGGAGGCTTATACCACACTGGCATAGTAAGCTGTAGTTTTGGATTTTCTCCTGCTCTCGTTGGATTGATCACCTGATACGGACTTGAAGAGCGGAAGTGAAGATGGACTTGAGCTGAACTGCATAAAATGCTAATTTGTTTTCATTAACACACTCAGGAATTGGAATGCTGCTTTAGTTGGGATTGCAGCTTCCCATATATGTTGTTTTTCCCTGTTTGTCTTATTTCAGAAAATATAAGACAATACCGAAAAAGCTGTCATCTAATGTTAAAGAAGGGATTTAAAATAAAATATTGCTTTGTTGATGAGCCAAGAACAGTAATATCACAGAAGAGTAATTTTAAATTTGGGCTTTTGTTCATACCCAAGCAATATGGCTGTTTGACAGCTCAGGTCTGTAAGCTCAAGCACTACATGGGGAAGGGGGTCTAGTACAGCCCCAGCAACACTGGAAGGACAGATAGACATAGAAAGAGAACCTGAATCAAGATAAACAGCATTTAGGCTGGCGTTCATTTCTCTTACATGCTCCCCAGACAATCCAAACGCCTCTGCCAAAAAGGGCTAATCTTGAGTCACACAGTCCTTTTGGTTGTTTTTAATGCCCAGTGAAAATGCATAAGCCTTCTCACTAGCTCCCATTTCCCTGTGGAGGCAGTAATTCAACTGTCCCCTTGACAGAAACGTCTCTTGACGTAACATCTTCGCAAGAAGCTCAGCCACACTTCTTTTGAGATGAGGCTAAAGATTTAAAAAAACTAAACCTATATGGGTAACCTGTCCCTGTGGAATCAAACAGGTGGAGTGGAAGTTTGCATGGCTGTCCTGAGTTTCAGGCACTATGCCACTCAGCAGTGTCTTCTGTTGCAGTTTGGCTGTGGCACTGGAGGAATGTGTCGAAGCTAGCAAGGGCTTTTTTTTCTTTTTCTCTTTTTTCTTTTTTTTTTTTTTAATTATTATTTCTTTCATTTGGAAACACGATTGTTCCTCTTTGTTGCAGATGCTCTATGCTGTTACAATTTATATTTACTGGAGTACCTGGAGTGGGTGGCTCCAGAAATCACTAGGGGCGAGAGGACCCTGCAGCTGAGATTGCAGATGAGCTCTGCATATCAGTTACAAGTTTTGTGTGAACAGGCATAGCAGGAGAAAATAATCTGGTGCATTGGACAAGCTGAACGGGCTTCAGATGCATTTATTGAATTATATAGGTGGGTCCTGGGTTATGCAGAACAGGAGCATCAGCTGGGTGAGGCAACCTGTACAGTATCTGCTCTGTATGGTCCCAGAGCTTGGTGAAAGCATTTATGAGACAACAAATAATAGCTGCAATAGTTCTTCCTCTTTCCTTCACCCAGTTTTGGTGTGTTTGGACCTGCTGGTCATGCTAAATACATCCCTGTCTCAGAAATCTCCCAGCTGTCCACACTCATTGCTCCTAAGACAGGAATGCACCATGGCCATTATAATCCCCATTTTTGGTTTTATTTGAAGTACACATAAGTAGACTTTGCAGATCGCTTTGAAATGAGCAGGTCTGCCTGTACGTGTGTACCTCTATCCTGAGATTTTTTTGTTTTTTCCTTTTTAAAATAACCAGTAGCTTCAATTTTGCATCAGTGCATGGTTAAAAAGCAATACACGTCAGCTATTTCTTAACTTCATTTCTCCAATGAATTATTTCTCCTTTTTTTTTTTTTTGTTTTGTTTTGTTTTTGTTCTTTTTTTTTTCGTTTGTTGTGCAGTTGACTGAAGAAATGTTAACATCCCGCTCTAAATCTCTCAGTGGAGTCTCTGTTCCCTTCTCTGATATAACAGATGGGTTATTGCTTGTTATAATTATTAACATTGTGGTGTGGGACAGGGCTAGGGTGGGAGCCATTCTGGGGGGCAAGGGGGGCTGCTGCGGGAGTCGTTGAGGTTGGAATGTTAACTCCAGTGGTGACTGACTGTTTCCGTAATAGCAGGTTGTTGTGGCTGCACGCTCTAGTACTTGAGGCTGTGTACTTCACTGAGCTTGTGGTAGAGCCTAGGGCGAACTGCTGTCCCAAGAGAATGCTGGGATGGATAGAACTAGCCAATATGAGTCTGAACGTGGTGACTTTGCTGGTTGTTCTAGCTCCAGATGTCAGCATGCTTAGTTTTTAATTTTGATTAATAAATGTTACTCCATTCCCCCCTCCCACACCTGATTCCTTCTTTTCTTCTTCTTTATTTTTGTTTTTGGTTTTTTGTTTTGTTTTGGTTCTGTTTCGTTTTCCTTTATGAGAGACATGAGTTAAAAGAATTATATGATAAGCCTTTTTTGGTTTCAAACTGCATCTTGCTGTCATGCTCAGAGTGTGTGCCAGGCACATTTGAAGTGGCCTCTGGTCTGAAATGTGACTGGCAAGTGTGGAAATGTGGGGCAGAGTGGGAATTGGGGTTCATACTGAGGCCAGCTGCTCTGCAGAGGGCAGAGCCTGGAGAAAATGCCTCCTATTCTGTGCCCAAGTGGCAGACCAAGGGCTCAGGAAGCTCATAACCTAAGGGGAATACCGCAGTGGCATTGATACAAAGTTTTGTCTTGATTTGGTGAGGGTAACGAAAGTTTGACTTGGATTAAGGCTGCACCTCATTCCTCTTGCCTCTCTCATGTTTTACATGGTGTTGCAATGATACCATGGCAAAACCAAGCTAAACATCCCCAAACCATCAATCCAAAATGCAAGATTTCAAACAGCCAGGTGAGATTAAAAGGGCTAAACTGTAACATGACATTTCTTCCAGGCCATGGGGTGATGTTTCACAGGTGTAGATCTGTGTTGCTTTTTTTCCCCGTTTACTAGAAGATTGAAAAGGACTCAAGTCCCTTTCCTCTGGAGTAGGAAAGTGTCTGCAAACATTTTTTGGATAACATGTTAGCCTTCACCAGGCTAATGCAGGCCACACAAAAGAAACCAATATCAATTTAAAATAGTTACTTCCAATCTAAAAGCTACCCAGGTCTAGACTAAGCACTGTTGAGTAAACACACAGTTCTGTAGTGGAGCTGGTCTTGTATTCTTAGTTACATATATACAAAAGATATATAGGGTAGAAGTGGTAGAGGTACGTTGAGCTGATTCTGGAGGTGAAGAGCATAACTCTGCCTTCTGGTCCTTCAAACCCTGAAATGTCGATTGGAAGAAAAAAGAAAGAAAAAAAAGCCAGAAGCAATCTGGAATTTTCTGCTGGTTTTTTATGGCTCATTGTGCTTCTAGAAAATCAAAGCCATGGTTCATTTACCATGCCCTCACCCCCAAGTTAACAAAAATGTGTTCAGAAGTACAATAAAGATCTAACCAGGGCTTCAGAGCCCCCTTTGCTGCCTGCTGTGTCACCTTTGTCCCAAAAGGTGGCTGGCCTTGGTCATTCAGTACTGCAGGCCTTACTCTGCCCCAAGAGATCCTTGTGGGAGTTCCAGGAGGAGACTGGCAAGTCTTCCTCTGAGTCAGAACTCACATTTTGCCAGCACAGCTGTTAATTCTGTTTTTAGTAACTACCTCTGATCCCTGTAAGCACCTTTGCTACAGATGTGTAGCATGGGCAGAAATGCAGCAGCAGAACAGACTGTTCTGACATAATTTCCCTTGACCTGTTTCCTTCTTGTATGGAGAGGAGGAGAGAACAGTCTGGTTTGCCTCAATGTTGGTTTCCTTGTTGACAGCCCTGAAATCACCAGGGACTGTTTTCTCTGGCCATCTTTTCCTGATTGCTTTTCGCCTTCTCTGGCTATTGATACTTCAGCACATGTGGACCCAATTAAATTCTAGCCCTTTGGGTTTTCGAGGCTGTAAATAAGAGAGGGCAGAACAAACAAACTAAAAGTAGGAATTTCCTCTGAATGGTCCCCTTTCTAAAATACACACTTCATAGAAAGTGTCCATCTCTGAGTTCCCCACCTTAAGAGGAAGGGGCCATAAAAATTACCTTGCATGCAAGATTCCAGGTCTTTCCTGGCTGCCATTTCATCCGTGCCAAATTGTATTTTCTGCAGGGTTGTAACAATGCTCAGTCTTCCTGTAGTGTATTCCTTCTGCTAAAGAGGGTAATGGAAGTGCCTCCCTGGTCCCTCTAAGGAAAGGAATATCCATGAGTTAATGGGTGATGCTTGCAATAGACATGACATGGGAGCTGATGCAGTTTGAAACACTTCCTCTCCTTGTGATGTGTGTGACTTTTTTTTAAGATTTTTTTATTTTTTTAATGCTCTGCATGGGTGGACAGGTATCTGTAAAGTCAGTTCTCTTCTCTCCTGCAGGGTGGATACGCAGCCTACAGATATGCACAGCCTGCTACTGCAACAGCAGCCACGGCCGCTGCAGCCGCTGCAGCAGCTTACAGCGATGGGTATGTAAGGGAGAGGTGGCCACGGGGGCTAGTTTGCTGTGCTCAGGGATCCAAGGAGCACTGATCCATCACAGAACTTCTGCTTCTTTCCCCCGTTTCTTTGTCTTACCTGCACTCGCATGCGTGCACCGCCCGACACGGAGGGCTCGAATGCACGGTTTGTGTTTGCTCTGGGACAGGATTGCTCTCGGTGTGTGTGAGCTGGCACAGATCCTGACCTCTTCCCCATCCTTGGCATTCTCTGCACAAAAGAGGTAGCCTGGTCACAGCCTCAGAGTCAGAGATCTGGCTTTGGGCAGGTTGTTTAATCGCTGGGTGTGTTTCTCTCCCTATCATGAAGTAAAAATGACTCGCCTCACGCAGTGCTCCAAGATGCTTTAACAGGCAGCTCTGAGTAGATACAAAGGATTGTCTTCATCAGAGTGCTTGCCTTAAGATTTTTCATCGCCTGTGCAGTGAGGCCGTGTTTTAATCCTAGCACATGTGAGCCTATTAAAGTTTATACTCTTCTCATAGTGGAGAATCCTTCACTGCTTTCCACTTAGCAGCTGTTACTGTGCCAGTAGCACTAGTGCCAGCAGTCACTCTCTTCCCGAATTGCATCACGCAATTACTCCAAGGTAAGGGATGCACTAGGTGTCATTTCAAAGGTGCTGACCCCTTTCCCACAGGTCAGGCTCATGGCCTCTGCCCCGTTCCTCCTGGCAGGCCGTTCTCTCGCCCATCTCATGCATGCAGCATGCCCGTAGGATTCCTCTGCAGAGGGGCTGCCTGTGTGTGCATGTGTGCATACATGTGTGTGCCAGGGCATGCTGCTGCTTCCATTACCTGTGGTCACACAGCTATTTCTCTGCCCCTCCCAAGTGACTGTTTTTTTTCTTCTCGTATCTTTTCTCCCTCTCTTCAGTTATGGCAGGGTGTACACAGCAGATCCTTACCATGCCCTTGCCCCTGCCGCTAGCTACGGAGTTGGCGCTGTGGTAAGTGGGATTTTCTTTCTTGCGCTGTTTCTCGTTTCCAGCATGGGGAACAGCTGTCCACTGGGTATCATGCAATGAAACCTCACCCAGAAAAACTTCTTTGGTGAGGGAGGTGGTCCTTAGCAGCAGTGCTGGGTTCCCAGTTGTTCCAAATTCATATCTATGTGTGCACTGGGAAAGGAACCAGGCTGTACGAGACCAGTTATTTCTTGGTCTTGCACATCTTCTAGTACAATGAAAAGCGACCAGAACTGCCAGGAGCCAGAGCACTGTTGGTGAATCAGTAGAACTGTATCGAGGTGATACACAGAGAAGAAATCAGCAATAGTTAGAGATTCAGGACACCCTTTCTTGCCATTTTCAGTTCTAGGAAGCAAGGGAATAAGTTGTTCCAGTGACATCTTGCAGCAAAGCTGCTTCCCTCGGCTCCCTGTTGCACTAGTGGAAGGATGCGCTGTCCTGCCTGCCAGCAGTAGTTATGCAAGGGCAGGATGAGGTATGCTGGCATCAGAGGGGAGTGGAGCAGCTTGCTGAAAACACATGCTTGCCCATCTGCTAGCCAGCACAGTATCTGTGTTGTTGCAAAGGCTGGAATACAAATGTGTTCAGAGAAAAAGACGCCTAAAAATAGATATCTGCAGTGTAGCACCTCCGTTTCAGCCTCAGCTCATCATGTGGATTCTCTTTAGGGTCAGTGAGGGAAAAGCAGGTAATTCTAGGATACCCAGTCATCATATCTATTTTAGACCTTTACCTTGAGGTGAGGTGAAGAGCATCTTACCAGTCCTGGTCTCCACAATCTGTGAAGGCAGCCGGGACAAGTGGCTTGAGATTAGGTCCCCTCTCTGGTACCAAACTCCCTTCCACCTAGACTTGCCAAACCTCACCTCCAGCTGGCTGGCCATGAGCATGTCCTGCTGAGCCACATCTTTGGTTTTGCAGGCAGAGTTCTCTCTTGCTTCTTAGAGGTTCTAATGGTGGTGGGTCAGTGCCAGGACAGGCCCGTTGGTCCTTCCAGAAGTATTTGGGTGCTGTCCTGGATGTCTCTTCACAGCTCTCCTCCTAACCATCTTTTCTTCTCCCCTTTGATTTCTACAGGCGAGTTTATACCGAGGTGGCTACAGCCGATTTGCCCCCTACTGAAGTGACGTGAGCCCCCTGCAAGTGGGACAGCCCCCCCAGTTCATGAGGCCTGGCTATTGCAATATTTACTAGTAGAGGAACTCTATAGCAAGTCGAGGAGGAAAAACAAAAAAACAAAAGAGAAATACTTTTTTATACCTCACTATGTTCTTTGAATATGTATTTTTTTTTCCTTTAAATTTCTGCCTTTAATTCTTTTGTTCCAAAGATTGTGCATTTTTTTTTTGTTTGTTATTTTTTTGTTTTCATTTTTGGGGTTTTTTTAACTGTGGTAAAAAATAATGCATTTCCGTGTCTGTATCTTGGTGCATAGCTTATCCTACCAATCACGGAAAAGGCGATTAGCGATAAGGAAAGCTGTTAGAAACTGATATCATGCAATTAATCAGGAACACGCAGACAGAGTTACTTCCCTGGGTCTGGTGCTTGGTGCCTGTGAGACAGGAGGATGTGAGAAACACCTGCCGTGTTTCTGGTCTGCAGGAGGAAGCACTCTTTGGCTGTGGCTGGGACCTGAATGCTGGTGGGAAATAGGCATTTATGTTTGGAAATGGGGGAAATGCAGAGACTTTTCTTGTTTCGATCACCGTCTGACACGCACAGGTTCGTGACAGTTTCAGCAGTGTCAGAACATTAGACTTCGCAAGAGAAGAGTCCCTCAACCTGCCCAAAGACTTCAGCTGTTATCTGCTGTATAGGGGACAAGACTTTGAAAGGAGTTTTTGATGAGAATGATCTTTTCTCCAGACACAGAACTTTTACTCACTGATTTTTGCCCACTGCAGGTGGCTGTAATTGTCTCAGTTTTCATTCCTCCTTTTGAAGATCTTTCTCTCTTGCTGTCCCTTTGCTCCCCTTCGTTCCTCGAGGAGTGGCAGATGCAGTGCAGGATCACGCAGAGTACCTCTGTTGCGGACAGCAAGTGCTTAAATTCGGGGAGGTGAAGCACCTGCAGCCTTGCAGAGGAAGAAAGCGAGCAGAAGAGTTGAGCATGGCACATGCTCTGAGGCCCAGTGTGCAAGGACTCTGCTCCTGTTCGTCCTGGGCTGCTTAGGTGCTTCTGCAAGTAATCTATTTCAGATCATGTGAGTGAGGAAAAAACCAGTCACCCATAAGCTACTGGAGGTGAGGGACAAGCACGTGGGTTTGTGTAGGGGATCTTTTCTATCTCAATGTGATCCTGAAGTAGTTTTGTATCTGGCAGAAGCAGTTCGTGCAAGCTCTGAATTCATAGGAACTTCCTACCACAAGCTATTTCAGGCCCTTCCATGGCTGCACCAGAGCCCCTGGGTTTGTTTTGCCCAGCCTCTCATAGAAAGCTGTGCACCTGGTCTGCTGAGTCCTTATAGACACTACATGTTAGAAGAGTTGGAAGTATAGAGACTATTTAGCTGAGGGCTCCACAGCTCCTGAGACCATCTCCCTTCTGCACTCACATGCAGAGAACTCGTTGTGTTTCAAAGGCAGCACGCTTAGATGACTGTGAGCTGTGGTGTGATGTGGAGTTGCTGCTCTCCAGATCTCCCTGTCCAGCTGCTGGCTCCCAGAATGCTCCCAGGAACATGCAGGAGAGATGCAGAAGTGCAAATGTACCAGGCTGCCTCGACTCCATGGATTGGTGCTGGGGTGAGCCACTGCCCCCAGAAGGGCAGCTCAGAGTGTGGGCTTGTTGGCAGAGCCTCTCCAGCTCCTGTTGTACCCCTGCTTTTCCACCTACCACTGATACAGAATAGGAAAATTCCTGCATTTAACACTAAGCAGCATCAACAAGCAGAGGTCCTGCTCCTGGGGAGGTGTCCTGGCCCAGCCGCACACAACCACGCGTTTTTTGCTCTTCCCCAGTGATACATGGAGCCTGTCTGTACAGCAGAGTGGAGGCACCTCAAGTGGGAAGAATGGGGATGCCCTTGGTTAAGCTAGAGACCCTGAAGCTATTGATTTTCTGGAGGAATAGCTAGATAAAGGGGACACCAAACTGCCAGCCTGTTGGCCACCATTTTTTTTTTCTGGTTTTATTGTTGGTTTTTTACTTTTTTTTTTCCAAGCCAAAGTTTGGTTTGTTGCTGTTATGACAATTTTTTTGTTGTTTGTATATAAATATTTTAGCTTGAAAATGGGGAGGGGGGAACAGGGTGTTGGGGCTTTCACAAAATCTAGGAAATGAGGGAGACTCGAGGTGTTTGGGGGCTTTTCCTGCCTGAGTTGGGGTAGAAGAGGGAGGACATGTGGTAGAGAGTCATATTTGAGGGGAGTTATTTCCACTGCAGAGCAGCCAGGGGACTTGGTGGAGCTGGGATGCAGCAAAAGCCTCTACTGGACTTGTTCTCCCTGCCGTGGGTGGGGGGTCTGGGCGAGGCTGTCCCTTCCCTTCCCACAGGCAGCTCCTCAGGCAGCAGCTCTGCAGGCTGTGATTCCAGGAGCATCTGCAGAGCCCCGCTGGGGCAGCTGCTCCCCCATCGCCCCTCTCCCACGTTCAGTTCAGCTGGTTCTGACTGCAGCTCCCCAGAAGCTGGGTTCTCCCTCCCTGAGTGCCCTCCCCTGCCCTGGCAACGCCGCCTGCAATCCCCCCTGCCACTTGGCCTCCCTGGCAGTAGGGGGGCCAACCCCATTCCTGCCTCCTGGCAGAGTCTATGCATGGCAGCTTCAGCCCGCCCAAGTATATTAGGAATGTGAGGGGTTTAGTGCAGAAGCACCCAACCTTTTGGGGGCTGTGGTCCCCCAGTCTCTGAGTAATAGCTGTTCTAAGACCATCCAGCCTGATTCCTCCTGTATCCGAGCCTGGCCTGCTCTGGTCCCTCCCTGCCAGGCTCCCCTGGTGCATGAAGCAGCCAGTGTCTCTATGACCCCATAGTTAATGCTGCAAGATCCCCCGAGGGAGCTCGCTGGTAGCCTGGCTGCCTGCTCCCAGCAGTGACTACAGAGGGGACACTGGGACACTTGCATGGCTGGGGGCCAGAGGTAGCTCACTGGTTCCAGGTGTCCAAAGCACCAGACCTCCCAAAAACTTGCATGGCAAGGTTTCTCGAGTGAGTGTTGTGCCGTGACAGGAGAGCTCTTCAGCCTTTCTTCCCTGTTGGCGAACAACAGCTCTGGTTTCGCTCTGATGTGTTATGAACTGGCTAGAGATGCTTTCAGAGTAGCCAAGGTGTGGCTGTATCCATCTTCTGAAGAAGTGAGGACAAAGCCTATATCTCCCTATGCAAAATGAATTAAGTTTAATAAATTGAACTGGGCCCTGGCTTGTTAGAATGATGGCAGCTAGTGCTTGTCCGTGCGATGGGTCTGCAGTCACAGGTCCCTTGCAAAGCAGGGCTTGGCTTTCAGAGGGAAAGCGCACAGGCAGCCTGGCAAATAGCTTGCTGTTTGTCACCTTCTAGTCTGGTGGCATCTGGGATTCCTCTTGATGCAGAGAAAAAAAAATGTTTCTTTAAGTGTAGCTGTTTGTACTGTCTTGCAATAGGTCTAGCCAGCACATGATGATATACAGATGAAATTTTGGTTTGAAGAGTTGATTTATTCGATGTGCTGGCCTGTATTTCCTTGCAGCTACAGTTGTGCTGGTACAAAGGTGACTTCTAGTGGTATAGCATATTCTCTACTAGGAATAAGTTATATTGATGCCCAGCACGTTAGCAAACTGTTGTCCAGGTCCCCATGCTTGGGAGGCTGCACTGTTGTAGGTGGGTTAGCTTTTCTACGAAAAGCCATGACAGGACCTGGAGGCAGTGGGGAGCTCAGTATGAGCCTACTGTGGCCAGCTTTTCCCAGGTTGAGCAGTTCTGTGGATCCTGTGTTATGAATTCGGATAGACAAAGCCATGTTTAAAGAGAGCTGTGGCTTGGCTGTTCCAGTGCCTGAGAGGGAGCAGACTTGCCCAGCGAGGAGTCTCAGACCTGTGTTTGGGGCAGGGCTCTGTCAGTGACCCCTCAAGGGTCCCTGTGGGGCAGTCGTGTCGCTACTTTAGACTTCGCTTCCCCATCGCTAAAGTGAAGTTTATCCCCTGTTGTTACCCATTTTGGGATCCGTGGATGTGAAGTGCACAGCGAGAGCTGAGGAGGATTCTATGAGTAGCTGGCTCGAGTGCTGGTTGTGGAATAGTTAATGAAGCCATTTCCCTGCCTGAAAAGAAACCCTGGCTGCTGGGCTTTCAATTCCAGCACCCAGAGC
Source organism: Grantiella picta (assembly GCA_013397955.1). Lineage (NCBI taxonomy): Eukaryota > Metazoa > Chordata > Aves > Passeriformes > Meliphagidae > Grantiella > Grantiella picta. The sequence goes on along the minus strand of VZRM01002773.1, from coordinate 284,219 downwards.
TCTCTGTCAGTGGGGAATACAAAGCAGAGCCTCCAGGTTCTACCCATGTTTTTCCCCAGCCCATCCCCATCTGTATCTTCCCATCCTAGCCACGAAGATGGAGGCAAGTAGAAAACAGGTTTGGGGAGCACTTAGGAATTTAATAAAGGGAAACCCAACCAACAGCTCTGGGGAGCGCTTTTGCTGAGTCTAGCTCCAAAGGGAAAGCACTCAGGCAGCGTGGCAGAGGGCCTGCTGCCCGTGACCCTCCAGCCTGGCGGGGGGGGAATGCTGTCCTTGGTGCAGAGGGGTGATTTTTCAAGTGTTTTACCTGTTTGCACTGTTTTAAAATAGGAGGAGGGGGGAACCAATCTAGTGAACAAGATGAACATCCAATGTAAACTTGTGTTTTTATTTTTGACATGCTCTTGGATAACGTCAAACATTTTGTAGTATACACCAGTGAGACTTGATTCTTTGTTGCATAAAACACTATTTTTGGTGATGTTAATGTCTGAAAAGCCTGTTCCCTCCATCCCCACCCTACTGATTGCCCTCTCCGCCCTCCAATCCCGGTAAACTTCTCTTCAACAATGAAAACTCCAGTCAACAAGGCAAGCAGGAGTCTGACAGCCAGAGTGTGAAATGGGGCCCTTTGCAAGTAGGCTGTGGGGTTTCTCTCCCTGGTACACCTCGCTCAAGCCAGGAGTTGTCAGGATAGCCCCTGTCCCTCTGCAGTGCCTGCATCAGTGGCAGCCTAAATGGGGATGCCCAAATCCTGTCTCTGTTGCCACTGCTGACCCTGCAAGGCAACTTCTTGCCAGGGCTGCCAGTGCTGATTGTGGTTGTCCTCTTGGGGCCACGGGCTGCATGTGGCCCAGGCTTGTGCAGGAGACCAGCTTCCCACGCTGCCTCTCAACTCGTGGTAGAGCAAGAATGCATCAGCCAAAAACTTTGCCTGATTTCACCAGGAGATTGCTGGTGTCTAAATCCGTCCACCCAGATATTCATTTGGTCAGTCAGTAAAATGCCCGCTAATCTTAGGAATGTTTTTTCTTTTTAAATTTTTCGTTGTTCTGAAGTGGGTCAATAACTCTCTTGCCAGATTCCCAGTTCTCTGCTGGTGGAGGGGGCTTGTTGCTTCCCTAAGGATTAAATTCCTTACAGAAATCAGGCCTCCCACATTAGTAGTCTCAGTCCTGGTCATGTTTTTCTATTTTTTTCTGTTCGCAGTATTTTGTGTGTGCGAGTGTTGTAGTTTTGGCAGCTCGGTTTGGCTGCATTATCAAGTGACGAAATCATCCTCTTTTACCCCAGGGGATATGATTTGGTTTTGTTTTCTTAGGTTTTTTGTTTGTTTGGGGTTTTTGTTGGGTTTTGTTTGGATTTTTGGTTTTTGTTCTTTTTTTTTTTTTTTAAATATGGTAAATCCTGCTTGTAAATAGCTGGAGCTAAAACCTGGGGCTGACAGCAACTGAGAACCAGGGCTGTAGAGCGATACGGAGCTGGTGGAGTATTTTACTGACCTCACAGGCTGATCTCTTTGAGACTTGGAGATTTTCAGTGCGAGGCTGAGACGCCGCAGCACCTCCAACGGCAGCGCCAGACTTTGCCCCTTCTCGCAGTCTCCCCAGCACCTCCCATTGCCAGGTACCGCCGGGGAGCAGGATGTGTCCCGAGTGGGATGCATTCCCTTCCCCTGGATCATTTCCTAGGACGCCCAAGCCGCTTGCCCAGGGTCCCATTTCCCTGCTGACTCTGGAGAAGCAGTATCTGCATCCCAGGGCTTTGTGACAGCCTTTAACTTCCCGCCCTCCCTCGTTAAGTATCATATTGTATAGTAGCTTTCAGACCATACAGTATTCATTGGGTTATTCCTATTATTATCAAGTAGCTGGAATTGTGAAGGTTGGAGTAGTTAGATCTTTAGCTTTTATTCCTTTTTTTTGTATTACTATCCATGTGTATAAATTATTGATCATGTTGCTGGCTTTTATAAACTCTAAGCAAGGGGGGAAACCCTTCCTAACCCTTTGCAAATGGTAATGAAGCACTGTTTTTAAATAAAAGAGAGAAACACCAGTCTGCTGGCTCCCACGTGTTGTCTGTTTTTCAGCACATCTGGATGGATTTCGCTGCTGCATGCCCCTGGCAGGTAAAACGCAAAGGAGGGAAGCTGGTGTGAAGAACGAGCTGGGAGATTAGATCTCCTTAACACTGATAAAGGGTGAAGCCTTGGCAAGTCACACTGGCAAAATCCCAGCCCCATCTGTTCCTGCACCAAACTCTCTGAAAACCCACACCTTTCCCTGCCATTCCCATGGCTGCTTATTAGCAGAAAAGGGCCATTTGTTTGGTATTTGATAAGAAGCCTTTTTTTTTTTTCCCTCCCCTCTCTTCTAGCCTAGTTGGTGTTTGAGCCCCTTAATGTGGAAAGGAGAGACAACCATTTCAAATGATGGTATCAGCTTTTCCTTTAGTGCCTGTGTGGCCAACCTCGCTCCATCTGTGTTCACACAGGTTTAGTAGTTAACACACACCACTGGAAGCTGGGGTTCCTGTGTCGGTGTAAATTTCCTCTAGGAGTTTGGACACATCTTTTAATCACTGCCCCTGTTGTCCTGCCTGTAAAAGGAGTATTGCTGCAGACCAGCAGAAATTCATTCACATTCTACGTGGTGCTTACAAATCCTCCAGTGAAAGATGTCATGCAAATATAGATCCACATAATCAGGTTCCTTTTAAACTGAAATGATCCTAAAAATAGCTGCTCATAAATCCCTGTAGCTAATTGGAAGTGATTATTGAAACAATAACAGCAAAATGATACAGCCAAATATGCCTACTACAGTTGAGGCTGGTGCTTTAATTGCTTTTGGAAATGCAAGGTACCAGGAACAAAAAGGGTGGGATAAGGTGTGTCCCTGGGCAGTAGGATTATCGATTATGATGCAGAAAGGTGTGCAAGCTCCTTAAGCATTCCTTCCCAGTATTTACTAAGGATATGTTCCTGTCAGATGATCCTCATTTCATTCTAACAATAACTCAAGAGGATGTTCAACAGTGACTGCTAAAATTAGATGCCTGGAAATCAGGGCTGAATAATTGTTGAAGAAAAGCCATTTAAGGGATTCTGCATCAGTGGCTGGGAAAGGTCTTGAAAGGAAGCTCTGTCACGCTGGGAGAAAGGTATTGCAGAGGCAGGCTCCAGAGGCACAGCAAAGGAGATCTAGGTCCTCCAGCCTACCTTCGTTTCAAGGCAAAGCTGGAAAATGGCTGATCCTGGAATTCGCTAATTAGCCAGTAAAAGTGTTGTAATACTCAGCATTGCTCAGTGTGATCTATCAAAAGCAGAGCTCACCAAAGGTTCTTTGAATGTGCTGCAAGCTGGCTGATTGAAGCAAACATGGCTGATTTAATCCATTCCCCCTTTCTGTAAGCTGTCAATAATTGTGGTAAGTAACATATAACTCACACTGGTCACAGCTGACCACGAGCCATGGTGCTGCTTTCTATGTGTGTAGGTAGCATCACCTGGAAGTGACAGTGCTGCTGTCCCATCAGGAGGGCCCTGGGGAAAGGGTTTGGCAATAACCAGGGCTCTGTGCCACGGGGCTTGGTGCCAGCCCAGGGCCCACCAGCTGAGTGAGAATCTTGGTGCCACATGACTGTGCCTGGCTGCTGCAGGGTGGGATGCAGTCAATAAGTGCTAACGTTTGCTGGAAAGCGTTTGGATCACTTGGAAATGATTTATGAATTCAAAGGGAGCTTGCAGAAGAGCTCAAGGGTGAGGTTAGTGTGACTGCTAAGGCTGCATCTTAGGCTGGCACTGACAAGCTGCATCAGGAGATCTAACCTGAAAGCTCAGGAAGAAGTCCTGATCCCTGTGCCAGTAGCAAAGCTGACTTCTTGTCAGGATTTTGCTGCTGGACTTCTATTGACTGCACTGGCTCAGGGATGGCAGCCCGAGCATCCCTTTGATAGGAGTGCTTAGCTTAGCAGCTGGTGTGGGAGGAAGAGTTATTTGCATGCCCTCTTTCTGTCTTTATGCAGAAAATTGCAAAGTTGTAGAATAATTTGGGTTGGAAGAGATCTGTGGAGGAGGCCATCTAGTGCTATGTCTTGCTCAAAGGTCAGTCAAGTTCATGTGAGTGCAGCATCTTCAGCGTGAGCTCAGAGGGGAAACGCATTCTGCAATGCCAACAGCTTCAACATGTCCTGGGAGGTGAGAGGTGACCCTGCTCTGCTATGTGCCTGCAGCCCTGTTTCCTTCCCTGTGCAGCTGGCGTTGGTTGTTGCTCGAGGCTGTTTCACTGGGGTGTGGAGAAGAAAAACTGCAATGTGCTTAACTTTGATTTAGACAAGATGTATTTTTGTGATTTCTCTCAGTTTGCCTGAAACGTGATTGTTTCTGGCATGGTGTGTCCAGTGCTGGCTCCTGCTGCTTCCAGCATGGTTCAAGGGCTGGAACTGGGTGGGGGAAGAGAAGGGAAACAGGGAAACAACTGTGAGAGCTCATCTGCTATTTGTCAGGAAGAAGGCTAATTGATTGCTTTCTAGAATCACCTCACGAGGAGCAGAGACCTGACTTTTCCATGTCTTTCCTGCCAGTTGGTGTAACATTCCCCAGCACACGGCAGGTGAAACCAGGCAACTCCAGCCATAGCTGTGGGTTAAGGAACTTGCTGCAATTAGTGATTTCTAAAGCAGTTTCTAAGTGCCAAACCCTAATGCAGGAGCTTCCAGTGCCTTGCACCATCCAGCCCTGTTGCTGACTTCATTGGCCATGAACCATTCTCTGTCCTCTGTTCCCCTTGGGGTCACACTGACCCCTCAGTCCAAACCTGTAACCCCTGGGTGCTGATCCTCTTCCCTTTGCTGGCTGGTGCAGGCAGCCCCACAAGCCAAGTCCTTGCCCCCAGGGCCAGCCCAAGTGTGCCAAGCCCAGCATTCCCCCATGTCACCTGCAGTACAGGACAAAGCTCCTGGCTTGTGTGAGCCCCGTAAGCAATGAGAATACTGGAGCTGAAACTGGAGGATTTTTGTTTCTGGCAAGAGGCAGTCATCTCCTGCAGGTCTCTGAAGGTAGTGCAGGTACTGTTTGCCTCCTGAGGTGCAAAGGCCACCAGCCCATGACCAGACTCTAGGAGTCAGCCTTCCCACTTGGAGAAACCTGGCAGTGTTTGGCCCCTTTCCTGCTGCGGCACGCCGATGCCGCCAAGGAGGAGATGCACAGAGCCGGCACTGGGAGCAGCTGTCCCACTTTGTGGAAACTTTCTTGCCTTTTTAAGGACATGCAGAGTGCTGTGCTCTAACTTTAGCACAAAGGTATGGTTGACTTGGCTTCTTTTATTAATGGATGAGTATAAATATATCTGCTCTCGGTGCCTGTCTTGTTCTTCCATGTGTAAACACCGAGCTCCGTCCCAGCTCCTTTTGATGATAAATTCCTTGTCTTTTGAATCACAAATCACCTTTTTGTGTGTCAGGAGGAAGCGTCAAAGCCCAAAGTCACTTTGTTTTTTATAGCACCAGCGCTCTCCAGCTGAACTCCGCTCAGACATCACCGATTTCACGGAGCTCTGCGACAACAGCAGATCTGGCGTGTTTATGGTCTGACTGGAGTAGCCTTTGAGCTCCTCTGGAGCCCTGCTGCCACAGAGCGCTACGGTCCTCTCTTATTTTTGCAAGGATGTCTCCCGTCTTTCCCGGCGGGAGGCTGGGAAACCTCGCTTCCCGTTCGAAACACCATGGCTTTTTTTTTCGGTCAGTGCTCCTGAGTTCTGCCGCTTCTGCTCCACGAGAAGCAGCTCTCCAGAAATAGCTGCTGCTCCTGGCCGAGCGAGGCTCACGTGGGCGAGATGCTGCCGGCTGTCCCCGCGCTCTCCCCCCAGTGCAGGGCAGCTCAGACACCTGCGCCCAGAGCACAGGGGGCTGGGGAGGGATTTTGGATCATCCCAGTGGGAATGTGGGGCAGCTGCCTGCTCTGCTGTCCTTTCCTTCCTCACCTTCAGCTGCAGGGCTCGAAGGTGAGGAAGGAAAAGGAGCAATCAGTGCCATCCGTGCAAAGATTTGCACAAGTGGTAGAAAGCTTCACACCTGTGCTGTGGGGGGCTGATGCAACAGTTTGGGGAGAAAATGAGAAGTTCTGAGTTGGGGAAAAGCTGATGTGTGCTGAACTTGCACGGTGGCCTTGAGGGTGAGGGCTGAGCTGGCTGCAGAGCTGCGCCCCAGGGATAACACTCTTCTTCTCCCAGACCAGCAATGGGGTTTGGGGTACAGGAACAGAAATGACCCCCCCTTGCTCCCCACTAACACTGTGACATGACCAGCGCTGAGCTGGGAGTCAGTGCATCCAGCGGTCTGGAGAGGTGAGTGTGACACACTTCACAGGGTCAGATTGGGTGAGACAGCCTTGAAGCATTGGACATGACAGCTGTGGAGAAGCCAACTCATCCCTGGTTAAGATCCAGGTCCTGCCGTGGTTGAGAGGGTCATTAGCTCTGCAAGGGAGGCCAGGCACAGCCCGGCTCAGCAATTTGGGTCACTGAGCGGCTGTGCAAAATCTTTCTTCAGCCCTGGGCTCTCAGATAGCTTCGACTTGAAAAGAGCAAATGCCTGGACTTAGCACAGGGTTGAGGGAAACACACAGCTGCCTTTGCCCTCATCCTGCTTGCAAGTCCCTGGCAGCTGCCTTTCCTCAAGGCCTCCACTAAAAACGAAACACCTTGACAAAACCAAAGGGGTCCTGTGAGAAACACCTTGGCTGAGCACCCCAGTCCCTGCTGGGGACTGATGGCATGTCCTGTGTGGCCTTTCTGCAGAGCCAGGAGCCACTTTGTCCCTGGGAGGTAGCAGTGTCCAGCTCTGCTTGGAGCTGCGCAGATGCTTGGTGGATTGAAACTCTGGTTTCCTTTGGGAAAATGTGACATGCTTGATCCTCCTGTGCCTTTTTATGGCTTCCTGTCCCCTTGCTGGGGATCCTCACAACTGGGAGGATCTAGAGGAACAGGAGCATCCTTACAGGCACTGCCAAGGCTGAGATCTGAGCAATCCTATGTGTGCAGGAAGTGTGTCCTGAAAAAGAGCTGGGTCTGGGTACAGCACATCTCTGATGTGACCCCTGGAGATTTGCTCACCACGTGTATCCACGTCATTCCCTCCCTGCCACTGCAGCTACGCAGGTCTCCAGGGGCCACACGTTTCTAGAGCAGTTACCAGCACTGAGTCTGAGCATCTGTGCCCAAAATACAGCAAGAGTTGCCAGGAGGAGAGAAGATTGTTTTCTGCTTTGCAAACAATCCGGTCCCAGGCTTTGAGGTCTGCTGTGCTGCCCTGACTGATTGGCTTGGTGGTAGATGGCTGCTCAGGGAGTGCTGCAAAGCAGGAGTTGTCTTTTTTCCAAATCCTCTGCTTCTGCCCTCTGGCAGCCAAGAAGTCCCAATGGCACAAAATCCTAACATGCTTAGAGGCATATTTCAAGCTTAGATATGTTTACAGCCTCAGTTTCACTCCAGGCATTGGGGAAGATACAAATAATTTTAAAAGCTGCCATTTCATCGTCTAAGTCAGAGCAACCATGTGCCAGGAATGTGCCAAAGGAATGACCCACGGGAAAAACAGGGCTTGAGCACACAGGACGATCCCAGGCAGAAAAAGCAGAAAGGCACATTTGGGATGGTGTTTTAGTAGACTGGTCATGTGGATAAAATTTAAAGGAGAACCAAGACCAATAAAGGTGGGTCTAGCCTGCCTTCCCAGACACACCATCCCCTCTTGACTTGCTCTGTGTGGTGCTTGCCCTGGACATGGCTGCAGGGCTCAGCAGGGCTGTGAGCACCCAGAGCTGTGTCTTAACCAACAGGGCAGTCAAGGCCATGGTGTTTCTGTGGTACTTCTACCCAGAACAGTTATTATTTTGCTTCATTTTACAATTAATTTTTTTAACACCTCTTTTCTTTCACCAGTGTTCCTGCAGACAGCCTGGAGAGGTCCCAGAGCTTAGAGTTACCAGCCCTTGCCTCCCAAAGCCACAGTGAGGCGCCTGGGTCTGTGATATCCCAGGCATCTCTTGGCTCTCCATGTTCAGGAAAGCCGTTTCCAGAGCCAGAGCTGTGCTGCAGCACTGGGGGCCTGTGGCCACACTGGGAACAGGACTTCTCTTTCACCTTGCAGGTGTCTCTGACCAGGGAAGAGCAGCAAACTCAGAACCCAATCTCAGACCTGGCCCGCTGGTGGTCTGATTTTACAGCTGCTTCACGCATACAAAAAGCCTCTGGGTGGGAAATCTGGAGGACCAAAGGATTGTCAGCATGGTCCTAATGCTAAAAATTGGGTCAAAGTGACTCAGTGATGCTGTGTGATTTGCTCACTGATTTTTTCCTGTCCCGGACCTACTGCCTTGAGGATTTTCCTTCTGCATCTAACCTCACAAATGCCCTGCTAGTTTCCCAGGTGTGAAGCGTGGGTAGTGAGGTCTCTCACACCTCTCCTCTCCAGGCTCCTGGTCCTGCCTGTAGCTGCGTTTCCCACATGGAGCCTTATCCACATCTGGTCTTATCCCTTCACTCCTGCGGGGACACAGCACAGGCTCTGGCTCTTCAGAGGGAATTTCTCCATTGTGTGGGTGGTGTGTAGCTCTAGAGCTCCTGTTTCCCAATCCTGATCACCAAGGTTGGACTCCTGTCTCCATCCACTTCTGCTGCAAGCTCAGGGCTGCTTCAGGAGCACCAGGGTTCGAGTCAAAGCTTTTGGAAAGGATGGATCTCCAAGCATTCCCTGTGGGCTTGGAGCTGGAGCTGCTAACGGGGTGCAGCTCCTCCTGTGTGTCTCAGCTCCTCAGCACCTCTGGGGTGTGAAGGCTTAGATGTGAGCTCCTCAGCATTTAAGGGTGAAAAGGTTATTTTTCCCACATTACCTTGCTCCCTGTCATCTGAATGTCACCATAATTTAGGTGTGGCAAAGGCAGCAAGAATCATTTAGGTTTCACCCAGTGTGCCAGGAGTTGCAAGTCAGATCACATGCATAAGGGGACAGGAAAGGCAGGGAGCCAGGTTGGAGTCCCAAAACTGGAGCAGCTGGCCAAGCCCTGGCAGGGCAAGGTGTGTGTTGCTGCAGTGGTGCTCACAAGGGTTTACCACAGCAGCTCCCTCAGACGTGGGCAAAGCTATTCCAGTGCTGCCAGGTTCAGCTGCTATGAGATCACCCATGGCATTTTACAGGAGATATTTGCCTGTGTGGGGATGTTTGTGCTTAGGGTCATGTCTATTTTTGCTTCTATGCCTTGTATTTTCAAATTGGGTTTGATCAGCACACAATGCCTGCAGCGCAGCTCCTTTCAGATCATCTGTCATGTGAGAAAATGGCTTTGAATATCTGTCTGCTCATTTCAAGTTAAATATTTACTCTGTAATTAGATAGTTTTGTTTCAAATGCTTTAAAAAAAAGGTATGAATAAAAAGTCAGTATTAGGTTGCTTAAGTGGATGGGAATATGCAGGTGGATAGCAAAATGCTTCTGCAAAGCTGGAGTGGGTGTTTGGTCTTCACAAAAGAAAAGCATTTGCTGCTGTTGTATATTTACTCCCAAGATGGCCAAACCTGTGGCTTCTGGTTCACCTGTGAGCTCAGAGGAAGGGAAAAAGAAAGGAAATACTTGTGTCAACTTCACTCAGGCTGAAAATATTTCTTCTAGATTCCTGGCAAGCTAAAAGCCTCCTGACACCCTGGCATTGTATTGCATCACGAGTCTGCATAGTTTGATTTTGCTTTCAGATGAAATCCTAACATTTCCCAGCTCCACTCCCAAAGCAGATCTTCTAATCTGGAGCATAATTCTGAACTCCTGGAGGAGGGCAGGGGGCAAGACGCTGGCCAGAGACAGGGCTGCCTCCTGGGTGCCTGGATCCTGTCCCCCTGCACCAGGGCACTCAGCTTTGCAGATGGAAGCTGCCTCCAGGTTTCAAACTAGAGAGAAATTAAAGGTAAGAAAGGAGGATAAAGACTGAAATTTCAACCTGAAATATAACTTCAAAGGACACAACAGTCAAGCTGCTAAGGGAAATGGTCTGAAGTTTAGGGATTTGATTGTGTGAGTGGCTGCAAGTGAGAACTTCCAACTGGACCTGAATTCAGGGGCAGGGGAACTCTGCCTCAGAGCACAACCTTACTTTTAATTAGTTCTATCTAAATCTGTATGAATTAATTGTGTACTACTAAATTATCTCACTCAGCTTAAGATAACTTTAATTTTTCTTTTCCTGGATAAATAAGACACATATCCACTGGTTGTTGTGTAAATAACCTCACTGCCTCACCCCTGATAAGGGGTGGCCCTTCTCTTTCTGCTTTGCCTTCTCACCTCTGATGCCTTTTGGCTATGTTATTTCCTGTCAGCATGCCTAAAGCCAAGTAAAAACATGCTGCCTGCAGTTGTCAGTTGTATTTTCTAAGCTGCTGCTTACACTGCTGTCTTCTTGTATCTGCTCAGGGAACCCTATCCGAGCAGGGAATGCTGGATGAGATGCTCTGGTCCACTGCAGGAGCTGGGATTAGATGCTGGTTCTTCACCCTGGGCATTTCTGCACATGCTGGATCGTCATAAGCTGCTCTAAAAGGTGAACTGGGTGCATGAGCTTGTGAGTCTACTCCTAGGGTTATAATTTGGAAGACATTAAATTTTTGGCTTACAATAAAGGTGGCTTAGAATTATGAAGTCACAGAACAGTTTAGGTTGGAAGGGACCTTGAAGATCATCTAGCTCTCCTGCCATGGGCAGAGACACCTTCCACTGGACCGGGTTGCTCAGAGCCCCATCCAGCCTGGCCTTGCACACTTCCAGGGATGGGGCAGCCACAAGTTCTCTGGGAAACCGGTGCCAGTGACTCACTCCCTCACAGTAAGGAATTTTTTCCTAATATCTAACCTATCTCTTTCAGTCTGAATCTATTTCCCCTGTGCAAAAAGTTACTCCCCATCTTTCTTGTAGGATCCCTTCAGGTACTGCAAGGATGCAGTTGAGTCACCCTAAGCCTTCTCTTTTCCAGGCTGACCAAACCCTGGCACCCACACGTTGGGGCCTTTGGGCTTACCCCACACAAAGAAGATGAAAAATTACCCATCTGGAGAAAGAAGAAGAGGGGAAATAGCATGAAAAAGGGAATCTCCAGGAGAAGGGAACATTTTTGCTGAGAGAAGTGGAGCAAGGGGAATGGCTCTTACAGTCACCAGGCAGGGAAGTGCCGTTTGCACGGAATCACTGTGGAGATTGGCACCAACTCTCCGTCTTGTGGGCATTTCCCTCTGCTTTGTGTGGACTCTGGTAGCTGCTAGTCCTGCCAGTAGCCCTGAACCTCTGCTGGCTTCATCCTAATGAGATGGTTCATAGTGCCTGTATTAAATATCCATGTGAATTAGGCCAAGAGAGTGGCCTGAGCTGCAGAGTCCAGCTGCACCTGGAGTGCCCTGGCATTGTGCTCATCGCTGAGCAGGTGAGAGGCACATCTCTGTCTGGAAAGTGGAACACCAGAAGGCAGGACCCATGAAAAGGGAGTAGCAAGTACAGAGTCAGTGACTTCCTACGCTCACTCCTTGCAGGTCAGAGTGGCCAGGACGTCACTTTCCTACTTTCCTCTCACTTTTCCCAAGTCAGTCTTTTTAGTTTATGTAAAAAAACCAAATAAGTCAAAATTTACCCATGCTCTCACCTGAATTTACCATGTGAACTCCTCCCCTGACCCGAAAGATTCCCTCTCAGACCAGGCTGTCTGAGAGATGGATGAGACATTTGTATTATGTGTTTTTTGACAAGAGAAGTCTGTTTGCTTTGTCTGGTCTATCTGCAGTCCCATTTCTTTTCCTGACTTTTTTGATCTGTGGTCCCAGTGTTGTCCTTGTCTGTTTTTCTTTTGTGTTTTGGACCCTCTCTGCCCCAATAAATAGGTGAGGCCCTGCATGTCCTCTTGTGAGAGCCAACACACCTCTCTCAGCTCCATGAGCTGCAGGTCTACACAGCAGCTAATAAACTCTGGCCTTTTGTTCTGGAGGATAATAAATCCAGTGTAATTTGGTCCTTGCTGTAAACTCATAGATAAGTCACAAAATTAGCTCAGAAAACACATAGAAGAAGCATGGATTCATTTAGAGCAGAGTGACCACGTGGAGTGAAATCTCTGCTGCAGCTGCAGGGAAGGAAATAAAAGGACTGCAGGCTAAGAGAAGCAATTTCCAGACAGATGCTGCTACAGACCAGCTGGATCCGACCAGCTGAGCCACCAACACTGGAGCACTTAGCAGGAGGAGGAAGATCAAAAATAAAACCACGGTGTTTGAGGAACTTGCAATTAAAAAGGCACCAAGAGATGGGAGCCCTGCATGTGCAGAGATCTTTGAGGGTAATGGAGCTTCATTTTCATTATTGGTTTGGAATTTTTTTAGAGTGAGCATGCCTTAAAGCTGTTTGTGAATGGTTAGAAAGTGATTATGGGATTTTTGTCTTTGTGCATTGGCTGATCTTCTGCAGAGCCACCAAGTCAGCAGGTTTTAAACAGTTTGACCTAGTAAAGCTGCAACCATGTCTGAAGTATATTTTGGAGAGCATGTATAAGAGGATTAACAGAAATTATGAACTCATGAAGAATTCTGCCTATGGCTGTTGAATGCAAGCATGCAAATAGGACCTTGGGAAGTCCTTTAGCCTCAAGTTGCTGTGATGGAATTGAGCTATTCCTGCTTCTTACACTTTCCCTGGGCATCTGTCACTAGTGTTGTTGGGGGAAGAGTCCAGATGAGCTAGTTGCCCGTGCATCCTGTGTATGTAAGATGCTTACAGGGGAGCTTTCCAAAGCCTGGGATGTACATATGCAACCCCAGACCCCAAAGAGCTGGGAGGGCTGGCCAGGCTGAGCATTTGGCAGGGATGCTGTGTTACACTTGTACCACTGCCCAAGGAACCACTGGACCAGGATTCTCAGCAGAGGTGAAATCTTCCAGTACTCGAATTTTTTGTGCCAGTATCTTGCAGCCAACAGCATGACCCATCACTGTGGTTGTCTTGCCAGCAGCACCCTAAAGCAGACAGGGCAAAATGCCTGTTTGCAAGCACAGCAAGGAAAACAACAGGGAAGAGTAGCAGAATAGAGACCCCACCCCAGCTGAGTGGTAAATGTTCTACTCAGGCAGCCAGGCCACAGCCAGGTGCAGTGTTTAGGGTACTCACTGCTGCCCAGTGCTGATCTACTTGAAAAAAAACACTGATCTCTTTTTTCCAGAGGGATCAGTTTCCCTGCAGGAGTTCCCTGTAAGACCAGCAGAGCACAGAAAGCACTACTGGATGAGGGGCTGCTTAAACTGGTGCTGCTTCTCAGAAGACAAAGAAGTCCTGGTTGTTCCCCTCCTCCCTAAGGGTGCACTTGGCGTTGGAACGATAATGCAAAATGAGACCTTGAACTTTGAAAAGGGCCAACTGCAGCTGGAAGGGAGAACCTGCTGGAGCTCATTAAAAGGCAAGTGTAAACATCAATAAAAATGAGGGGTAGATCTTGGCTTCCCCACAGGCTCTTATCTCGCAGAAGCTCCGTGCTTTGTGGATGAGAGGCTGTTTTGCCGGCAAAGGGAATATAAAAGTGTCTGTTTTCTCTCTTTTCACCCCGTGAAGCTCAGGCAAAGGGAAACCCTAATCTGTATGTGCTGTTCCACTGGTTAGACAGTGCTGCCTGGGGTTTTGGAGGATGGCTCTATGGGTGTTTTTCCACAAAGGATGCCTGCGTAAGTAGCTCTGCCTCCCCGTCCCCCCCGCCAGCACACGTCGGTCCAGCTGTGTGACAAACCAGGCTGTAGAACTTATCTGGCTTCAAAATACACTTTGAAAAAGATAAACACAGTTACTTCAAACCCAGACCTGCTCCTTAATCCAGTTCGTTTCAAGCTCTCATAAAGAAGTGCACAGGCATCATGGGGTAGGGGAGGTTCTGCTGTCATGTAAACATCTCTGTTGCAGCTTCCTGTGGGTAGCTCTGAGCTGCAGAGCTCAGGGTGGCAGGCAGAAGCCCAATGATGAATGCAGGCTGATTGCTTGACCTTTTTGCCCTTATGTGTTTTTGTGGCCTTTGCCTTTCTCAGTTGTCCTTCAGCAGGCTCTGGTTGCAATATTTTATTGATGATGAGGGACGAGGGAGGAATTCCTCTCTTGCTTTAGTATTTCAGTGAGTACTACACAAATCCTGGAGTGGCAGTGTGGTGTTATGAAGTCTAATCCACCTGAAGGGACTGCTGCATGCTACATTTCCCACCGACTCCTAGAGATCTCCAGAGTCTCACCAGTATAATCCGTGTTCTTACCTCTAAACAATAATTTTCTTTTTTTGCTCCTGGGTGGGCGAGGCTTTAAAATCTGCCTGTTGTTCTCTAATCACACTCTTCCTTTCTTTAACTGCACTCACCGTTTCCCACACAAAATCCTCAGTCCTTTTGTGCTCTGTGTTCCCAGTCCTTCAGAGAAGGTTTGCATCCCCAAAGGGATGCTGAAGCCTTGGACAGCCTCAGTTTCTACATTGTAGCCTAAATATTCTCGTCCTGGATTGCCCTGCTGCTTTCCTGCATGTTCTCCCACTGAATCCAAGCACTGCTCTGCAAGAAGTGTCTTGCTTAGCTGAGATAAACGTTTTGTCCAGGTGCTGTGCAGTGTCACACACCATGAGATGCCTCGATAATTGCTCAGGAGTTGTGGGTTGTGCCTGTGCTATGTCTGACAGTCACCAAAGGCTGGATCCTGTGAGCACCAAAGTGAAAGTAAAGCTACCTCTGACTTTATGCCACAGGGCGTGATCCCTGAGTTACTCCATGCTGAGATACTGGCAAGTAAATAGCACAGCTCTTCAAACTCACAGCCCAAACCTTGCCCTGATGCTGAAATCTTCTGCTCCAAGTCCTTCCTCTTCCTTTTAAGCAAGCAGGTCGGGTCACCTCTCAGCTGCTGAAATCCATCAGTGTGCAGGAGCCCTGCCCAGAGGCATTGCTAAGAATAGTGTCTAAGAACAAGGGGAAGAGAGAGAGGAGCCTGGAAGGGACTTGGCCACTGCCACCATCAGTCAGACTGCACCTCATTTCCTACAAGCAGTGGAGGCTACACAACGCTCACACTTTCCGATGGTGCTCTTATGTGACAGCCTTCTGATCCTCAGAGCACTGAAGTCAACGGCAGAGCTGCAGAAAAGCCAATGCTCTTGCCCTGCTCTAAGATCCCTTTACTGTATCCCTCACCTCTCCAGCTGAAGCTGCTGTGAGTGCAGAGGTCTCACCTGTCTGTCTGCACGGCCTGAGCTGCAGGCTCCTGAAACAAAGCACAAGTGAATCTCTTAGAAGCAGCCGTGTTTCAGCAAAACGCCATAGAAACCACAGCTGTGTTATGGAGAGCCTTTTCCCTGGCATTATGCAAGAGGTAATTATGTAAGTTGTTGTTATGTAATATTCCTGGCTTTTTCGGAGTGCCAGCCTCCCCCTGACCACAGCAGTGTGTATTACTGACGTCATGTCACGCTTTATACAACCCAGGCTCACAGCAGAGCTGGGGCTGCTGTCACCTCCGCTCCCAGCCATGGGACCTTTGGCTGCTCTCAGGGCTTTTTAAAAATTGTATTGTGGGGGAAAAAACTCATTGAAAAGAAAAAAGTTTTTGATCAAAATATCTGTTTGTCCCTCTGAGATGTCTTGCTGTGTAAGTACAGGAGATGGTTTGGGCTGTTTCTTGAGGAAGGATTGGGTTTTGGAACATCTCTGCCTCTTCCTTGCTGGAAAATTCATTTCACAAACTTACTTCAAATGAAAAGGGAATCTACGATTTCTGCCAGTGCCTCTCTCTTGAATGCCCATTTCCCTACTTGCAGCAGGTTTGACTGCAGAGGAAACAGCTAGAAATTTGTTCCCTTAACCACCAAGGCAGCGTGGGGGACTGCTGGGCTCTGAACATTCACTTTCCAGCCCAGGGGTTGGATTTCTCTCCTCACAACAGTGATACTCTAAGAAAGAAATTGAATGTGGCCAAACAAACTTGGATCTGGTCCATCCCTGTGGCTGGTGTGTGACTCCTCTGTGCCTCCCAGCTCCACCTGGGTGACTGAGCCCCATAGTAATAGCCACAAAACAGCTGGTGTTTCTGAAACCATGCCTAGGAGCCAATCCCTGCTCTTTCACTGGTGTGTCTGTGGGCTCTAGCAGGTCATAGAACTTCTTTGACCCCTCACCAACGGGGTGAGCAAGTGGCTTTTCTGTCCATGGGATTGTGGCATGGTCTAAATTCATTAATACCTTTAGAAAGGTTTGCCATCTGTGGAAGGTGGAGCAAGGCAGAGGTGGGATTGCACCCACTGTTTTGCCAGAGATGGCTCTTCACCTGCTTGCTGAGCCTGTTAGAGGGTACCCTCCCTAAGCACCTTTTGGTAGCAGTTTTGGATAGAAACAAGCCCCACAAAGTCTCCAGAACAGCATTTCTCCTCCGCAGCACCCTGAGTCTCGGCTGTGGCACTGCTGCTGTCCCACGGGACCTTCCGCTGCCCCGACCGCACCCTCTGCAGTATCAAGGCTGGGCAGCAGAGGGGAAGGAAGGCACAGCATCCCAAGGGACCAGGGAACAACGATGTCTCTCCGTCCCGCACTGAGATCGAGCCCCTTACAGAAGTCCTGCACCCAACGCCGCAGTCCTGCCTGCCCTGGGGTCACTGTCCTTGCTCCGAAATGAGAGGACTGCCCGCTGGCCAGCTCCCCGAGCCTCCAAATCGCGGCAGTGGCCCCGGTGGCCGCGGCTCCGTGTGCCGTGGCCACGAGGTGGCAGCAAGCGCTGGCCCACGGGGCAGGAGCCGCGACAGCTCTGGGGGACACGGCCGGACAGCGAGCCACCGAGTGGCCGGGCTGGGCAGGACCCCCGAGTCACCCCCTGCACCCCACCCTGCTCAGCAGGGTCTGCTCGAGCATGCCCGCCCGGGGGGCTTTGCAGTGGCATGAGAGAGGCAGTAAAACCTGGGGTAACACACCGGGAAAACCTGGCCAAAAGCATGCAAGGTCCATTGCTGTGGTCTGGGGAAGTGCTTCAGGTGTGGGTGCAGAGGGACAGCCACGTGTGCCAGCACGGCTCCGCTGTGGGCAGAGCTGCCTCAAACAGGCTATTCAGTCAGCTGGTGCGGTTTAAAGGACGCAGCCAATATGTTGGCTCTCTGTGGTTTGTGTTTATCCGGATGATTATGCAAGTGATAGATTTTGCCCCAAGGGGAACAGAAGAGGTCTGTAGATACTAAAATGTTATGTCCTTTTCACGGCTGCAGGGTTGAGGGGTGGTCTGGTGCATTATAAAGCTTTTCGAATTTCTGTAGACGATTTATTTAAGCTCTAGGGAGAAGAGCTTATGATTTCATTTCATTACTACTCTGCTTGCAGAAAAAAGCAATATGGAATCTCATACACGTTTTAAGTCTTCTGACCATTTAATGTTAATGTCCATAGCAGGACTTTTGGCTTCACAGCCCTGGGGAAAGCTACAGAGAGCGAAGAGTCGACCAATTTCAAATAGAGTTATTACAGCAAACGTGTAGCTCCAGCTTGGGGAATACACAGAGCTCGGTGCATAAGCAGCAGCCTCTCATGTACCAGGAGCACATTTCTGTTGTGTCTGAAACGTGTGTAAACCAGTAAGGTCAGTGCTCAGGATCCTGCCCAAGCCTGGAAGGGTACAAATGCTTTATTACTGCTGTGACTACTTGGGCAGTGAGGTTGCAGATATGTGATCTCTCCTGTCTCAGCCCTGTGCTGTGGAGAAATGCATGAGGAATGAGTTAGAGGAGTCCTAAACTCTATTCCATCAGTTAAACTTAGTTTGGGTAATTGGTAATGACCTGGTGTTTGCACAGGTAAATCAGGATGAAGTCTTGAAACTGAAGTGTTGGATGTAGACTTTTGGATGTGAAACAAACTGGTTCATTAAGGAGATGAAAGGGGAGGATTTCAGAGTCACAAGTGGACTTTGCTGACAGAGGCTTGCCACATGTAATGGCCAAAATGTCCTTATCTTGAGGCTTGGATGCCAGCTGACACCTCCACTGGGCTTTTGCCACTCTTCTTACCCACAGTATTCCCTTTAAAGCTCTATTTCTAAGGAATGTGAGGCTCTGTGCCTGCATAATCTTTGCTGCCTGATTATCCTTGTACATGAGCTCTTCTGTCCCCTTGCAAGGCTGGAGCAGGGAACCTATTCCTGTGTTGCAGAGTGGAAAGGGGCAGAGGCAGTGATGCACCTCAGGTCCTGCAGCACTGTGGTAGAGACCACGGGGTTGAATGCTCTTCTCCTGAATCCCAAGGTGTCTTCAGCCTACGGTTGGTATTTCTCGCCCTTGGAAACATCCAGAGGTAGGTGCATGGCTTGGGACGGCAGTGCTAGCTGGGCTTTGTTATCAGGATGTGCTCTGACTGCAGCCACCCCTGGAAGGGACCGGTCGCCCCACTGGTGTGCCAGACCACTACCAGTCCTGACAGGGAGGGAGGAGAAAGTCTGGGAGCTCTCCCAAAGCATACCCACATGCTTTGTCAGCCCAGTGGCTTTTCTTTCCAACATTGATATTTGTTTGGCTTGACAGAAGTAGCCAGAGACCAGAATTGCTGGCTGGCTGGGTGTTGAATGTAGCCTTGCTGTGTCCTTGTGTCTCTGGTCTGCTGCAAATTCTGGCTCTTCTGGCTCAGTTGTACATCTGTTGGCTCCAATATCCAGACTCACCCATCAGCTAATCCTAGGTGTTTCCCAGAAGAGCAGGAAGGTGTGGAGGGAGCAGCTCCCACACTGCTTTTATCCCCTTCTTCCTCCTGCAGCAGCTGGGGAAATGACTGGGCCACTTTGAATATGGTTATCTCTCGAGGGCATGTCACAAGTGGTGTGTTACCCCAGGAAAAAAAGATGCTGAGATCATTATGGGACAGGAAAGGACTTTGGAGTGATGGAGTCAATGCTCCTGGCCATCCTGGCCTTTTCTCCTGCCTGCCCTTGGCAGGCCAGGGGAGAGGGTGGCAGGGTGGCCTTGCAGATGACAGTGCTCCTCAGGAATCTCCTGCCATAAAGCTTGACACTGTCCCTGGGTCCTTGGGAACCTGGGCCAGGCTCCTGGCACAGCATACCGGCAGTGCCCTTTCTGTCTGGAGTGGGACATGTGCCAGTCCAATACGAAAAGCAGAAATGATGCCATCAGTGGCACCCACAATAGTACCTGACCCAAAATAGCTTCCTAGGAAAAAACAGGGAGGCTGATTAGGTTAGACAAGCCTGAAAGAGAGCAAGAAGTCCAGCTGATGATTGACAGGTGTAGGTTTGTGGGCAGGGGCTATAAATCCCATGGGTGAGCTCTCCAGCCACCCTTCGGGGAAAGGGAAACGGCTGCAGGAAGCACTCAGGACCTGTCTTTGGTGAACCATGGGGCTCAGTGACCAGGAATGGCAGCATGTCCTGACCATCTGGGGAAAGGTGGAGTCCGACCTCGCTGGCCACGGCCATGCAGTTTTAATGAGGTAGGCAAGAAGCTTTACTCAGTTCTAAGAGTAAAGCTGAGAGCTTTTGATGAGAGACATGTTTGTCAGTGTTTATATCAACAAGGTGATTTCTTTCCTGTAGGGTGGTGATTTTTCCATTGGTGTTTTCTGGGTTAAAAGTTACTCACTGTGTGAAGTGGCTGTGCTTCTTTCTCTCCATCTCTCTATGGGTGCAGGAGCAGACCAGTGCTGCTTTTAACACATGGCTGTGCTTTGTCTCTCTGCCTCTGTTGGCTAAGCTCTGCTTTGGATCCTCATTTCCCAAGCACGACACTGAGAAATGCTGGAGTGAATTGTGTGTCACAGGGCTACAGATGCTCTGCAGCAAGGATACAGGGAGGCAGGGAAGGAAAGGAGAGGAACATCACTTCTGTGACAATTTTCTTGGAATGTATTTCAGTAAAATTAACTGCAAAGTACCTGAGTGTTTCCCTCTTTCCACCTTAGTCTCACCTGCCCAGCCTGCTTTTTGGGCAGAAATCTGTGTGGTAACACTTGTCCACTACCTCATGATGAATTTGAGGTCTGAGTGTGAAATGAGGCACATCTTTCCCCTTAGTTCCCTCCTCCATGATTCTGGTGTCAGAAGTGCTCATGGGGTCTCCAGCTGAGAGGACCCCAAACTCCACACTGTCCTTGTGATCCTCGCACTCGGAGTGGCAAACACCTCAGATACTGCAAAGTGGGAAACAACATTAGGTGGACATTGGAGCCTAGCTTGTCCCTGAAGACCAGAAGGGATGCAGTCTTTGAGGAGATTCTCTTCAGCTCTCCCCTCGGACTGTGCACACTTGAATGTGCTGGAAGGGTACAGACACTGAGGAGAATAGGGGGATCTGGCACCTGCTTGGGGCGATTTCTACCCCACGCATGGCTAAGGCAAGGAGCCCACACCACCTGGCATATCCATTGCAAAGCTCTGAAAAATGTTTTTTAAAGATATGCCAAAGCAGGGGATTTTTCCTTACCTCCTTTATCATGTCCCAGATCAGCTGCCATTTGAAGGGAAGGGAATGGAGTGGGAATTAAGTGGGTGAAAATGTGATGGCTTTCCCCTCATGGCATTTAGAGCAGGCATGTTGGAGGGATAGCAGGAATCTGAGCCATCCTCACCCATCCATCTTTGAGGTGGTTACTTTGGCTCTGAATTTGCCATATGATTGTAAAAGAAGTTCCAAATGGAAAAGCAATACCATTTTTCTTACAAGTATCACAGAGTAGAGCATGGTATTAAAAAAATAGATGTCACCCCGTGACTTTGTGCTCCCCTGCCAACCCAGGTCTCCTCCAAGGAGTTTCTGAGGGAGGAGAGAGACAAGGGAAAGAGGGTGGAGAAAAAAGGTCAGGAACCAAATTCCTCCATGTCTGCAATCACAGGGTTTGGGGGCACAGTAAACGCTCCCATCAACATGATGTTCAAAAACACATGACCTCCAGATGTAAGGGACCTGAGGCTGCGGGCTGCTCCTTTTTTTTTTTAAATTCCTATGAAAAGATTGTAGAGCTCTCCTTTCCTGGTCAACAAATGATGGGCTGATAAGAGAGTTCTTGTGAGAGGCAGGAGTCTAGAGGCTGGCTCCTCAGCAACAGTAAGTCAGTGAAGACAGGTGGTTTTGTTTGGTTTTGGTTTTCCTTCAGATGAATACAAGAACTCACCTCTCAGTACCATGACCAGCCTTGGCTCTTGTCTCTGTCTTAAAGCATTTGACATAATGCAGGGGATGGGTGCCAAAGAGTTAGCACAACTATATGGAAAAATTACAGACACTTGCTCTGTTGCTCTAGTTGGACATGTTCAGGGCAGTGTGTCTGTCATGACCGGAGGGAATGGAAATAGACAGTGATCATCTTAGGACACGGGTAAGATCGAAGTAGACTCCATATGCAAAGGGAGGAGTGTCTCCTTTCCAAAATCCCTCTATTTTTGTCCACAGACTCTTTCAGGACCACCCTGAGACCCTCGACAAATTTGAAAAGTTCAAAGGCTTGAAGACCCCTGATGCGATGAAGGGCTCTGAAGATCTCAAGAAACATGGAGTTACTGTTCTTACCCAACTGGGCAAAATCCTGAAGGCGAAGGGTAATCATGAGGCCGAGTTAAAGCCCCTGGCTCAGACCCATGCAACCAAGCACAAGATCCCTGTCAAATATCTGGAGGTATGGAAAAGGGCAGGGAGTCTCAATGTCTGATGTGTAGTGAATGTGTGCCAGACAGCTATGTGAGAGCGTGCTTTTACTTACTAATGACTAGCTGGACTTCAGTGAGCTCTCCCTCAAGTCCAAGGTCTGTGTGTACAAACAGGAGGAGGCACAGAAAGGGCTCATGGTATGCAAATAGTATGTGAACATCCAAGTTTAGATTTCCCATTCCAGACACCACATACAGTCTGACTAGCCCTTGACAACAATAAACCAGCCCATGCATGCCTGGGAAACTGTATTACATAAGGACTGTCAGTGACTGGACACAAGGGATGCACAATTTTAGAGTGAGCCCTGGAGGATCCATTGGAGACCAAGACCCATAAAACTAAGTGTTACACAAACACATGGCATGAATTTGCAGTCTTAATGGATGAGGCAGACAAAAAGTGGGAAGGGCCATGGTCTACTCAAGGTCGTGAAGCAAATCAGCGTCAGAGCTAGGAATAGAGCCCAGTGCTTCTGCCTAGCCCAGGCTCCTTGGATACTAGACCTCACTGTCTCTCCAGAGACTCTAGGAAGGGCTACTGAATTAGCTCGGAGATATTTCCAGGCTCTGCAACCTATTTCTTAGTCTGGCTTTTCTGAAAATAAACCCTGACTGTCCCTTCAGTTTTTCTTTCTCTCTTTCCTTCCTCACAGTTCATTTCTGAAGTCATTATCAAGGTCCTTGCTGAAAAACACGCTGCAGACTTTGGGGCTGATTCCCAGGCTGCAATGAAGAAGGCTCTGGAGCTGTTCCGAAATGATATGGCCAGCAAGTACAAGGAGTTCGGTTTCCAGGGTTAGCACATACGCACAAAGGAACACCACGATGGAGGGCCTGGCCCCGCATCTTTCCCCAGCACTATTTTGGACATCTCACAAATGTCCATCCCCGATGTGTGGGAAAGCTTTGATGAGAGGACAAGAGTCACTCCAGGCAGCATAGAGGCACTCAGAGTGATATCCATGATAAACTGTCATTTCCTGCCTTCATGTATACAAAAGAAATATTCTGCTTTCTTAGGAAAAATAATGTTAGGGGTTATCCGTGAGCTTCTGCCTATCTTATCCCTTTTCTCTCTCTCTCTCCCTGAAACTCGGTCTCATCTGAGAGGCAAATGGCATGGCCAAAGATGAAGGGATGTGGAGGATCAAGGGAAGTGTTTAGTGTGGTGAATGAGTGAAGGAATGACTCAAATGAGAGATGTGAGAATGGGAAGCAGGGACACAGCATCCCATTCCTCCCACAGGTGAGACTGTTAGCAGGTTACTATGGAGAGCTTCCAGCACAGTATTACCTTGCTTTGTGGGGGTGAATGCAGCCAGTCAGTCTCCAGTGCCTGTCAGCTCTGGAGGGTTTATTTGTTAAACTTGCATTAGCAAAACCATAAAGATCAGTACTCCCTGTGATCTGTAGGCTTCTAGCAGCTGCCACTATGCGTCTGAAGGTCTGTTGCACTGGGAAGTGAAGTATGCGTTTCTCAGAAAATAAAAATCCCTGCACTGGTGTTTTGTGTTTACTCCTGGCTTTACGAACACTCCAGTGAGAACTGGGGGAGGAGGAGAAAGTGGAAGGGTGTTTTGCATTCATATCTGGCTGCGGCGCAACCTGCACTGTCAGTCTGTGACCTGAGCAGCATGTGGCATCTGTCTTAGCCAGGGACTCAGGGCACTCCGATGTCACCATGGGGACATGACCTGATTACCGGACCTCACAGCACAGGACAGCAGCCTCAGCTCAGTGCCTCAGATCTGAGAGAAGTCCTCCCTGACTAAAGGCCGTGGCTGCTGCTGTGCTGGGGGAATGTGGTGAGGGAAGGTCTCTTGCTTATTTGAGGGGAGGTGGTGTGTGCAAGCAGCCTTGGGTCCTAGCAGCAGCACAGTGCACTGCTGTCTCCAGACTCTGGAGAGGAGGGCTGATCAGCTCAGGAGGAAGGTTGCAATGGCAGCAGATGCTCCAAAGAGCCAAACTCTGGTCTTTGCAGCCCTTGAATTTTTGCTGAGGTGCCTCTGCAGTGCACGATGCACTGTGTTTACAGATACACACCCACATTCTGTGGGGGACCTTAAGGGACAGACATAATGGCAAGATGCCTCCCTCTGCCTGTAGCCCTCTCCCCATCCCAACACCACAGGGTTGTGGCTAGGAAAAATGCATGGAGGTGACACAGCTGCTCCTTTTTAGGTCGGAGAAAGTAATGTGCCTTATCTCGCAGAGACAGTGTGGGGCAAGCACAAGAAAGAAAAACGAGGTGCTCAGTAACAGGAGCTACTAGCAGGACATAGCTCAAAGTACTCCCCGCTACACTGTGTGCAGTGGAGACAGTGAAGGAGCCACCAGCTCCCTTAAAAAGCAATCCTGAACCAGCATGATCTGCTGTGTCTTTGCTCAGGGCAAAGGCCACAAGAATTCACTCTCTAAAAGGAGAAGGAACAATGAATTCCTTCCCAGAGCAATGCATATCTAATTTCTTGCTGTTTACAAATCCTCACTCTACCACTGGGAGCTTGCTTGGTGTTTCAACCTTTCAGAGGAGGGTCACAAAGGCATCTGCTGTCACCTAGATGAAGTTACAGCCAGGTGGTCCCTGGCTTAAGCAGTGTGCTTCGTCTGACTCCAGTCTAGTCTGTCTGGTTTTGTGGGGAGGGCAATATACTTAATTAAGGTCTAGGATTGCTTGTCCCACACAATAAGATTTCCTGCCAGTGACAACAGACTCTGCTTTAGGAATAAAAGCTTTGCTATAGCAGCTGCCTCCATCAGTCTGAGTGGGACTGGAGTTGTTTAGATGTTTTTATGTAGGGCAGTGTGGTGGAGAAGGGAGAGTTTGCATGTGTGTTGTGCCTAGTTACCACTTATTAGGTACCTGGGCTAAATGTCAGTCCACTGGGGGGGCTGACCTTCTCTCTGCCTGCCTTGCCCCACTGTGTCAGTGCACTAGGGACTATCCTTAAATCTGCTGGTCAATTGTGGGCCCTGATGGAGGTTTTCTGGTTGTGCCTATGGCTCAGTAAAGATGTGCAAGCTGAGATGAACCAGCACGTTCAGGTACCAGTAACAGTGAAGGTATCTCCAGCAGGCTCAGTGGGTTGGGGTGCTTGTGGTGGAATCCACATCTCTGCACCTTGCTGCTCCAGACACACAGTATGCCCTTGGCTGAGTCCTGACATAACTGCAGGGATATATGTAATTCCCGCAGAGTGAGTCCATAAAGCTCCTGCAACAGCCTCTGCTTTAAGGACAGGGGAGGTTTCCTAGAACAAAGGAGATGGCGAGAAAAGGACTTTTTAGCTCCATGCTATATTGATTCAGAATCTTTGTTGGAGTTCCTCCTTTCACTGTGCTGCTAGCACGTAAAGCTTTTCTGGTTCATATATGGGACAAAGTTCTTTAGTGGAGATAAACCCTATCAGCGTGAGCCCAGACATTTTTCCTCCTTCCTTTCCAAGAATAGCTTTACCATCAGGTGGATGGGTCCCAGGGCCTTGTCCTCAGCCCCCCTCCCCGTTAGGCCCATGTGGTGTCACATACACGTTCCCAGTCACACGATGGGATGTGGACTGTGTGGCTGCCAGCCTCCTTGCTCCATCCAGCACGTAGGCACCGACCGCAGCCAGGTCCTCTCACTGCCACGGTTTCCATTGCACGGCAGAGCTCTCCATGGCACTGAGCCACTGACCTGTCCAAGCTCTCCTGGGCTTCGGTGTCAGACACCAGCCACTCAGCAGAATCTCAGAGGAGGGGAGCAGGCCCTCACTTCCCAGATGCTGCGCAAATGAGCCGTCAGCCCCAGCCAGGGTGCAACAACGCTGCTGGCTGTGCTGCCTGTCCCCCTTGTTTTTGCTTCTGCCTGCTGATCCTGTCTGACTCCAATACACCTGCCAACGTCAAGTGGCATCACAGAACAAGTGCTGTGGACCAGACTAGTAATCCTGTGATCTGTCCCTTGGTCACCTCCGTGGGAGAAAGGGATAAGGGATAGGGCTCCGATGACTAATTATGTTAAATATTTAGCGCATTAGTATGAAGCTTGTGACATTCTTCATGTTTGCATCTCCCTGCAGGGCTAATGTGAGGAAAGGGCAGGGATGTTTCTAGTCCATGTAATAGTCTCTGAACAGATAAGTCTGGTTTCTGGGAATTGAAGCACAGAGAGTGCCTGAAGGATGCAATGTCTATAAAATATTAATTTAATAGGAAGACAAATGTTCACCTATACTACATGCTTTCGGATGAGGATTATTTTTGTTATGGTCCCTATGGGTTTCTTTCACCTGGCCAAAACCTGTCCTCTGTGTTATGCCACTGAGGAAAAGAAATGGTGGAACCGGGTGGTTTTTATGGATGTAGACATGCTTGCCCATAACATTTTTTTTCCAAAGGTACATGGCATCAGAGTATGCCCTCCTTCTTCCTGGCTCCTTCTTCTCAGGTTTGCTCAAGGCTGCTTGTTCAGGTTGTGCAGGGCTTAACAATCAGAGTCTGTGCTGCTTTTCAGACTGACTGCACACACACATCTATACACAAGCACCAGCTTCAAAACACACAGCATAGCAGAGCCCATCTGTCCAAATCCTTCGGATTCCAGCATTCTTGTGTGCCAATTCTTCATTTGTGAGGATGTTATATATGAGCTCTCACATTGTGTTCAAATTAAGTACAGCCTTGAAATGGCTAGGGTGTAACCAAGTGAGAAGACAGACTATACAAGGACAGGGCACCTGGAGAGTACTGGTAGGTAGAGGGCTGTTAAATTTCATGCAGTTGTGCCAAGAGAGTCAAGGACTTGACTCGGAACTAAGTAAGTGAGAAGAGAAAGCTCTATCGGCCTCTTTTATCCAACAGCCTAATAAATGAGCATTTATGAACATGAAAGAGTCACAACAATGCAGAGTTCTTAAACAGAACATAAATCCCTCCCTCTCCTGTGATCATAGGCACAACAAGCCCATATCCCGGTCCTGTGACTTCTATAAAATCCTTATCCAAATGTCAGCAAAGGTGACCTTGTGTCTTTTTAAAGCAGTACTTTATAGTCACTTGACTGCACTTTACCAAAGTCCTTTCCCGGTTTGGCTTTCATCCCCTGCAAATAAATAAACACAACAGGCTGCCTCCATCTTCTCCTCCAGCCCTGTAGTGACCACCTGTGATAAGCCATGTCAGACAGGCACGTCTGGGGCTCTCCTGGGCAAGGCAAGGCAAGCCCTGGCATGGGGCATACCAGCATGGATGGTAGTCGCATGGACAAAGCAATGCGTGTTTGGGATGGGGAGAGATACATACTGGTCTGTGTCTTAGCTGCAACTTATGTCTGGAGGAGAGCTTGAAGGAAGTTATGCCTGTTTCCCATTTCCTTCTCCAAGGAAACCTCAGTATGAATGCAGCTGCTGGGTGCTTGATCTTATTTTAGATTGTCCTTAAAGCAGGTTCAAATGTGCAAGTGTCAGAATAGATTTGGGTGGAAGACCTTCTGGATTAGCACTTAATTCTCTATGTTTCTATGCTTAGCTTGTGGATCTGCTTTACTTCCCAGTATGTATAATTAATGGTGCTTTTATTCAGTTTTTCTATCTTCTGTCCTCCCTTTATATGTTTCCTTTTTCAAGATAAATTCCAGCATCCAAGCTCTCACCAAAGGGGTGGAATATTCCTGGAGCTGACACCCTCACCAAGATCTGGGATTGCTCTGCCCAGGCCTTGCATGACATCGGGCTTGTCCTCTTGGCAAGCTTCAGGGTTATCTGGAGAGTTAGCTGATACAGTGTCAAAGTGAGTCTGTGTTTTTTCACTCATCTGGATGAACAGTCTGGTGCACTTTGAGGGATGCCATGGATTAACTGTGAGTTGGTTGGGTATAAAGGAATAAAAATACCGCAGAGTTTTGTCTAAACCAGCCAAATGGTGTCCCTGCAGTGTCTGTGGCTGAGCAAAGGGTTTGCAGCACTCATGCTCAGACAAGCTGTCCAGAGATGGTGGAAAAGTAGGCAGGGCGAACCAAGTGCCACACTTGCAGCTTTCCCCCTCTGAGGGCAAATGAATCTGTGGGGTTCGTAAGGAAGAAAGAAAAATGAAATACAGGTGGTGGGAAATGGAGGCACAACTGCCTCCCCCCAAAGGCTATTTACTCTGTTAGTTCCTTCTGAAGAGCAAAAGCATCATTCTGACAACCCTTCTGCTGTAATGGAATGGGGGGTTTTCCTAACTCAAGCTGGTAATTGGTGTACTTTTGTATGGGAAGAAAGATGGAATTTTCTCATGGTGCTAACATTATGGACATGATGCTTTCACAAAGCTGGCCCATAAATCGTGAGAAAGAAACTTTTTGTACATTTTGGTTTTGCCTTGATAATAGCACGTATTGCTAACCCAGCTAATTCCCCAGCTAATTTTAGCATGTCATGTTTAAGATGGTGTCCCTATGTCTTTTGTTATGTTCCCTCTACAGCTGAGAAATGTTCCCTCAGTGCATAAAGTCATAATTTTTTTTTCCTTTTCAGTGCAAATCTTCTGTCCTGAAATGGAGTTCTTTGTAACAGTCACAAATTGCTTGCTCATAGCAAGAGTAATTAGAAAATAATCCTTAACGTATTTCCTACCACGTTTTATCTAGTTGAGCAGTGTTGTAGCTTCCTTATCTGTTTTAGATCATAAACTTGTTGACTGTGAGTGTCATTTGGGACAAGCTGTGTTCTAATTTCTAATGGTAATTAAGAACTCAGTTTCATCCAGTTTAAAACTCTGAGTCTACTGAAACAGCACTTTTTCCAGCATGCCTGAGCTCTTTGCTCTACTGTTCTTAGCCTAGACCTTTGTTAGAGGTCTATCTGTGCTTTCCATCTACAGTACTGTGCAATTCGGTCTGTTTTAGAGAGGGTAAACTGAGGCAGAGCCAGGCATAAGCACATTGTTCTCAGGCTTTCATCATTCAGCTGTCCACTAGGCCAGGCTGCTGACTGCAGGGCAGTGAATGTGTGTGATCTTTTTGTGTGGGAAGATATGTGAAGTTGTGCCATCTGCCAGTAAAAAGTTCTTGCTTTGAAGTGGTTGCAATTAGCAGTTGTCAAAGGACATCCTGGATCTAGACGTGCAGTCAAAATGGTGGTGCAGTGTAAATACCCAGACAGATTATAGATGCTCCATGCAAAGTGAAGCAGTCTAAAGACTTTCGGGCTGAACTTGAAGTTCTCTGGAGATTAATGAACTATGGCGGCACTTGAGAGATTGTTAATCTTCTCACTTCCAAAGAAAAAACTCCCAGACTGAGATTATAAAGGACATGAATATCTAAATATGTCACCAGCAAAAGAGAGGTCCCTAAATCCAAATGTATGAACCTCAAATCCTCCTCTGTAAATACGTACATGCTTACAATTTCATCTGTAACTTCCTCCTTGACTTCTAACATTTTGCCTCCACTATGCCCTGATTTTCCTCCAGCCTGGGTAGGTCTAAGCCATCCAGCGTTCATTTGCCTAACTTAATTCATAATCCACAAAAGTGACCTTTGGCAGATCCAGTCATATTTTGCCTACATCTGGCCTTCAAAAAATACTGTTCTGGCTACCTCCATCCAATAGTGTGGTTACAGTAGTGAAAAAGGTGCAGGTGCATGCCTGTTATCACATAGATAGCTCATAATCCTTCAGTCTTTTAAAAACGAGCTGTGCCTTTCCATTTTGGAAAGGTCTTGCCTTCAGGAAACCAGATATCAGTGATGGATTCGTGTGCCTCGGTTCTAAAGGAGTTCTCTTAAAAAAAAAAAAAAGATCAAAAACCCCAGAGCTGCTTTTCATACTTGCTGCACTTAGCCAGCCTTCCTCACTCAACATGTGGGTGGCTTTTAAACCACCAAATTCTCTAGTGGGGTGCTGGAGTCCTGGGCTAGTGGCTCAGCCCAGAGTATTTCTACTCCAGCAACCAGGGCTGTCTAAAAGCCTTCATACACCTTTGAGGCTGTTACTGTCTTTATCGGACCATTCCTCCTCAAGGGGATTCTCTTTGAGAAGTAAAATGGAGAGATGAGGGAGAAGATATTTCCATGTCTAGCATTAAATGACATATTGCAAAGCATGAGGTATCTATCTGCTTGGGAACAACAGCCTGCTGTGTGGTGTTCAGAGAGTCTGGGGTTGTTTTTCCTGCGAGCTGTGCTTCCAACCTCGCCTCCCGCCTCATTGACAGTAACATCTGGATCTACCCGCACTCAAAATTTTCTTTGGAAGCGAGTGAGTGCAATAGGAGAATGAGGGTTTTCTTTCCTCATTGCTCTGCTGTGAGGATAGCTTGCAGCTGTGCCTGGCTGGAAGGAATTTGTGGATTTCATGTACGATGGTTGAGAAACATTTCCTCTCCTAACTTCATCACATCCCTGTTCATACACACAGCGGCTTATAACTGGGAAGTCTTCAGTTCCAATTCTTCCGGCAACATACAGTAGGGAAAAAATAGAAATGGAGGCAATGCTTTTTCTTTCCATCTACAGTCACACTGGTGATGGACAACACTGCATCGACTTCAGTAAAAGGGTTAATTATGGAGAAAAGTGTGTTAGAGCCTCTCAGTGTTAGAAATAGACAAAAATAGAGTAGGTGCTGCAGAGCACAGCATCCTCTCAAGTACTGGCATTGGTGAGATAAGAGATAATACACACTAGAGTGTCTGTTGAGAGAGAGGGAGAGATTGATTGTATCTTAAGGGCACAGCATCTTAAAAATAAATTTAAAGAATAACCTTTATTTGGGCCTTTAATTTCACTCCTGTTGGAAGTGCTTACCTACAATTACTTACAATTAAGCCTGTGATGGGAGTGCATGTATGTGGGGGTGTGTGTATGTACAGCACAAAGGCCATAGTTAATACACAGAACTAAATGTTTTGTTCCGGAGCCCCAAACGCACACAGCCTCTCAATACCCATCAATTTCAGGGGGTGTGAGAACTTTCAAAGACCTGGATTCATACAGCAAATTCTTTGCCACAGGCTTGGGATAAGCGATTTCTTTCTGCTCATGATGCAGTGCAAACTTGGAAATCAGCTCTGCATCTATTCATCAGCTGAAGTACGAGCCCTTTTTATTAGTGCCTTTTGTGGCAATAGCTGTGATCTATTTAAAGTGCTAAGCCTTCAAACTGCAATTCCCCATAGCAGATGTAGTGGAAGCAGATATCCATGGAAATCAGTCAGAATGAACTCGTGTTGCTGCTTAAAGGGTGGGCTCCATTCAGATCAGCAACAGCTACCCAATTCCTGCCACATGGGCTTTGGCTCCTTCTTCGGTGGTTTGGGGCTTGGGACAAGGCTAGGTTTCCTGGGCAAATTTTGTGCCATTTATAGTCCCTGCTTCACATTGACTCTCTTTCATTTCTCCCCCTCAGAGGGCATTCAATGAGGAGACACTGCTGTTCTTGTGGCCTAGCTCTGCATCCTCAAAGATGTCACAGCTAAATCCATGTGGCGTGACTGCCAGCGCTGGTCCCCTGTAAACAGCAGCAAACTCACTCTCATCTCAGCAAGTGATCCTTAAACATGAACTGTGAAGCTGCACAGGTGGGTAAGTGTTGCAGGAAACCAGGGGGGCCCAGCCAGATACTTTTATTGGGGAAAATATTGAGATGCTTTGGTTTGTTTGGTTTTT